>CAWUFW010006276.1:600000-1179242 GCA_963921515.1 Calotriton arnoldi | reverse complement strand
TAATTTTGCAGTTCATCATCCCCATAACAGCACCCACGTTGGAATCACGACAGAGGCAAGTATGGTGTATTAGTGTGTTTATTGTGATACATTTGTGTTAATAGTGCATAGGATGGGTTGTGCTGTACATGAATCTTGCAATCCCAAGTTCCTAGGTGAATTGAAAGTCCGGGTAGACAGGATCCCCAGTATCGGGGCCACAGTTGTCTGACACATTGGTCCAACTTGTACTCCCCATGCAATGTGTGGGAGTAGTGTTGCCGTCAACAGGGTGAACAGTCTGTGCACAAAGGCGAACATCCAGAACAGGTTCAGGCTTCCTGGGAGTTGCGCTTGGCCATCGGCCTCTCACTTTTCCCTCCTCGGACGACCCCTCTTCTTGGGGGGGGCCCTCAAGTGCAGGCTGCTGCGGTGCAGGGGACTCTCCGCCAGAGTCCTCCTCCCTCCCTGTGGCAGTTGCAGTTTGTTCGGCACCAGATGTTGTTGGCACACAGGGAGGTGTGGACTGGTTGCTGTTCATCTGGCGGAGGCATTGTAAAATGTCCCTGTGCACCGCCGTCATCTCATGCAGTGCATCCCACTTGGACTCCACGCGGGACATGTGTGAGTCCACACGGGACATGTGTGACTCCACGTGGGACATGTGGGAGTCCAAGCGGGCATGATGGGCAGCCTGCTGCTGTTTAATGTCTCTGAGGAGCCCCACTACCTGGCTGAGCTCTCCGGTGCTGGACTGGTACGCATCAGCTATGCGTACCAGTTGTGGGTCGTCATGCACACCAGCAACGTCTGCAAGCAGCGACCTCTGTCTCCCACCCCTCCCACCACCCCTGCTGACATGTGCAGTGTCACGCACAGATAACCCTGGTCCACCTTGGGGGTTGGTGGTGGTGGTGGTGTCCATGGCCCCCGGTTGGTCCAGGGTCACTGTGCTGGTGTTGCTCCTTATTCTGTCCATGTCGGCAGGGATGGTATTCGTGGTGACAGTCGTTGTAGGGGTGGGTGCAGGGGTGCAGCTGGTGGTCCTGCTGGTGCTGCAGCTGGTGGTCCTGCTGGTGCTGCATGTTGACTTGCACCGGATGTGCCAGGTTGTTCTTCATCGTCCGAGGAGGACAGAGGCTGTACGACGCCAGTGAGCTCGGCATCCTCTTGAGCCTGGGACTGGGACTCCTCAGCGTCTGCTGCTGTGTCCCCATCATCACCTGTTTTTGGGAGACACAAACAATGTATGTCATGTTTCTGCAGGCATCAATGGTTGACACACATGACAGTTGTGACTGTGCCTCTGGGTGCGGGCCTGTACATTGCATTGTCCTAAGTCGTCACAGTCAGGGGTTGATATTGGTGTGGCACATTGTCCTGCAATATTTGGGCATTTCTATGTATTTTCTGGGGTGTGAACATGGTCTGCATTGGTTGTGTTTGGTTGACAGCCGGCCCTCCTTCCCACCCACCCAGCCAGTCAGTTATCCCACCATGGAACGTGCTTGCGTTGCAGGGAGTGTAAGTTGTCTCTCAGGATGTCAGTCAGTGGTGTCCTGCTGTTTGTTGGTGCACAGTTGGCAGCAGGGCCTTGTGCTCCCCACAGCAGTAGCCAGTGTCAGCCATCTTGTGAGTCCTTCTCCACTCCCTGTGATGTGAGCATGGTTCAGGGTGGTGTTGATGGGCCAGTTGTGAGGCTGAGCAATGTCTGTGACTACGACTCCCATCATGCTATTGCCTCCACCCCCTTCCCAGCATGCCCATGCTTCCTTCCTTTTGACTCTGCTTCCCTGTGGGGTGGGCTGGCTGTGCTGACAGGATGGCTGGGAGTGTTGTCCTGGCAGTTGTTTGGCTAAGAGTCCCAAGAGTGTCCCTGTGCTTCACACAACATAACCCAGGGTGGTGGTGCTTTGTGGGATCTTGTGTTAGGATGGGGGGCATTGCATTCTACCAGGTGGGTTCTGTGGAGTTTGTGTTGGGGTGTGTGTGAGGGGAGGTGCTTGTGACTATGGTCAGTGCTGCAAGTCCCCCTTCGCACCCAGCTAGCCAGATATCCCACCATGGAACGTGCTTGCATTGCAGGGAGTGTAAGTTGTCTCTCAGGATGTCAGTCAGTGGTGTCCTGCTGTTTGTTGGTGCACAGTTGGCAGCAGGGCCTTGTGCTCCCCACAGCAGTAGCCAGTGTCAGCCATCTTGTGAGTCCTTCTCCACTCCCTGTGATGTGAGCATGGTTCAGGGTGGTGTTGATGGGCCAGTTGTGAGGCTGAGCAATGTCTGTGACTACGACTCCCATCATGCTATTGCCTCCACCCCCTTCCCAGCATGCCCATGCTTCCTTCCTTTTGACTCTGCTTCCCTGTGGGGTGGGCTGGCTGTGCTGACAGGATGGCTGGGAGTGTTGTCCTGGCAGTTGTTTGGCTAAGAGTCCCAAGAGTGTCCCTGTGCTTCACACAACATAACCCAGGGTGGTGGTTCTTTGTGGGATCTTGTGTTAGGATGGAGGGCATTGCATTCTACCAGGTGGGTACTGTGGAGTTTGTGTTGGGGGTGTGTGAGGGGAGGTGCTTGTGACTATAGTCAGTGCTGCAAGTCCCCCTTCCCACCCAGCCAGCCAGATATCCCACCATGGAACGTGCTTGCATTGCAGGGAGTGTAAGTTGTCTCTCAGGATGTCAGTCAGTGGTGTCCTGCTGTTTGTTGGTGCACAGTTGGCAGCAGGGCCTTGTGCTCCCCACAGCAGTAGCCAGTGTCAGCCATCTTGTGAGTCCTTCTCCACTCCCTGTGATGTGAGCATGGTTCATGGTGGTGTTGATGGGACAGTTGTGGGGGTGACCAATATCAGTGACTACGACTCCCATCATGCTATTGCCTCCACCCCCTTCCCAGCATGCCCATGCTTCCTTCCTTTTGAATCTGCTTCCCTGTGGGGTGGGCTGGCTGTGCTGACAGGATGGCTGGGAGTGTTGTCCTGGCAGTTGTTTGGCTAAGAGTCCCAAGAGTGTCCCTGTGCTTCACACAACATAACCCAGGATGGTGGTTCTTTGTGGGATCTTGTGTTAGGATGGGGGCATTGCATTCTACCAGGTGGGTTCTGTGGAGTTTGTGTTGGGGGGTGTGTGAGGGGCGGTGCTTGTGACTATGGTCAGTGCTGCAAGTCCCCCTTCCCACCCAGCTAGCCAGATTTCCCACCATGGAACGTGCTTGCATTGCAGGGAGTGTAAGTTGTCTCTCAGGATGTCAGTCAGTGGTGTCCTGCTGTTTGTTGGTGCACAGTTGCCAGCAGGGCCTTGTGCTTCCCACAGCAGTAGCCAGTGTCAGCCATCTTGTGAGTCCTTCTCCACTCCCTGTGATGTGCGCATGGTTCATGGTGGTGTTGATGGGACAGTTGTGGGGGGGCAATATGTGTGACTGCGACTCCCATGATGCTATTGGCTACACTGACTTGGCCAGCATACACAGAATTCCTTCCTTTGAGTGGTCTTCACTGTGTGTTGGTGTTGTTGTGGTGGCTACATGTGTGGATGTGTTTGTTAGTTCTATTTGTGCCACTGCCTAGCTGTAGTTGTGGTTGTGTTTGTACATGTGTTGGCACAGTTGGATGTGACTTTTTGATGGCATGTGTTGTGTTTATCTGACTGACATACACATTTTGGGATGATTCTGTTCTAGTTGCTGTGTAATTGCTATGAGTGCATGGTTTGACTCTCCCCTTGACAGTGATGTGTGTGTTTTGTGGCAGTATATTGTGTACATTTGTTGTGTACTCACCAGGCTCTGGGATGTCCTCTAGTCCATATACGCTCACTGGCGGAAGGATGGCCCGCACCTTCTCCTCCCAGGGCCTGAGGTATATTGGCTTGGCAGGAGGGCCACTGCCGGTGTGTTGGCTGTTGATGTAGTCTTTCTTCAGCATGTCCCGTACCCTCCTGCGCACGTCATACCACCTGTTCTGGATGTCGGTCTTTGTGCGCCGACATGGTGATTGGGCGTTCACCCTGTTGATGATCCTCTCCCACATCTTGGTTTTCTGCGACATGGGGGTCTGTTGGACCAGTGTGCCAAACAGCTGTGGCTCCACCCTGAGGATCTCGTCTACCATGACTTCCAATTCACTATCTAGGAACTTGGGATTCTTCTTGGGGGGCATGGTGATGGGTGGTGATGGTGGGTGATGTGTGTGTTGGTGTGCAGGTGGGGGTGTGTGAGTGTGTGTTTTGCTGGGTGTATGTGAGGTAGGTATTTGTTGGTGTGCTGATGGTGTGTGGCTTGTGTGAGGGATGAGCTGTGGGTGTGTGGTTGCTTTCTCTTGGGTGCTGGCAGTGGAATGGCATTTGCAAAGGCTCATGGTAGTGATTTGTGTCCTTTATATAGGTGGAGTTGTGGGTGTGTCTTTGTTCTCTGTCCCCACCCCCAGTATTTATTGGCTTGGTAGTTGCTTGTTTGGCCTTTTTTTGGGTGATTTTTCCTTTGTGCTGTTTGTGTATGTTGGAAACGTTCTTGTGACCGAGTCGGACCCTGCATTGGTCTCGTACGGTGTTCTCCGTTTCGTTCACGCTGTGTTTGTGCAGTTTTCTATGCTGCATACGCGTCGGTCGCGGTGTATTGTGTTGCTTCGGCTCGGTTTTGTATGCGTGTCGGTCGTACGGCTTGTCCTCCGTCCGACTCGCTCGTGGTTTCGCGCCTTGCATCGTACTTTGCGGTTTGGAGTTAGCGTGTACGTTTCGGTCGGATTTGTTCCGGGTGCGTGTCGGTCGGTTGGATTCGCGTGTTTTTCCGGCCGGATTGCTGTTTTCCGTGCGGCTCGGTCGGTCGACTTGGTTTCGGTACGTGTCGGTCGGATTTTTCACGCCTTGCATCGTACTTGGCGTGTCGTGCGCCACGGGTACGTGTCGGTCGGTATTTTTTCCGGATCCGAGTCGGTCGGTGCTTTTTCCGGCCCGAATCGGAATCGACCCCTGTGTGCTTTGTGATTATACCAACATCACACAGACTAGGGAAAGAGCATTGATTTAGGAAAGAGTAAGGGGACCGTGAGGTTCTGAAGCTCTAATATGAGAGGCACAAACATCTTGACCTATATTTACTGTAATGAGGAAGCTTTCCTTAAGAAAACACTTAACTCATGCACTTACTTTTTAACTTTCTACAAATTAGATGAGATTAAAGGAATATTTGCAAGTTAAAACAGTTTTAACCAGTAGAGAAACTAAAATGAGTTCAAAGCCTACACTTACAGCAGTGAACACCTGTCACAAGTACAAGAGATAGTGCTCACACATATACCATCGCTCACAAAAAATAGCTCATGATAAGTGCTCCGAGTAACATGACTTGACGACATGGTGAAGAGCAAGCCCAAAGATGAAGCTCACCACCTAGTGTGGGTGAGGGTTCAGTGTCCCATATTTATGTGTACTTAGTTTAGAGGAGTTTTCGAAATAAAAAGCCTTCCACTGCATTATAGTAAATATCGGAATGCCATTGAGTGACACAGTCAAGTGGTTATATAGAAAATTATGAAGTCAATAGACATTCAATACGACATCGTAATGACACAGCCTTTGACCCATATACATATATATATATATATATATATATATATATATATATATATATATATATATATATATATATGCCAAATCCTCGCCTTGAAAATCCTTTGCCAGGAGAAGAACGAGCGCAGACCCAGGTTCAGTGCTAATTGTTAGTTTATTCTGCACACCATCACATCGCCATAACGCGTTTCGGCAGATCCCTGCCTTGATCACATGACAACGTCGCTTTGCGACAAAACCCTTTTTAAAGTGCCAGTGCATATTTACCAGGTAATAGACATAGAGAAGATCCTTACAATTCCTGCATAAATGCATAAATCCCCAACTTTGTAAATGCAATCATTGTCTAATTAAAACTGATGGATTAAAAAAACATGAAACCAAGGGCACTTGTTTTCCCAATTAAAATAATTATGAATGATTATTATCACAATTTATTGCTTCAATGCATTTTTCTTAATTCACCACCTTATCAAACTATGCTCATACCTGTTCGTATAACTATTTTGTAATCGTACCTAAAATTTACCTTATATAAAACCTAAATATTCCCCACCTAGTGCAAATTATATAAAGTGCTAGTGCTAGTTAAAAAACATCATTTCAAATTGCCTAGAACATTATTTTGATACTGTGATATCTCATCAGTTACTGTTCTGGAAACATAAGTGCAAAAGACAGCATGTGCAAAAATAGGCTATGGCTAAACACCAGATATATTACCTGAGTCAAGAAAAATGATTCCCACAATTATAAATATATTCTCATGAAAATGTAAATAAATACTATAAATAGATAAATACATATAACTGTCATATAAATATAATTCATTTGTCTAAAACCCAAGTAAAAGATTATTACCTAAAAAAGCTTTTATATGTTTAAATCATCCCTTATCAATAAAATCAATTTCATTGTTAGTAATACATGAATGAACAATTTGCAATTATGTATCAAATATACACGGGTAAGAGGAAATAAACTAATAAAGATAGCTAAATTCTCTCGAATACTATTGTCATCTTTGATCTTCAAATTTAATTTAGGAGACTCCTATAGCACCAGGGAGCTGCTGTGACATCTGGGATTAACCCATTCTTACACCCACGTCTTCACTGCGTGAGGGTTTGCAGAAAGAGTAGTATTTATAAATATGTATGCAAATCCTCACTCGTGTTTAATCCCCTGGCTGTTTTGTATCTAGCTCGAGAATATAGCGAGTCTCGAGACGTCTCAGCTTTCCTTCTCGATCTCCCCCTCTCCTTTGTGGCGGGACTGTGTCAATAACATAATATTTTAGATGTTTCAGGTTGCTCTCATGTTGCTCCTTAAAGTGTCTTGCCACCGGATAACTAGGGTCATTTTTAGTTATTGCCCTGGTGTGTTGCAGAACCCTTTTATGAGCCGCCAATTTTGTACTACCAATGTATGCTAGATTGCAACTGCATTCCAACACATACACCGCATAGTCTGTTCTGCATGTTAAATGTTGTTGAATCATATGTGGCTTGTCATTGAAAGCTGAGCGATAAGACGTTCTATTGCTTCCATACAGACACGCTTTGCAGCTAGAGCATTTAAAAAATCCCTTTCTCGCAGAAAGCCAACCCCCTATTTCTTGGTCCTCTGGACTGCTCTTAACTAATGTGTGGGCCATGGATGCCGACTTTCTATATGTTATGGCTGGAAATCTAGGGAGAGTGCCGCCTATTATCGGGTCATCCTTAACTATAGGCCAATTGCGTTGAATAATCCTCCGTATCTGTTTTTCCTGTCGTGAAAAAGTCAGAATAAGTCTGACTGGTTCAATGGGAACCTCTTGACCCCCATTGGATGACTGCTGTGGATGTCCCTTATAGTTAAGCAAATCTTCCCTAGCCAAACTTCTGGACTTGTGGATAGCTGCATCTATGATTTTAGTATTGTAGCCCCGTTGCAAAAAGCGTGCCTTGCTGTCCATTTGATGTTTCTCCATGTCCCTTTCATTGCTACATATCCTGCGCAACCGCAGCATCTCCCCATAGGGGATGCTGCGAATTAAGTGGGGGGGATGTGCACTAGATGCATGGAGCAAAGTATATATATATATATAGTATTTCAAGAGTGCCCTGAAGCAGCGAGAGAGCACTCGACAGCGCCCTGCCATCCAGCTTTACAACGCAGCCTGTCTCCTGTTCTTGTTGTGCCAACAAGTTTCGAGGCCATTAGCCTCTTCTTCTCGGGCTGCTTAATTACGTCACACTGAGGCTCACAAAATAATTTCCGATTTCATTTATTTGTAAAGACGCCCCCAGTGGGCATGTGCTTAGTGCATTTCCATTTCGATGCCTGATGGGTAATGAAGTCCTCAATGCGAGCACTAGTATTTACATATAGTATGTTCAATGCGCATTTATTAAAAGCCTTTTTGTCTCCTATAGTAGGTGGTGGAACAACCCAGGCAGGCTCAATCTGCATCTTGAGCGCTGTGCCGTTACAGTCTTGAACAGTTCGAAGACTACAGCCTCTCCCTGCTGGAAAAACAGCTCCTCTCCCAACCGGTGATGGTGCTCTCTCCACGGCGGGCCGCCGTGTAACATGTTGTATTTCAAGAGTGCCCTGAAGCAGCGAGAGAGCACTCGACAGTGCCCTGCCATCCAGCCTTACAACGCAGCCTGTCTCCTGCTCCACCTGTTCTTGTTGTGCCAACGCATTTCGAGGCCATTAGCCTCTTCTTCTCGGGCTGCTTAAAAACGTCACACTGAGGCTCACAAAATAATTTCCGGCTTCATTTATTTGTAAAGACGCCCCCAGTGGTCATGTGCTTAGTGCATTTCCATTTCGATGTCTGATGGGTAATGAAGTCCTCAATGCGAGCACTAGTATTTACATATAGTATGTTCAATGCGCGTTTATTAAAAGCCTTTTTGTCTCCTATAGTAGGTGGTGGAACAACCCAGGCAGGCTCAATCTGCATCTTCAGCACATTGAACATACTATATGTAAATACTAGTGCTCGCATTGAGGACTTCATTACCCATCAGGCATCGAAATGGAAATGCACTAAGCACATGCCCACTGGGGGCGTCTTTACAAATAAATGAAGCCGGAAATTATTTTGTGAGCCTCAGTGTGACGTTTTTAAGCAGCCCGAGAAGAAGAGGCTAATGGCCTCGAAACGCGTTGGCACAAAAAGAACAGGTGGAGCAGGAGACAGGCTGCGTTGTAAGGCTGGATGGCAGGGTGCTGTCGAGTGCTCTCTCGCTGCTTCAGGGCACACTTGAAATACAATATATATATATATATTTATTTATTTATTTATTTTAAAATTTGTAAAGCGCGCGGCTACTCGACAGAGTGTCCCGGCGCTGGCAGAGGGAAGATAGGGTGCTAGGACGAGGCTAGTCATTAAAGAGATGAGTTTTAGGTTTCTTCTTAAAAAGTTCCAGATTGTCTATCAGCCTCAGGGACATAGGAAGACTGTTCCACGTGCGGGGACCCAGGTAAGCAAAGGATCTCCCACCCATCCGAAGACGGTTACATCGAGGGACCTTTGCCATATGAGTTGAGGAGGAGCGAAGAGTGCGGGCAGGGACGTAAGGGGTGATTCTCTCCTTAAGATAGGCAGGACCCGTCCCTTTCATGGCTTTTTGCATTAGGACCATGGCTTTAAACATCACCCTCTGTTTCATGGGAAGCCAATGGAGGGCCCTCAAGTTCAGAGTCATGTGGGATCTCGAGGGGAGAGAAAGCAGAAGGCTAGCTGCGGCGTTCTGCACCACCTGGAGTCTGTTAAAAAGGTAGTCCGGCAGGCCCAGGTACAGTGCATTACTGTAGTCCAGTCTTGATGTAATTAGGGCCTGTACCACCTTTCTGCCTGCTGCCTCGGAGAGGAGAGGTAAAAAAAACTTCAATGTGCGAAGTACGTTGAAACAGGTCCCCGCCAAGGCTAGGATCTGTGGGAGGAAGGATAAGGAGCTGTCGATTTTAATTCCTAAGTTCTTCACACAGTTTTTGGGAGAACCTGGGTGAGGGCAATTGCTGGGCCAACAGTCCACCACAGTGTTGTGTGGGACATCTCCAAAGGTCACAATTTCCGTTTTCTCGGGGTCACATCTAAGGTGGTGCAATTCCACCCACTGGAAAACTCTGGCGAGGCACTTGGCTATTACTTTCTCATCTAAATCCTTGCCTTTATCACATGAGAACAGTAGCTGAGTGTCGTCTGCATATGAGACGACTTTAGCGCCAAGAGACTCTGCTAATGTTGCAAGAGGGGTCAAATACACGTTAAACAGCGTGGGGCTGAGTGCCGATCCCTGTGGCACTCCCACCCCCAGTGGCCTAGCCTTCGCTGTAAACAGAGGCACCCACACTTCTATGGACCGTCCGTCCAGAAAAGATGCCAACCAATTATGGGCCTGATGTCTGATTCCTATTTCATGTAGTCGTTCCAGCAGCTTATGGTGAGGAACCTTGTCAAATGCTGCTGTAAGGTCGAGCAGTATCAGCATTGCCTTTCCTCCTCTGTCCAGAACGCTACGAATGAACTCCGTCACCTCCAACAGTGCGGTCTCGGTGCTAAATTGAGGGCGGAATCCAGATTGTGTGGCATGAAGAATGCCATTGGTCTCCAGGTAAACGGACAATTGGCGGTTTACTTCCTTCTCAAGAATTTTGGAGAAGGCTGGGAGCAGCGAAATGGGCCTATAATTGGTAACTAACTTAGGGTCTGCGGTAGGTTTTTTCAGCAGTGGCAGGACTTTCGCTTTTTTCCACAGACAGGGAACCATCCCTGATGCCAGAGAAGAGTTAAAAATATGGTTTAGTGCCGGGTTAATTGTAGGTGCCACCATGTTTAAAACTGACACCGGGCAAGGGTCAAGAGGGGAGCCCGATTTAAGACTTTTTAATGCTGCTAAGGACTGAATCAATGGAATTGGGGTAAAAGCGTTGAGGGTGGCATACGTAAATGGGGAGGGAGTAGACTTCCACTCCAGATTCAGTATCCCAGGAGCAGCAGTCCCAAAACTTTTTTTTAGTGTCATGATCTTCTCATGGAAAAATTGATCGAGCTCATAGCACCATTCCATCGAGGGGGGACAAGCTCTCGAGGTGACCATCGGGCGCATGAAGGAGTCGACTATTTTGAAGATAGCCTTTGCTTTATTCTCAGCTTCCATAACGCTGCTGTCAAAGAAACTTTTTTTAGCAAGGTGCAGTTTCATTTGATACAACTTTAAGGCTGCTTTGTTAGCAGCTTTATCCTCGGAGTATCCACGCCTCTAAATTCTTTCCAACTTCTTACACTGACTCTTACACAGATTCAACTCTGTATTAAACCAAGGGGCTGTTGGGCCAGCTCTAGATTGAGAGGCCTTCTTTATGGGTGCTTGTGTATTCACAGTTTCGCCAATCCAATTAGTCAGTCGGGTAATGTCACAGTCTATGTTCCCTGTCATAACTGGGGCAGAGGACAGTAAGGCTTGATTGATATCTTCTGGTTGTAGTTTGTGGTAGGCCCGATAAGTGACAGGGCCACTGCTGCAATATATGGGCGATTTACTACACATCTGAACCCACGTGAAGGTGATCAGATAGTGGTCTGTCCAGGGGAGAGGGTTGGACACAGTGGTAACAGAGTTCAGATTTGAAAAAATGTGATCAAGAGTATGGCCCGCCGAATGGGTGGGTCCAGAGACCTCCTCTTTCAGTCCCAGGGGACTCATAATCTCATGTAAAGCCTCGGTTTCTGACCCTGTGGCGTTATCCAAGTGAATGTTAAAATCTCCCAGTACCATGAAGTTGGTATATCTCACTGCCCATGCAGCTAGTATATTTTCCAACGAGCGGAGGCATTTGCTGGCCGGGCCCGGGGGTCGATAGACCAACACCCCAGCTAGCGACTGATTTGGTGTGAGGGTCAGGCAGAATCCTAAGACTTCTGTCTCAAGGAGGTCAGCTAATTCAAAGCAGGCACAGTCATATTCTTTCTTAAATATAATAGCGATCCCCCCTCCTCTACCGCCGTCGCGGTCCTTCCTAAGGATTCTGTAATTGGAGGGAATGGATGCTGCTATTATAGGATTAGATGTCTCCGACAACCATGTCTCCGTGAGGAACAACAGATCTAGTTCCTCATCCTTGAGTAGGTCAAATATAAGCTCTTTATGTTTCTGAAGTGACCTAGTATTAAGTAGAGCAGCCTTCATCTTAATCGGAGGACTCCTGGAGACCGGGAGGCAGACTCTCCGTCAAGTAGAGACCTGGGGAACAAACGTCCAGGCACACTTAGGGGAGACAAACTCCTGGCACAGGGTATCCGGGAACCATCTAGTCGTGCATTTACACTTCTTAGATAGGCTAAATAATACTGTCCTGTCATAACATATATATATATATATATATATATATATATATATATATATATATATATATATATATATATATGTATATTTACAGTACTGAGACTAGTTATTTAATTTCAGAAACACTGTGATACCCTTCCAATAGGAATAAACAGCAATTACCACAACATATATTGAAGTCACCAGCAAAGATGTTTTTGTTGCAGTTGACCAATTTGGTTCTGATGTGGCAAATGTATTGCTCCTCGATAATTTGTATTTTTGAGGGTGGTACAGAATGTTTAAGGTGAGTGACTTTTACAGTTTGTATAGTTATTGTAAATTATAACATAGAGAATTATAGATTGGTAACAGTGAATTACGGGGATGCTTTTCACTAAGGGGTTCAAATAGAGAAAGTGAAACAAGTGAGTTGTCTATGATGTCAATCAGAACCCTGAGGTCAAAAACATTGCCATAATTCACTTTTTAGCCATCTATAATTTTCAGTTCTCAATGGCCCCAAAATCATCTGCCCATGCTAGACGAGAAATGGGGTTTCATACATAACATGGCCTCCCAAAAGAAACAAATTAAAAAAATACCTCTCCTCCTGCCACCCACCCCCTCCACTCTGTGTGCCTTCTCTTCCCTCTCAAAGTTGTGCTCCTTGCTTGCCAGTGCTGCTCTGTCTGGCTCTCGGAAAGCCTAGCTGAGCTCCTGGAAGTCCTTTATGACGTAGCAACAGTGGTTAACAAATTCTGATACACACTGTTGCTTTGTCATAACAGTGAATTACTGGTTTTAGAATCCAATTATTCATGCTACTGTCTCTCTAAGAGAGCAATGCATAACAACCCCTTCTCCATTTTTGTCACCCGATCAATTGGGGTTTTGTAGAAGCTCGCAGGTAGGTAGCAGGGCATGCATGCTGGTTTGTGAGGTAGTGTTAAACTATATTTCAATTTGTATGAGGATGTCTACCTCAGGTTCAAAAATACTGTGATTACCCACAGCAGATTTGCTATTACCCAAGAGGCACCTCAGAGGACAGGATATGGAGGTTGTGTTGAAAGAATTGATTGTAGTTGATTTAGAACAGATTGCTGTGTGGACTTAGCATTGTTGACCTTAGGAAGAGGCCACATTTATTACCAAAAGGGTATAAATGATGGAAGTGGTTTAAATATGTGATGTTAATGCACTTGAGCTACTTGTTGTTTTCTACTTCCTTTGTATTTCTTATGTTTTATTATTTGTTAGTTCTCTTGTGTCCATTATCATTTTACCATTGTGTTTATTATGTATTTATTTGTTCTTTTCTTGAAAATTCAATAAAAACGATTTGAGAAAAAAAAAAATAGGTGATGTTAAGCGTTTATGAGGTGGATTGTAGTTTGCCTCTGAGTTGTATGATTGGCCTTAAGGAAGCTATGTAATAAATAAGTGAATTAGTATCTATGGGATTGAAGTTGGGGTGGATTTTTAGACATATTAGTCAAGTTGGTGGCATTGTGTGAGAGATCTGAAGAATTAGTTTGTGAGTTAGGCATTGAGAAATTCTGAGCTCTTTTTAGAGATAGCAGGAGTGTTGAGGATAGGAATTGATAGGGCAGTTTCTAATGCCTGAGTGGGCAGATAAGGACTAACAGCTCAAGGTTCAGGCTGTGGCAATGAAAGCAGCACCTTCTATCATTAGATGAACTTCATTCTGAGTAGGTTTGGTAAATTTGATGCAGGTGTATTTTTGTATGATTTGGATTTTTTTAATGACTATTCTGTTTTTTATTCACAGACTTAATTATGATAAGAGAGGTAAGAGCAAATTGTGGAGATGTTGAATCTCACAGACCCAGATAACAGGAAGGAAGAGCTTCTGCTCTATAACATGGGTCCTTAAGCCATGAATAGTATAGGATCTTGGAGACTCTCTGGGTCTGGGATATAGCAAAGTCTGGGCATAAGCATAATCGTTTTTAGGTTTCGCTTGCACAGCGCTTGCTCTGTGCTTGTGAAATCTATTGGACCTCATTTATGAAAAGTATTGCATCGCTGTGGTAAAACAGCGATGCAACACTTTTCATAGCGCCATCTTTGCGACACCATGGATGCACCATGTTTTCTGTATGGCGCTCCATGTCGCAAGGATTTACAGATAAGTCGGTATTCCTGACGTATCTGGAGGCGCAAAAGTGGCGCATTGCTGGGCGTGTCTGAAAACAGACCAACTCCAGCAATGTGTCCATTCACATGGGGCAAGCCCCATGTGAAAGGGCCTGCGTCACTCCTTATGCTTGCTGTGAAGCAGGCTTAAGGATTTGATGCAGTGGCATCCTAGAAGTGGCGTAGTGAAATCTCATAGATTTCACTGCGCTAACACTACGAGCCTTTTTTGCAGCGGAATGCCCACCCAGCATACATTATACCTGACACAGGTATAATGTAGTGCAGGGGTTTACAAAGTGACACATGTACCTAGATGCATCACTTTGTAAATATGGCACAGTGTGGCGCATATTTTATGCTGCCGCAACTTCACAAAAAGTGATGCAACAGCGGCGTAAAGGGCTCATAAATAAGGCCTCTATTGTGTTCAATAGAAATCTTAAAATGGGCTCACATCCTGCCCCCTTGCTTTTGGTTTGTTCCTTTGCTTACCACTCACATTTCCTCAGTTTCTATTGGCTGTAGCATACCATCTCCTGTGTGTTCCTCGTGTGTTTATCAGTTTCCGAAGCCCAAGTACTGTTTTCATCTGCATTGGAGACCTCGTGATCCCAAACTCTCTCACTTGTTTTTTTGGCAGTTTTATATAGCGTGATCTCGACCTGAAGGTATTGAAGCGCTTAACATGCTCAACATTAGCACCAGTTACATTATACATGGGTACATTCAGCAGCAGTAGCGGCTCCTCGAGGGAGTGCTGCGGGGAGGTGGGGCGGGGAGGGGCAGGGTGGGGGGTAGTAAACTACGGCATACGGCCAAACAGAGTTGAGTAGATAAATAAATCAAACGAATTACATTGCGCGCGCTGCATCGCCATTTGGCGTTGCAGCGCGCGCAATGTAATTCGTTTTATTTATTTATTTACTCAACTCTGTTCGGCCGTATGCCGTAGATTACTGCCCCCCCCTCGCCCTGCCCCACCGCCCAGCAGCACTCCCTCGAGGAGCCGCCACTGTTCAGCAGGGACCCACTTGAGTTCATCAGAGCCCGCCACTTGTTTAGATTGCAACAAGCAAAGCACACTCACAAGTCCCCCCCGGGCTGAAGCAGGGCCCCACTTGAGTGCATCAAAGGCCAGCGCTTGTGTAGATTGCAACGTGCACTCACCAGTCTCCCCGGGGCCGAAGCAGGGATACACTCGAGTGCATCAGAGTTAAGCGCTTGTTTTTAATGTTAATCTAGCACTCCTCACCATTCCTTCCGCCCTTGTTGCTTGCTCTTCTTCCTTCCACCCTTGTCACAATCAGATACATGCACTCTGAGCAAAAGCACAACAACCACTGAGTGCCAGAGTATACGCATTTCACAAGGTATATATTTTATCATGAGATCTCTGATGAATGTTTTCTTACGTGATAGGCCCCATAGCAACATTTGTCACCGCAGCAGGAAAGCTGACTTATCTTGTTTCAGAGAACATTACGGTGGCTGAATAGCCCACATCAATATCTTGAGCTGGTTATTTGGAAGTGATCACACAGTGTTTAGAGCTAATGCAAACCAGAACAGGTCACAATTGCCCACGGAAGGGGAGGGTGCTGCAATGCAATGTCCTTTCCAAAGCTGAACCAAGAGCAGCACAGCTTCATGATTAGGAGAGACTTATGGCTGGTTACGGTGCGCTACAGCTGCGATTTCCGAACTGTAAACATTCTGCCACTCTGGGCTGGTCTCAGGATCCATTGTTTATGTCTAAGGATATAACGCATTCCTTTTATTTAAATCAGTTTCCTGTTGAAAAAATATGGCACCAGGAATAGCCTGTTAGTGTTATTCACCTTCACTACTGAGAGACGTTGTGTGATCCTGGACAAAGCATTTCTTTTCTCCCCGTCACTTAGTCTGTGGGGAGGGTTTTAAGAATTCATTAAATTACTGTTATTGTGTGCCGTGGGTTTGTTAGGTCTTTCTTTCTTCAAATTAATTTTACGAACAAAAGGGGCCATTACTTCTCACATTTCTTTCTCTGTGCAGTGTTCAATACCTTATCCGAACAATTAATATTTGAGGAATTGTGTTGGTAATATTCAGTCTGGTTCCCTTTCAAAGGAAAAGACTGGAACAAATGCTATTAGCAAGTTGGTGTTCGCAAAGGGTCATAAGGCGCTACCTAAATGATCCAGCGCGATATTAGCAAACAGCATTCATACACCAGATACTCACTTGGGCCCATACATTCACACTACGCTAATACTTACGCTGGGTTTTATCAGTTGTTACTCTTTATCAAAATCCCTGCTACCAATTACCTTCCGAATGAAGAGTAATGACTTACCAATGAATCCTTTGCTAATTGGGAAATTTAAAATGAGTGACATTCATTATGGTACATAATCCTGAAATAACCACTGAGTCAGGAAGTTTTAAAATGTTTATCTAAAGATTTAGCAGAGTAAAATACAGAACCACACGGTACTTAATCGCAATACCCAAGATGAAGCATAGAATAACTATTGCTAATCAATGACGGTCCCTCAGAAAAGGAGAGGATAGAGACAGCAGCGCAACTAAAGGTTGCATTATATTTACCTAAGTGCGAGAACCAAACCCCTTGGCCAAGGAGTTGGAAAGAATAGGACCCAGGAAGGATGAAGAGCAAAGACCTCCTCCAGGATCAGGACAGGACCGGTGACCTCTCTACAACGACGCCTGCGTCGTTCCCTCTCTGATACTCGACTTCTCCTCGATTCGCCTGTGTCTTCCTTCTAATGGACTCGGCCGCCCCTCCTCAGGACCTCTCTGGACAGCGATTCAGTCTGCAATCGATCAGCTTGGCAGTCTGGAGCTAAGAGCTAACTAATTAGCTAATTCTATATCTATTATACCCTTCTACGCCCATGTACCTCCCCTTAATGTTGCTAAAATATGGGACCACTACTTCTGATTGGACAGGGACAGGGGGTGGATTCTCACACCATATTGATTTGCCTTGTATTTCTGAAGCCTATTGTTTTTAAACTACCGCCCCTTCAATTTAATACATTTGCTTTATTTCCCAGCCGTCTCACGACAAAATTGACAATTTATTCATATAAAATGTTGCTTTTCGACGAGAACATCTTGGTATGTAGTGGTGTCGGCCAGCAGGTCATGGCCTTGGGTGATGTCCAAATTGACTTCATCTCTTTCTTTCTCGTCTGCCTCTCAGGGCGCATGTGCGAAATCTTTGTCACACGAGCTTTCAGTTCACCAAACCCAGGCCCAAGTTTACGAACTAATAAAAGTCAGAGAAGAAAACATTAAAATCACAAATAAAATGTTTCACTGTATGCCCACTCTTTCTACTCTATTCCCATTTAATTATAAATTCTATCCCGCATTAGTAGCGTTAGAGAAACGACAGTTTGATAATGACATGAGAGCAAGCTGAAGCATGTGAAAACATCAAGCAGCCATTTTAATGCACACTGCGCAGAAGCAGAAATTTCCTACCAAGCAAAGAAAGACGTCACAACACGTGATGTGGTTGGGACATGCGCAGTAGGGTTCCCGCGCTTTAGCGGCCATTTTGGATTACAGACAAGCGTTATTCATTAGTAAAACACATAGGCAAGCATCCTTTCTATTTGTGTAGTGTATGCAAGGATTAGTAGAGACAATACAAGTTTAATAAATTAATACTATGAGGAGGTTGCGTACGAGCAAGTCTCATTTATGAGTCCTTGCTCCATCAATCCCCTCTCTGATGGCGTTTCTGAGCCATCAAAATACTACCCACAATCAGATGCCAACTTCTAGCAAATAGTTTCACTGTTATTTTTACATTTTCTATTTTTACCATCTCCTTTCAATTTCTTGTATAATTCACTTCTCCATTCTTCAAGTTCTATTTCATCTAATTTTCTCTTCTTTCCCTTTCCTGTCACATTGTAGGTTCCCTTCTTTCTACAACATTTGCACCATATTATTATTGTCAGTGCTATTATTGCTATCCCTGCTAAGGGTACTAATATTTAACCTATAAGTCCTTTTCCTACATTAGCAAACCAGGTACCAATTGTCGCAATACTACTTGTCAATCTTTCCCATACACTATCAACTTTCAGTGGTTTTAGTTCCTTCTCAAGTTTAGTTATATTCTGTATATACGTTCCAATTTCCGCACTCTTATCAGGAATATAAGTGCAACAGTGTTTCGTCTTTAATAATTTACAGACTCCGCCCTCTTTTGCCAATATAATATCAAGAGCAAGTCGATTTTGCATCACCATAGATCTAATCGCAACCATTTCCGCATTAATCATTAGAAATCCTCCGGCAGTATCCGTTGATAAACGATCAACCACTGTAGATAATTTACATATTTTCCTTGAGTTCAGAATTATTCCCACTGAAGGTATCAATGCACCAAATATATCACCTACAATTTCTGGAAAACTAGCTCTTTTACTACGTATTAATTCACTATTGTTTTCATTGCTCCCAGTGTTTCTTTTTACGTGGTATATCTTTGGAAATACTATTCCAAAATAACAACTTCCATACCACCGTGCAGGAAGCCTAAAGTAAGCCTTATTCCACACACATAATAGATTCCAGGAAAAACTGAATCTGTTCCTCCTTTGATTCCCCAACCTCCAAGAATTAAGAAATTATGTTCACATTCACTGGTACCAATGAAAACATTGTTATAATCAGTCTTTAACCTATGAAGACACATTTTTCCTGTCTTTACAAAATCCAGAGCCATAGCAGCTTGAGCCTTGCCAGGTATATAACTCCCTTCTTTTTCTGCCCAAGGTGGTAAATGAGACCTATGCTCAGAAGCTTTCTTTTGAAAATCTTGTCTTCTATCTTCTACTAAATTTAAAAATATATTTTCTTCTTCATGTAAAGAACATGTTAGATTGTGTCTATGTGCATGTGTTATGTCTATTGATTTCATTGTTAAGAAAAATTCTCCCATAAACTGTGCGTCTTGACTACTAAGCACTGGGTCATACTCTTTCGTATCGGAACCTCAGAAAATATCACATCTAAGTTTGAATAATAATACTGAAGTCTCCCTGTTCTATAAAATAAACTAGACAAAACACTACATGATATGCCATATGTCAGTGGTAAGTGATGATATGTTAATCCTTCTGCTACTGATTCAGGTAACTTCATACAGACATAACAATTACTAACTTCCATTGTGTCTACATACTGAAACAATAACTTTGTGAAAACGTTTAAACTAGTGTCGTTATCAGCTATTTCATGATGAAACTCTGATTCATTTTCTGCCATTAGTTCTACTCTATTGCCCTTCATGTGTGCTGTCTTTCCTTTAGTTTCGTTATTAATCTTTTTATCCATTATCATAAGGTAAGGGACTGCTACAATCAGGACTAACCATACTATAAGCACCATCACTAGACTACATATGCATATTGCACAGCATCTTCTACAACATCTCTGTTTTGGTCTCCCAGCAACTCTATCGTCAGGCATTTTCGACAAGGAAGATCGCTCTTCTTATCTATTTCCTTTTTTCTTTATATGACTCTTTTGCTTAGTCAAGGTGGTCTTGTTTCTTTCTCGTACATTAGTTCTGCACTTGTTCCTTCGTCACCACTTTCACTTGACTCTGAACTTTCGTAATCTTCAAGAATGATGTAAGTCCAATCAGGACCCTTGAATTTGTTATTCACAAGTTTCAGTCTTTTACTTCTTCTTTTCTCAGTTTTATTTTCTTGTTCAGTTTGGCTTGTCACTTCATTTACTTGGTCTGGATCTTCACTTCTGGTTGTTATGTGGTATTTTACTCTTTTAATGACACTTGGCCAATGATCTCCTTTTCTTGTCTTCTTTGTTTGTACTATTTCTTTATCTTCGTCTTCAGAAATCTTTTTATTTTCACTGCTTAGCACTGTTTCTTTTTCTGCAATTATTGTTCTTCTTGTTTGCTCTTTTTCAGGTCTGATTGGTTTCTCTTCAGCAGCTCCACTGTTAGTTTCCAATAAGTGACCTTGTTCTTGATTTATTTCTTCATGTTCATGATTCTCATGATCTTGTTCTTCTGTGTATTTTTCTTGATCTAACTGGTTCTGATCAGGGCTTATTGCACTTTGTACTTCTGCAGCCTGACCGGATTCTTCTAAACCTGTCTGTCCCTGCTCAAAATTTATTAGTTCTTCGTTAATTTGAGCCCAATTTCCTTTCCCTATCTGACCTTGCTCAGGCTCTCTTATTGTCTCTTCTTCTTTTTCCTGAGCTGCTTCTTCTTCACCTATCTGATCTTCTTCGATTTCCTCAAATCTTGTTTGACTTCTTGTTCTGTGGTAAACTTCAGGAATTTCTACCACCGGTATCCAGTCCTGACTTGTGCTCGGTTGTTCTTCTTCAGCTTCTCTTGAATCTCGAGCCTGAGATTCCTCCGCTGGGCAACCTTCAGCTCCCTCAGTGATTGTTGCTGTCTGAGGATTTTCTTCTTCAGGATCTGGTACTCTTTTGGTGTGGCTTACATGAATCCAATTAGGAAATCCTGC
Organism: Calotriton arnoldi; assembly: GCA_963921515.1. Taxonomy (NCBI): domain Eukaryota; kingdom Metazoa; phylum Chordata; class Amphibia; order Caudata; family Salamandridae; genus Calotriton; species Calotriton arnoldi. The sequence goes on along the minus strand of CAWUFW010006276.1, from coordinate 1,158,680 downwards.
ACACTTCACTGCTGTATTTGTAGTCAGTATGACTTGACAAGGACTGCTCCATCTGGGTGATAGACACGTTTCTCTGGTGTGATTCTTCACTACCACCCACTCACCAGGATTCAGATCATGTTCCTGTTCAGGCTGCCTGGAAACTGCGTCTTCTCCAACCTGGTGAGAGACAGAACGCACTAGGTCAGCCAGTCCTTTACAATAGTCCAGTACCATATCATCAGATATATTCAGCAATTTGTTTGTGGGAACATGTGTTTGTCTCATTGCTCTTCCCATCATTATCTCGTGGGGGCTCAATCCTGTATTTCTGTCAGGTATGCTTCTGAGTCCCATTAAAACAAGTGGCAATGCATCTGGCCACTCTAATGATGTTGATGCACACATTTTTCCCAATCTTGACTTTATAGTGCCATTCAATTGTTCAACCACTCCAGAAGCCTCTGGACGATATGCAAAGGCAGTTTCTGTTTAATTTGGAATGCTTCGCAGATTATTTGGATCACTTCACTGTTAAAATGTTTCCTCTATCTGATTCCAAAGTTACTGGGAAACCAAACCTAGGAATGAGCTCTCTTAGCAGCAGTTTTGCGACTGTAATGCTATCATTTCTCCTGGTAGGGTAAGCCTCCACCCACTTTGAAAACAGACACACTATGACTAATACATATTTCAACCCTCTGCATGGTGGTAACTGTATGAAATCAAACTGGAGTCTTATAAAAGGACCCTCTGCCTTTCCAATTTTTCCAAATCCAATTATTGTCTTCCGCCCTGGATTATGCATCTGGCAAGTTAAACATCTCTGGCAAAGGCTCTCTGCAACAGCCCTGAACTTCGGATTGTACCAGTTTTGTCTAAAAGTCTAATCATTGCATCTCTCCCTATATGTGTGTCTCCATGATACATTCTGGCCATTTGTGAGAGTAAACAGTCTGGCATGACTGGTCTGCCATCAGCACTAATCCACACTTCATCATCTCCTCTTTGGGAACAACCTACTTTGATCCACAAATTCTTTTCATTTTCATCAACATCATCTTGTAATCTTTTTACATCATTCCAAGTTTCAGGTGGCATATACAGCATAAGTTGGCAGCTGATTCCCATTCTTTCCACCCTCTTATTGACTGACAATCTATTTTTGGCACAATGTTGAGCCACCAGATCTGCATATCTGTTGCCGACTACCACCCAGTAATCTCCTGACTGATGTGCGGCACATTTTACCACAGCCAATTCTTTTGGTGATTGTATTGCTTCCAGCAATTCCTTTACAAACTGTCCATTTTTAATGGGGGATCCTGAAGAAGTCAGGAAATCCCTCTGCATCCATAGTTGGCCAAAATCATGCACAACCCGGTAACCATATTGGCTATCTGTAAATATAGTTACTTTTTGATTACTCCCAATTTTGAAGGCTTTTATCAATGTAATCAATTCAGCTACTTGTGCAGATTCGACTCCTGGTAAATAGGATGCTTCGACTAGTCCAGTTAATTCACATACTGCATAGGCAGCAGTTAATTTACCGTCTTCATGTCGTTGACATGAACCATCAACAAATAGCTCCCTGTCTGGCTTTCTGAGGGGCTGTTCTTCTATATCTGGGCGAGATTTCGTACATAACTCTGTAATCTGTAAACAATCATGTTCATTTTCTTCGTCATCTTTAATTTTCTCATGATATGGGTCTGGTAGTAAGGTTGCTGGATTTATTATAGTACACCTTACCATGGTCACATTTTCAGCACCCATTATTATTCTTTCATATTTAGTCAGCCGACTAGGAGTAAGATGTTGTGTTCTGGTTCTTGTTAATAGAATCACAACAGCATGTGGAACAAACACATTTACAGGATGTCCCATCACAATTGACTCACTTTGTTCAATGCTCAAACAAGTAGCTGCCACTGCTTTTAAGCATCCTGGCAACGCGGCTGCTACTGGGTCCAATGTAGCAGAAAAATATGCTATAGGACGTCTGTCTAAACCGTGTCTCTGGGTTAGGACAGAAAGTGCACAATTTTCTCTTTCATGACAGAATAATGCGAATTCTCTTTTATAATCTGGCATGCCTAGGGCTGGTGCTGAGCACAGAGCATTTCTCAATTTTACAAAAGCTCCTGCACTCTCATCATCCCAATCAACTGGGTCCTTTGCTTTCTTTCTTGTCATTTGAATTAGGGGCTTTGCTAACAAGGAAAATCCTAGTATCCATTGTCGACAGTAACCTACTATTCCTAGGAACATTCTCACTTGTCTTTGGGTTACAGGCATTTGCATTTTCTTTATTAATTTTACTCTTTCAGAGGTTATTCTTCTTTTTCCCCTCTCAATTTGGTGTCCCAGATATTTAACAGCTGTTGTACAAAACTGCAATTTTTCAGGTGAGACTTTATGCCCTTCTTCGGGCAAAAGATTTAATAGTGCTATGGAATCAACAACACAGTCCTCTCTGGTGTTTGATGCCACCAAAAAGTCGTCGATATATTGCACTAGGACTGAACTTCCTGGCATCACTAGTTTCTCAAGGCACTTTTTCAGTATTTGATTGAAAATGGAAGGACTTTCCGTGTACCCTTGAGGAATACGATTCCATACATAGACTTTATTCTCAAATTTAAATGAGAAAAGATACTGGCTATCTGGATGCAATGGTATTGAGAAGAACGCTTGACATAAATCAATTACTGTGAACCATCCTGCACTCCAAGGAATTTGGTATAGAATTACTGCAGGATTTGGCACTATGGGACAACATGGTTCCACTATTTTATTTATTTTTCGCAGGTCCTGAACAATCCTATATTTTCCACTAGGTTTCTTTAGTCCCATGATTGGTGAATTTCATGGGCTATGTGAGAAGTTGGCCTGGTATATGCTGTCCACTAATTATAGTGGGCACCTTGCACCAGTCCAAACAACCCCTTATTGGAGATAGGTTAAAGACAACCTTATTGAAAGCTATCCTAGTGGTAGCTATGGAGAGCAGCCTTCAGGCTAAGTCTTGAAGGAATGTAAAGCAGCTTGTTTTACCAGTCTATAATCTCTTGAGTGATCAAATGAAAGAGCACCACACCAGGTATATATTCAAAATATATGTATTTATTGCTAAACACACCCCTCTAGTCTCTTTATGAGGCTAGAGTTCGAAATACATAAGTTAGAAGTTTTTTAAACACAGTAATAGCACAAATACACGTTTGGGCCCTAGGGCGTACCAAACCATATACCAATAAAGTGGTATAAGAACCACGACTGAACTAGACACTAGGCCTAGAGCCTCTAGAAGTGCTTGGACCACAAGGAACCACCCAAGGTAGTGACACAGGGGACCCACGGGGGACGCGTGCAGTGTAAATACACAACCGCGATACGCCGTTGACTTCTATGGAGAAAGTCGTGATCGGGAAATTAGAGAAAGGGACACTTAAAGGAGGACTTGGAGCAAACCCTTTGAGATCTAGGACTTTGAAGAGTCTCTACCCACGGGAGCACCGGAGTACTCGTGTTACCTCACCCAGGGAAGCCGGGTGCATAGGTGCCTTTCGGGGTCGGGTTTCGTCGTCGATTTGAATGGCGATCTGCTGCAAAGTGCTGCTGGCGACCAAGTGAAAAGTGTCCGGGTGGATCCAAGAGTGGATCGGAGTTCTGAAGAACCTGAAAGCAGAAGGGACAGAGTCTGGGTCACTAGCCAGTGACCAGGAAGGCGATGGACAGATGCCCACCGATGTCGAGTGCTTCAGGTGCGTTGACGGTCGTCTTGTCTCTTCAGCCACGAGGTCCAGGAGGCGTTGTCGGCGACCAGGAGCAGGATTCGGGCTGGTACACGATGTCTGTCGAGTGCTGAGGTGTCGGCGACCGGATTGAACCCAACAAGCCTTGGCAACAGCAAGTCTCGATGAAGATGTAGATCGTCGATGGTGCAGACCAGCAAGGTCTGGGGAACTCACCCAGCGAGCGTAAGTGAGGGCAGGCCTGGAGCAACCAGAATGCCAAGTAAGAAAAAGATTGGCCTTCGTTAAGGGCTACTAGCCAACGGGCTAGCGACCGCGAAGGGGCCTCGAGACGTCGCACGTGGATCGGGCTCACAGGACACTCGTGGAGTGGAGGCCAGTGATCTTCGGTGCAGTTGGTGCTGGAGGCTAGGGCTACTCGGAGCCCAAAGCACGACTTTGTGGGAGACCCTGAAGAGGATGCACTTGCAAATGTGCTTGGTGTCCAGGGGTCACGGTCTCAAGTCACCCACGATAGCTACGGGCCTCAGCTTTGCTGGGGACTCAGGGTAGCCTCGGGGAAGTCTGAGAATCCACCTCTGGTGATGCGATGACTTCGGCGTCCGACGGGAGCTTCAGAAATGCGAACCGGACAGATGCTTCTTTGGTGCCTGCCAAGCAGGGGAGTCACTCCTTGACCCCAAGGGAGATTCTTCTGTCCTCTAATCGTGAGTAGAGCGTCAGAGTTTCAGAGTTTCGTCCAGGGATAATCTAAAGTCCTAAGGACTGGGTTCCTATATTATACTAAGGATAGGGGTTGGACTACTCTGTGGCCCCACCTATGGGTGGGTCAGGGCAGAGGGGTGGCTACACCCCTTTCCCTTTGTCCAGTTCGCGCCAAAGCAGGGGCTGGGACAGGAAACCTATTGTCCAGGCCTCCCCTGCCGGAGTTTCGTCCAGCAGCAGGAGGCCAGACTCGTGTCTGTGGCAGCAGCATCCATTTTGTGATGCCAGGGCTTTGGAAAGAAGTTACTGGGCTAGCCAGAGTTAACATGTCTTTCCCTCTAGAAGGGTGGAATGCTACCCCCGCTGCCAGAATTGGCGGGGGGGGTAGTATTCCAAGATGTTTGACACCAAACACGACATGTTTAGGTGCAGCCATTCCAAAGTTAGCATTTAACGCGAGGTTATAATGCGCTTAAGAGTATATGGTCAGGCTGCACTACAAACAGCATCAGAGAAGGGTCTCCGAACGCTGCAGGGGCACCCTCTCACATAGGAACCATGCACTCTGCCTTTGGAATTGATAAGGCCTGCATTAGGAGTGACTTATAGGTTTATATGTGTGTATGTATTTAGTGATATAGGTAACCTATATCACAGTAAGGAGTGCATGCACCACCTTACCCAGGCTGCAGTAGCAGACCTGTGGTGTCAGTTTGGATGGCCTTCCAGGGGTGGCATAATACATGCTGCAGCCCCTGGCAGGCCTCTGAGGTACCTATGCCCTTGGTACATAGTATACCATATACTAGGGACTTATAAGGGCACTCCAGATTCAATCAGTGATGTGCCTAAGGCACATGGAAACCATTTTAGAGAGGAAGCAGCTAGGCTGGGGTCCTGATTAGCAGGGCCCCAGCCAGACTAATGTCGAAAAACAGTGAAGCATCAGCAAAAAGTGGGGGTACCCATGTGAAGCAGATCCTACTCTCCTACACAACCCCCCAAACGTAGGGACATTAAACTAACCTTGCCCAGTTAAGTCTTCATGTTCTAAGTGGAAGTACCTAGAGAGTCCATCTGCATTGGCATGGTTACTCCCAGGTCTATGTTCCACTGTAAAGTCCATCCCCTGTAGGGAAATGGACCACCTAAGCAGTTTGGGGTTTTCACCCTTCATTTGTTTTAGCCATAAGAGGGGCTTATGGTCTGTCTGAACCAGGAAGTGTGTACCAAACAAGTATGGCCTCAACTTCTTCAGAGCCCAGACCACAGCAAAGGCCTCCCTCTCTATGGCTGACCAACGTTTCTCTCTAGGGGTCAGCCTTCTGCTAATGAAAGCTACTGGCTGATCCTGACCTTGTTCATTCAATTGTGACAGTACAGCCCCTACCCCCAATTCAGATGCATCAGTTTGAACAATGAACTTCTTGGAGTAATCAGGACTTTGTAGAATGGGAGCAGTGCACATGGCCTGCTTCAGGTCATCAAATGCCTTTTGACAGCTAACTGTCCACTGAACCTTTTTGGGCATTTTCTTAGAAGTTAAGTCATTCAGGGGTGTCACTGTTGATCCATACCCCTTGACAAATCTCCTATAGTACCCAGTCAGGCCTAAGAAGGCTCTCACCTGAGTCTGGGTAGTGGGAGCAGTCCAGTCCATGATGGTCTGGATCTTGCTCTGCAAAGGTTGAACCTGGCCTCCACCCACAAGGTGGCCCAGGTACACAACCTGACTCTGCCCTATCTGGCACTTAGTGGCCTTGATAGTCAGGCCTGCCTTTTGCAGGGCCTGTAAAACATTCCTGAGGTGGACCAGGTGATCCTCCCAGGTGGAGCTAAAGATAGCAATATCATCTAGATATGCTGCACTATAGGCTTCAGACCTGTGAGAACTGTATTCACCAACCTCTGGAAAGTGGCAGGTGCATTCTTCAGACCAAAGGGCATTACCACAAATTGATAATGCCCACTAGGGGTTGAGAATGCTGTTTTGGAGCTTTGCAGTATCAGCTAGTCTGATCTGCCAGTAGCCAACTGTCAAGTCAAATGTGCTGAGATATTTGGCTGAGGCCAAAGTATCTATGAGCTCATCTGCCCTTGGTATTGGATGGGCATCAGTCCTAGTGACTGCATTGAGACCCCTGTAGTCCACACAAAACCTCATCTCTCTTTTTCCACCACTGGTGTGAGGTTTTGGCACAAGGACCACTGGACTAGCCCAAGGGCTATCTGAGGGTTCAATAACTCCCAATTCCAACATTTTCTGGACTTCAGTCCTGATACAGTCCCTGACATGGTCAGGTTGCCTATAAATCTTATTTTTAATAGGCAGACTGTCCCCAGTGTCCACTTCATGAGTGCACCAGGTGGTCTGACTGGGTGTCAGTGAAAACATATGTCTAAACTGATTGAGAACTTGTCTACAATCAGTTTGTTGCTGGGTAGTGAGGCTGCCTGCCAAGGCTACACCATCTACTGACCCATCGTCAGGGTTCTGTGAGAGCAGGTCAGGGAGTGGCTCACTCTCTTCCTCCTGCCCTTCATCAGTAGCCATGAGCAAGCCCATGTCTGCCCTGTCCACATATGGTTTTAACCTGTTGACATGGAGAACCCTGTGGGGACTCCTGGGTGTTCCTAGGTCCACTAAGTAGGTGACCTCACCCTTCTGCTCAACAATAGTGTGGGGTCCACTCCATTTGTCTTGGAGAGCTGCTGGGGCCACTGGCTCCAACACCCACACCTTCTGTCCTGGCTGGTAAACAGTCAGAACAGCCTTTGGTCATGCCAGGCCTTTTGAAGTTCCTGGCTAGCCTCAAGGTTTTTGGTTGCCTTTTTCATGTACTCAGCCATCCTGGAGCGGAGACCAAGTACATAGTCCACTATATCTTGCTTTGGGGGCTTGAGAGGTAACTCCCATCCTTCCTTCACCAAGCACAGTGGACCCCTCACAGGGTGGCCAAACAGAAGTTCAAAAGGGCTGTAACCAACCCCCTTCTGAGGCACCTCCCTATATGCGAATAAAAGGCAGGGCAAGAGTATGTCCCATCTACGCCTAAGCTTTTCTGGGAGCCCTTTAATCATGCCCTTCAAGGTTTTGTTGAATCTCTCAACTAAACCATTGCATTGTGGGTGATAGGGTGTGGTGAACTTATAAGTCACTCCACACTCCTTCCACATTGCTTTTAAGTACCCAGACATGAAGTTAGCACCCCTGTCTGATACTACCTCCTTAGGAAAGCCCACTCTTGAGAAAATTCCCAGGAGGGCCCTTGCCACCACAGGTGCTGTAGTGGTCCTGAGGGGAATAGCTTCTGGGTACCTGGTGGCATGATCCACTACCACCAGGATAAACCTGTGCCCAGAGGCTGTTTGGGGATCCATGGGACCAACAATGTCAATCCCTACCCTTTCAAAGGGCACCCCCACCACAGGTAGTGGTATCAGGGGGCCTTTGTAGTGCCACCTGCCTTGCCACTGGCTTGGCAGGTTACACAGGAGCGACAAAACTCTTTGCTGTCTTCAGACATGTGGGGCCAGTGAAAGTGAGGGACAATTCTGTCCCAAGTCTTGTTCTGGCCCAGGTGACCTGCTAAGGGAATATCATGGGCTAGGGTCAATAGGAAGCCCCTGAACTTCAGAGGTATAACCAACCTCCTGGTAGCACCAGGCTTGGGGTCTCTACTCTCTGAGTACAGGAGTCCATCATCCCAATACACTGTATGGGGACCACTAGCTTTCCCAGCAGCCTCAGCAGCAGCTTGCTGTCTGAGGGGTTCAAGGGAGGGGCAGCTCTGCTGCTCCTGGCTCAGATCTGCCCTAGAAGGTCCCCCTGTCCCCAAGAACTCAACCTGGTCAGGTTCAAGTTCCTCTGGGACAGTTCCTTCTTCAGGGCTGAGATCATCCCCCTCAAGGGACTGATCTTCCTCCTGAGCCAAGGGGAAGGCACTGCCTTAACCCTACTACTCCTCCTCTTGGAAGGCACTTGGTCCATTCTTCCAGAATCCAAGGCCTGTTCAGTGCTACACATTTTGGCTTGTGACCTGGTCACAGCAAACACATCTGCAGGGATCCCCAGCATTTCTGCATGGGTCCTGAGCTCCACTTCTGCCCAAGCAGAAGTCTCTAAGTCATTGCCAAGCAAGCATTCGACTGGTAGGTTTGCACTCACCACAACCTTCTTAAGGCCAGTTACCCCTCCCCAGGAGAAGTTAACAACTGCCAGAGTATGGTCTGTTCTGACATTGCTAGCATTGGTCACTTGGTACATTTCACCAAGTATAACTTGCCCAGGATTCACAAGGTCTTGTGTCACCATTGTGACACTTGCCCCTGTGTCCCTAAATGCCAAAGCCTCACGTCCATTGATTAAAGGCTGTTGTCTGTACTTGCCCAGATTACTGGGACTCACAGAGGAGGTCACATCCATGCCTCCATCACAGACTAACACAGCCTGAGTCAGTTCTCTGACTAGGTCAGAGCCCAAATCAGTACCCAGGGTGAACCCTACTAAACCCTTGGCTGGAGCACTCCCACCAACTGTACTAGGGGGAACAGGTGCCTTAGGGGCATTGGTGGGTGCTGGACTGGAGTCTTTGGACTTGGTGCAATCACTGGTCCAGTGGGTCTTTTGCTTACAGACCTTGCACCATGGTTTTCTTTGGCCTTTCCCTTTGGTAGACTGTGAATCCCCACCAGAAGAAGATTTTTGGGGGCCTGATGAAGACTTTTGATCTTTACCCTTCTCCCCACCCTTTTCAGAGTTCTTAGCATCTTGCTTCTTGGTTTCCCCACCTTGGTTCTGTACCTTCTGCTTCACCCTGGTTCTGACCCATTTGTCTGCCTTCTTTCCCAATTCTTGGGGAGAGGTCAGATCAGAGTCTACCAGGTATTGATGCAACAGCTGATTTTGACAGTTATTAAGAATCTGCTCCCTCATTATCAGATTGTACAATCCTGAGAAGTCACACACCTTACTGCCCATCAACCAGCCTTCCAGAGCCTTGGCAGAACAATCCACATAGTCTACCCAGTCTTGAGTCTGTGCTTTTGGGTATCTCTGAACTTCAACCTGTACTGTTCAGTGGTTAGGCCAAACCCATCAATAAGAGCACTCTTCAAGACCTTGTAATTATCAGCATCCTCCTCTCTAACAGTGAGGAGCTTATCTCTACCTTTGTCTGCAAAGGAGAGCCACAAGATTGCTGCCCACTGCTCCTGAGGGACCTTCTGTACTTTACAGGCCCTCTCTAGAGCAGTTATCCACTTGTGGATGTCATCCCCACTCTGGTAGGGAGGGACAATCTTGCTCAGGTTCCTATGGTCATAGGACCTTTCCCTATCTCTAGGGACATGGCTGCCACCATGGGACTCTAGTCCCAACTTTCTTCTCTCTCTAAAGAGATCTAGGGACTCCCTGTCTATAGCCAGTTGCTTCTTTCTGATTTCAAGCTGAGCTTCCTCATATTGAACCAGCCTCTTTCTCCTCTCATGAGAGGATTCCCTCCTATGAGATGAGACAGAGCTCCCTATTGAGGTGCCAGAGTGGTTAGACTCCTGAGAAGGAGATCTAGACTTTCTGGGCACACTCATAATCCTTCCTGGGGGGACAAAGAGGGCATCATCTCTGATCATCCTCTTCATCTTCCTCAGGAGGGATTGGGTTATCCAGGTCAGGGTCATTTTCACCCTCCTGGCCAGTTTCAGAGGGGGGCTGGGGGTATTTCTACCCCTGGTCCCATCCTCATCTTCTGCCCCACCCTCAGCTCCTACCCCTTCAGTCCCCAAGGGCTTACTAAGGTCATAAGCCACCAACAACTCCTTGAGGTGTTGGGTGGTGGGACTTTGGCCTGTCCTTATTTTTCTCAAGTTGCATAATGCTCTCAATTCCAAGAATGGGAGTGTATCATACTTGGAGGGTGGCAACTCAGTGGCTTCCTGCAAGGATTCTTTAGATCCTACCCTTAAAGACATTACTAGTGTGGTGTGGTGTATGCACTACCTACTCTAGTGTGGCCTACTAAACTCTCTTGAGTTGTAGAAAGGGTTGTGCTATCCCTTAACACACAACTCTAAGTTCAGTAGAACTTACTGTATTCTAAGCTTAAATTATATGTACCTTAGGTACCTTTAGTGGTTTTCAGTTGATCAATTCAATTGAGATTATCTGCTAAAACAATAGCAAGCTGGAATCCCACACGCTGCACACCAATGTGAGAAGTTGGCCTGGTATATGCTGTCCACTAATTATAGTGGGCACCTTGCACCAGTCCAAACAACCCCTTATTGGAGATAGGTTAAAGACAACCTTATTGAAAGCTATCCTAGTGGTAGCTATGGAGAGCAGCCTTCAGGCTAAGTCTTGAAGGAATGTAAAGCAGCTTGTTTTACCAGTCTATAATCTCTTGAGTGATCAAATGAAAGAGCACCACACCAGGTATATATTCAAAATATATGTATTTATTGCTAAACACACCCCTCTAGTCTCTTTATGAGGCTAGAGTTCGAAGTACATAAGTTAGAAGTTATTTAAACACAGTAATAGCACAAATACACGTTTGGGCCCTAGGGGCGTACCAAACCATATACCAATAAAGTGGTATAAGAACCACGACTGAACTAGACACTAGGCCTAGAGCCTCTAGAAGTGCTTGGACCACAAGGAACCACCCAAGGTAGTGACACAGGGGACCCACGGGGGACGTGTGCAGTGTAATTACACAACCGCGATACGCCGTTGACTTCTATGGAGAAAGTCGTGATCGGGAAATTAGAGAAAAGGGACACTTAAAGGAGGACTTGGAGCAAACCCTTTGAGATCTAGGACTTTGAAGAGTCTCTACCCACGGGAGCACCGGAGTACTCGTGTTACCTCACCCAGGGAAGCCGGGAGTTTCGTCCAGCAGCAGGAGGCCAGACTCGTGTCTGTGGCAGCAGCATCCATTTTGTGATGCCAGGGCTTTGGAAAGAAGTTACTTGGCTAGCCAGAGTTAACATGTCTTTCCCTCTAGAAGGGTGGAATGCTACCCCCGCCACCAGAATTGGCGGGGGGGGGGTAGTATTCCAAGATGTTTGACACCAAACACGACATGTTTAGGTGCAGCCATTCCAAAGTTAGCATTTAACGCGAGGTTATAATGCGCTTAAGAGTATATGGTCAGGCTGCACTACAAACAGCATCAGAGAAGGGTCTCCGAACGCTGCAGAGGGGCCCTGCTCATGCAGGGGCACCCTCTCACATAGGAACCATGCACTCTGCCTTTAGGATTGATAAGGCCTGCCTTAGGAGTGACTTATAGGTTTATATGTGTGTATGTATTTAGTGATATAGGTAACCTATATCACAGTAAGGGGTGCATGCACCACCTTACCTAGGCTGCAGTAGCAGACCTGTGGTGTCAGTTTGGATGGCCTTCCAGGGGTGGCATAATACATGCTGCAGCCACTGGCAGGCCTCTGAGGTACCTATGCCCTTGGTACATAGTATACCATATACTAGGGACTTATAAGGGCACTCCAGATTCCAATCAGTGATGTGCCTAAGGCACATGGAAACCATTTTAGAGAGGAAGCAGCTAGGCTGGGGTTCTGATTAGCAGGGCCCCAGCCAGACTAATGTCGAAAAACAGTGAAGCATCAGCAAAAAGTAGGGGTACCCATGTGAAGCAGATCCTACTCTCCTACACAACCCCCCAAACGTAGGGACATTAAACTAACCTTGCCCAGTTAAGTCTTCATGTTCTAAGTGGAAGTACCTAGAGAGTCCATCTGCATTGGCATGGTTACTCCCAGGTCTATGTTCCACTGTAAAGTCCATCCCCTGTACGGAAATGGACCACCTAAGCAGTTTGGGGTTTTCACCCTTCATTTGTTTTAGCCATAAGAGGGGCTTATGGTCTGTCTGAACCAGGAAGTGTGTACCAAACAAGTATGGCCTCAACTTCTTCAGAGCCCGGACCACAGCAAAGGCCTCCTCTCTATGGCTGACCAACGTTTCTCTCTAGGGGTCAGCCTTCTGCTAATGAAAGCTACTGGCTGATCCTGACCTTGTTCATTCAATTGTGACAGTACAGCCCCTACCCCCAATTCAGATGCATCAGTTTGAACAATGAACTTCTTGGAGTAATCAGGACTTTGTAGAATGGGAGCAGTGCACATGGCCTGCTTCAGGTCATCAAATGCCTTTTGACAGCTAACTGTCCACTGAACTTTTTTGGGCATTTTCTTAGAAGTTAAGTCATTCAGGGGTGGCACTATTGATCCATACCCCTTGAAAAATCTCCTATAGTACCCAGTCAGGCCTAAGAAGGCTCTCACCTGAGTCTGGGTAGTGGGAGCAGTCCAGTCCATGATGGTCTGGATCTTGCTCTGCAAAGGTTGAACCTGGCCTCCACCCACAAGGTGGCCCAGGTACACAACCTGACTCTGCCCTATCTGGCACTTAGTGGCCTTGATAGTCAGGCCTGCCTTTTGCAGGGCCTGTAAAACATTCCTGAGGTGGACCAGGTGATCCTCCCAGGTGGAGCTAAAGATAGCAATATCATCTAGATATGCTGCACTATAGGCTTCCAGACCTGTGAGAACTGTATTCACCAACCTCTGGAAAGTGGCAGGTGCATTCTTCAGACCAAAGGGCATTACCACAAATTGATAATGCCCACTACGGGTTGAGAATGCTGTTTTGGGCTTTGCAGTATCAGCTAGTCTGATCTGCCAGTAGCCAGCTGTCAAGTCAAATGTGCTGAGATATTTGGCTGAGGCCAAAGTATCTATGAGCTCATCTGCCCTTGGTATTGGATGGGCATCAGTCCTAGTGACTGCATTGAGACCCCTGTAGTCCACACAAAACCTCATCTCTCTTTTTCCACCACTGGTGTGAGGTTTTGGCACAAGGACCACTGGACTAGCCCAAGGGCTATCTGAGGGTTCAATAACTCCCAATTCCAACATTTTCTGGACTTCAGTCCTGATACAGTCCCTGACATGGTCAGGTTGCCTATAAATCTTATTTTTAATAGGCAGACTGTCCCCAGTGTCCACTTCATGAGTGCACCAGGTGGTCTGACTGGGTGTCAGTGAAAACATATGTCTAAACTGATTGAGAACTTGTCTACAATCAGTTTGTTGCTGGGTAGTGAGGCTGCCTGCCAAGGCTACACCATCTACTGACCCATCGTCAGGGTTCTGTGAGAGCAGGTCAGGGAGTGGGTCACTCTCTTCCTCCTGCCCTTCATCAGTAGCCATGAGCAAGCCCATGTCTGCCCTGTCCACATATGGTTTCAACCTGTTGACATGGAGAACCCTGTGGGGACTCCTGGGTGTTCCTAGGTCCACTAAGTAAGTGACCTCACCCTTCTGCTCAACAATAGTGTGGGGTCCACTCCATTTGTCTTGGAGAGCTGCTGGGGCCACTGGCTCCAACACCCACACCTTCTGTCCTGGCTGGTAAACAGTCAGAACAGCCTTTTGGTCATGCCAGGCCTTTTGAAGTTCCTGGCTAGCCTCAAGGTTTTTGGTTGCCTTTTTCATGTACTCAGCCATCCTGGAGCGGAGACCAAGTACATAGTCCACTATATCTTGCTTTGGGGGCTTGAGAGGTAACTCCCATCCTTCCTTCACCAAGCACAGTGGACCCCTCAGGGTGGCCAGACAGAAGTTCAAAAGGGCTGTAACCAACCCCCTTCTGAGGCACCTCCCTATATGCGAATAAAAGGCAGGGCAAGAGTATGTCCCATCTACGCCTAAGCTTTTCTGGGAGCCCTTTAATCATGCCCTTCAAGGTTTTGTTGAATCTCTCAACTAAACCATTGCATTGTGGGTGATAGGGTGTGGTGAACTTATAAGTCACTCCACACTCCTTCCACATTGCTTTTAAGTACCCAGACATGAAGTTAGCACCCCTGTCTGATACTACCTCCTTAGGAAAGCCCACTCTTGAGAAAATTCCCAGGAGGGCCCTTGCCACCACAGGTGCTGTAGTGGTCCTGAGGGGAATAGCTTCTGGGTACCTGGTGGCATGATCCACTATCACCAGGATAAACCTGTGCCCAGAGGCTGTTTGGGGATCCATGGGACCAACAATGTCAATCCCTACCCTTTCAAAGGGCACCCCCACCAAAGGTAGTGGTATCAGGGGGGCCTTTGTAGTGCCACCTGCCTTGCCACAGGCTTGGGAGGTTACACAGGAGCGACAAAACTCCTTGCTGTCTTCAGACATGTGGGGCCAGTGAAAGTGAGGGACAATTCTGTCCCAAGTCTTGTTCTGGCCCAGGTGACCTGCTAAGGGAATATCATGGGCTAGGGTCAATAGGAAGCCCCTGAACTTCAGAGGTATAACCAACCTCCTGGTAGCACCAGGCTTGGGGTCTCTACTCTCTGAGTACAGGAGTCCATCATCCCAATACACTGTATGGGGACCACTAGCTTTCCCAGCAGCCTCAGCAGCAGCTTGCTGTCTGAGGGGTTCAAGGGAGGGGCAGCTCTGCTGCTCCTGGCTCAGATCTGCCCTAGAAGGTCCCCCTGTCCCCAAGAACTCAACCTGGTCAGGTTCAAGTTCCTCTGGGACAGTTCCTTCTTCAGGGCTGAGATCATCCCCCTCAAGGGACTGATCTTCCTCCTGAGCCAAGGGGAAGGCACTGCCTTAACCCTACTACTCCTCCTCTTGGAAGGCACTTGGTCCATTCTTCCAGAATCCAAGGCCTGTTCAGTGCTAGACATTTTGGCTTGTGACCTGGTCACAGCAAACACATCTGCAGGGATCCCCGGCATTTCTGCATGGGTCCTGAGCTCCACTTCTGCCCAAGCAGAAGTCTCTAAGTCATTGCCAAGCAAGCATTTGACTGGTAGGTTTGCACTCACCACAACCTTCTTAAGGCCAGTTACCCCTCCCCAGGAGAAGTTAACAACTGCCAGAGTATGGTCTGTTCTGACATTGCTAGCATTGGTCACTTGGTACATTTCACCAAGTATAACTTGCCCAGGATTCACAAGGTCTTGTGTCACCATTGTGACACTTGCCCCTGTGTCCCTAAATGCCAAAGCCTCACGTCCATTGATTAAAGGCTGTTGTCTGTACTTGCCCAGATTACTGGGACTCACAGAGGAGGTCACATCCATGCCTCCATCACAGACTAACACAGCCTGAGTCAGTTCTCTGACTAGGTCAGAGCCCAAATCAGTACCCAGGGTGAACCCTACTAAACCCTTGGCTGGAGCACTCCCACCAACTGTACTAGGGGGAACAGGTGCCTTAGGGGCATTGGTGGGTGCTGGACTGGAGTCTTTGGACTTGGTGCAATCACTGGTCCAGTGGGTCTTTTGCTTACAGACCTTGCACCATGGTTTTCTTTGGCCTTTCCCTTTGGTAGACTGTGAATCCCCACCAGAAGAAGATTTTTGGGGGCCTGATGAAGACTTTTGATCTTTACCCTTCTCCCCACCCTTTTCAGAGTTCTTAGCATCTTGCTTCTTGGTTTCCCCACCTTGGTTCTGTACCTTCTGCTTCACCCTGGTTCTGACCCATTTGTCTGCCTTCTTTCCCAATTCTTGGGGAGAGGTCAGATCAGAGTCTACCAGGTATTGATGCAACAGCTGATTTTGACAGTTATTAAGAATCTGTTCCCTCATTATCAGATTGTACAATCCTGAGAAGTCACAAACCTTACTGCCCATCAACCAGCCTTCCAGAGCCTTGGCAGAACAATCCACATAGTCTACCCAGTCTTGAGTCTGTGCTTTTTGGGTATCTCTGAACTTCAACCTGTACTGTTCAGTGGTTAGGCCAAACCCATCAATAAGAGCACTCTTCAAGACCTTGTAATTATCAGCATCCTCCTCTCTAACAGTGAGGAGCTTATCTCTACCTTTGTCTGCAAAGGAGAGCCACAAGATTGCTGCCCACTGCTCCTGAGGGACCTTCTGTACTTTACAGGCCCTCTCTAGAGCAGTTATCCACTTGTGGATGTCATCCCCACTCTGGTAGGGAGGGACAATCTTGCTCAGGTTCCTATGGTCATAGGACCTTTCCCTATCTCTAGGGACATGGCTGCCACCATGGGACTCTAGTCCCAACTTTCTTCTCTCTCTAAAGAGATCTAGGGACTCCCTGTCTATAGCCAGTTGCTTCTTTTTGATTTCAAGCTGAGCTTCCTCATATTGAACCAGCCTCTTTCTTCTCTCATGAGAGGATTCCCTCCTATGAGATGAGACAGAGCTCCCTATTGAGGTGCCAGAGTGGTTAGACTCCTGAGAAGGAGATCTAGACTTTCTGGCACACTCATAATCCTTCCTGGGGGGACAAAGAGGGCATCATCTTGATCATCCTCTTCATCTTCCTCAGGAGGGATTGGGTTATCCAGGTCTGGGTCATTTTCACCCTCCTGGCCTGTTTCTGTGGGGGGGCTGGGGGTATTTCTACCCCTGGTCCCATCCTCATCTTCTGCCCCACCCTCAGCTCCTACCCCTTCAGTCCCCAAGGGCTTACTAAGGTCATAAGCCACCAACAACTCCTTGAGGTGTTGGGTGGTGGGGCTTTGGCCTGTCCTTATTTTTCTCAAGTTGCATAAAGCTCTCAATTCCAAGAATGGGAGTGTATCATACTTGGAGGGTGGCAGCTCAGTGGCTTCCTGCAAGGATTCTTTAGATCCTACCCTTAAAGACATTACTAGTGTGATGTGGTGTATGCACTACCTACTCTAGTGTGGCCTACTAAACTCTCTTGAGTTGTAGAAAGGGTTGTGCTATCCCTTAACACACAACTCTAAGTTCAGTAGAACTTACTGTATTCTAAGCTTAAATTATATGTACCTTAGGTACCTTTAGTGGTTTTCAGTTGATCAATTCAATTGAGATTATCTGCTAAAACAATAGCAAGCTGGAATCCCACACGCTGCACACCAATGTGAGAAGTTGGCCTGGTATATGCTGTCCACTAATTATAGTGGGCACCTTGCACCAGTCCAAACAACCCCTTATTGGAGATAGGTTAAAGACAACCTTATTGAAAGCTATCCTAGTGGTAGCTATGGAGAGCAGCCTTCAGGCTAAGTCTTGAAGGAATGTAAAGCAGCTTGTTTTACCAGTCTATAATCTCTTGAGTGATCAAATGAAAGAGCACCACACCAGGTATATATTCAAAATATATGTATTTATTGCTAAACACACCCCTCTAGTCTCTTTATGAGGCTAGAGTTCGAAATACATAAGTTAGAAGTTTTTTAAACACAGTAATAGCACAAATACACGTTTGGGCCCTAGGGGCGTACCAAACCATATACCAATAAAGTGGTATAAGAACCACGACTGAACTAGACACTAGGCCTAGAGCCTCTAGAAGTGCTTGGACCACAAGGAACCACCCAAGGTAGTGACACAGGGGACCCACGGGGGACGCGTGCAGTGTAAATACACAACCGCGACACGCCGTTGACTTCTATAGAGAAAGTCGTGATCGGGAAATTAGAGAAAAGGGACACTTAAAGGAGGACTTGGAGCAAACCCTTTGAGATCTAGGACTTTGAAGAGTCTCTACCCACGGGAGCACCGGAGTACTCGTGTTACCTCACCCAGGGAAGCCGGGTGCATAGGTGCCTTTCGGGGTCGGGTTTCGTCGTCAATTTGAATGGCGATCTGCTGCAAAGTGCTGCTGGCGACCAAGTGAAAAGTGTCCGGGTGGATCCAAGAGTGGATCGGAGTTCTGAAGAACCTGAAAGCAGAGGGGACAGAGTCTGGGTCACTAGCCAGTGACCAGGAAGGCGATGGACAGATGCCCACCGATGTCGAGTGCTTCAGGTGCATTGACGGTCGTCTTGTCTCTTCAGCCACGAGGTCCAGGAAGCATTGTCGGTGACCAGGAGCAGGATTCGGGCTGGTACACAATGTCTGTCGAGTGCTGAGGTGTCGGCGACCGGATTGAACCCAACAAGCCTTGGCAACGGCAAGTCTCGATGAAGTTGTAGATCGTCGATGGTGCAGACCAGCAAGGTCTGGGGAACTCACCCAGCGAGGGTAAGTGAGGGCAGACCTGGAGCAATCAGGATGCCAAGTAAGAAAAAGATTGGCCTTCGTTAAGGGCTACTAGCCAATGGGCTAGCAACCGCGAAGGGGCCTCGAGACGTCGCACGTGGATCGGGCTCACAGGACACTCGTGGAGTGGAGGCCAGTGATCTTCGGTGCAGTTGGTGCTGGAGGCTAGGGCTACTCGGAGCCCAAAGCACGACTTCGTGGGAGACCCAGAAGAGGATGCACTTGCAAATGTGCTCGGTGTCCAGGGATCACGGTCTCAAGTCACCCACGATAGCTACGGGCCTCAGCTTTGCTGGGGACTCAGGGTAGCCTCGGGAAGTCTGAGAATCCACCTCTGGTGATGCGATGACTTCGGCGTTTGACGGGAGCTTCAGAAATGCGAACCGGACAGATGCTTCTTTGGTGCCTGCCAAGCAGGGAGTCACTCCTTGACCCCAAGGGAGATTCTTCTGTCCTCTAATCGTGAGTAGAGCGTCGAAGGTCCAGGATTCTGTTTCAGAGTTTCGTCCAGGGATAATCTAAAGTCCTAAGGACTGGGTTCCTATACTTATAATAAGGATAGGGGTTGGACTACTCTGTGGCCCCACCTATGGGTGGGTCAGGGCAGAGGGGTGGCTACACCCCTTTCCCTTTGTCCAGTTCGCGCCAAAGCAGGGGCTGCAAGCCCCTGATCCGGTTTGAACTGGGGTATGCACAGGGACACCAAGTGTGCCCCAAGTGCAGGACTTCAAAGCACCCGAAAGTGCTCCCGCCCAGCCCCAATACACATTATCCTGTCTGGGGAGGTGGTCACACCTCCCTGGGACAGGAAACCTATTGTCCAGGCCTCCCCTGCCGGAGTTTCGTCCAGCAGCAGGAGGCCAGACTCGTGTCTGTGGCAGCAGCATCCATTTTGTGATGCCAGGGCTTTGGAAAGAAGTTACCGGGCTAGCCAGAGTTAACATGTCTTTCCCTCTAGAAGGGTGGAATGCTACCCCCGCCGCCAGAATTGGCGGGGGGTAGTATTCCAAGATGTTTGACACCAAACACGACATGTTTAGGTGCAGCCATTCCAAAGTTAGCATTTAACGCGAGGTTATAATGCGCTTAAGAGTATATGGTCAGGCTGCACTACAAACAGCATCAGAGAAGGGTCTCCGAACGCTGCAGAGGGGCCCTGCTCATGCAGGGGCACCCTCTCACATAGGAACCATGCACTCTGCCTTTAGGATTGATAAGGCCTGCCTTAGGAGTGACTTATAGGTTTATATGTGTGTATGTATTTAGTGATATAGGTAACCTATATCACAGTAAAGGGTGCATGCACCACCTTACCCAGGCTGCAGTAGCAGACCTGTGGTGTCAGTTTGGATGGCCTTCCAGGGGTGGCATAATACATGCTGCAGCCCCTGGCAGGCCTCTGAGGTACCTATGCCCTTGGTCCATAGTATACCATATACTAGGGACTTATAAGGGCACTCCAGATTCCAATCAGTGATGTGCCTAAGGCACATGGAAACCATTTTAGAGAGGAAGCAGCTAGGCTGGGGTTCTGATTAGCAGGGCCCCAGCCAGACTAATGTCGAAAAACAGTGAAGCATCAGCAAAAAGTGGGGGTACCCATGTGAAGCAGATCCTACTCTCCTACAGGCTACTCATTACTTCTTTTAGTATGTTTTGTTCAACCATTCGATTAATTTCTTCAATGACTCCTGCCTTTACTTCTGCACTCATTTTGTACTGTCTGGTATTTGGGAAAATCGCACCTTCTTTTACAGTAATTTTAACTGGGTCTATTTTAGCCATAAGTCCTACTTCTTTTCCTGTGAAATCCCAAACTAAGGGGTTTACTGTACCTTTTAATTCTTCTGGCAACTCGTCTTTTGGTAATACTGAAAATATCTCATCTACTTCTGTACCCTGTTTTGCAATCATAATTTTATATATATGGTCTTCATCTGGTGTCTGAACTGCCACACCATCCGGTGTGCAGAAAATTGTGCAGTTCATTTTGCACAATAAATCCCTGCCTAATAAGTTTACTGGGCTAGAATCGCATACTACAAATTGATGCATTTCTCTGAAGTTTCCGATTTTAACTTCCATTGGTTCGGTAAGAGGTGTTCTAATCCTTTGATTAGCTACTCCTACTACTTGGATATTTTCACCAGAGAGAGGAAGGTCTGGAATGTCTGCTGTTCTTACAGTGGACCGGGTAGCACCAGTATCCAACAGAAAAGTGATATCATTACCTTTCACATTTCCTTCCACATATGGACCTGACTGATCTACCGATAAGGATGCGCCAAGTACGCACTCCTTCTCCCCTCTCTTAGGCACCGTCATGAACTGTATTGACAGAAATCGTCCTGTAAAAGAAATTGTGAGGTTATATAATCATTCTTACCACTTCCTCCTTGATATCCGATGTCTGTACCGTGCTTTGCTCTGCTTACATTACCCTGAATAGGTGCAGGTGGCAGCTGACTCTGAGGATTTACACCCTGCTGTGAGTCATTCTGCGTCTGTGGATTTAAATTTTGATTTGGGCCATTATTATTCCGAATCTTTTTACATTCATCCTTCCAATGCCCCAATTTTCCGCATCCATGACAAGGAAATTTCTTTTTAGCTTCTTCTCTACTCATTCGTCCTCTCACTTTTCCACCATTCCCAGTATCACCACTCGTTCCAGAATCCTTTCCCTGATTTTCACTCGGATTTTCCAAATGAATTCCCTGTTTCTCGGCCATTTTCACCTGAGCCCACATCACTTTTTCCTGCAATTTCTTGTGTCTATCCTCAATATCGTCTCCACAATATTTTGCATATTTCAAGATTTCATCAATCGGCTTCCCTTGCCAACACAGCATGTGCTGTTTAATCATCTGACAAATTTCTGGCTTCAAACCAAAAACAAATCGATACACAAACTGACTCATGTTCATGTCTCCAATGTCCTCAAATCCACTATACTGTTTAAATACCTGCAGTAAACGCTCATAGTAGGAATGTACTGATTCATTAGCCTCTTGGGTAGTTCGGTCTATTTTCACCCAATCTGTTTCTCTCGGTGGTATTTTCCCTTTCAAATAAGTTATCACCTGCTGATACTTTTTCATCACATCATTTGACGGGGCACCTGTTTTCAGATCTCTAGGTTACTCGTCACTTGGCCAATCAACTGTAATTTTACAATCTGTCCACAAATCGGCAGGTACCACGATGTCAAACAACCCATCCAAATCCTTCAACAATACCTTTGACACCTTCACAAACCTTTCAACCTGCTTGTACCATTCAATTGGTTTTTCTCTCAATTTTGGAAAATCATTCGTAAATGATAAAATATCCTGTCTGCTCCATGCGACATGTACATATCCTCCTCCCGCAATTTCTCGCATGGGATACATTTGGTCTGCTTTCCCTGTCTCCTTCATCACATATTCCGACGCTGATCTTCTTGATCGTACTTCTTCCTTTTTCTTGGCCCACCTAGTTCTCCATTTATCTAGGTCTCCCCATTTTTGTAAAACTATCATTAATTCCCTTACTTGTAATTTTCTTCCAGAGGCATTCATGTTTTTAAATCTTTTTCTGAAAATTCTGCTCTATAGGGTTTCTGCAACACCTTTGATCTCCCTATTTCTATTCCCATCTGTAGTGCTAGATTGGATAATTTTTCATGGAATAATCTTACATTTCTTGTGATACTTCTGCACATAAATAATAATTCTTCATCATCATAGGTATTCAAGCGATCTAGTCCTACATTTCCTGCTATTATTTCTTCTAATTCGACTTTCAATTTATGAATGTCCATTATTTTTAGAGGTGTGCACTGTTTATCTGATTCTTGTGCCCACCTTTCTAAATCTTCTGGGGTGACTATTGTGGCATTTTTCGCTCCTGATGAAGTCACTAGACTTATATCTTTTGAACACCCAGGTGTAGTTCTCTTGGGAGTAATATTGACAGAATCTCGAATGGGTAAATCCATCAATGATATTGTGGATTCGCTGTCACTAAAGTGATCTTCAACCATTACTACTGCTTCAGGGTTTGTAGCGTTTACAGGAGTGGGTGCAAGTATCGGTGGAGGACAGTTTCCCTGAGTACCATATAATGGAACTACTGGACCAATTGTTACAGGTATGGTCAATGAATCAGGATGTACTTTTATCTGTGTTATTTTCTGTATTAATTCTGCTCTGGTCTTCTCTAGTGCTTCCCTTTCTTTGTCATGAAGTATTCTACTAGGGGTGAATTCATGCATTACCTGTGGTACTAATGGAGTTTTTAACGGTGGTGCACTTGGGGTGCATCCATTTGTCCCTTCCTGATATGGTGGGGGGTTCCTTAACATTTCTTCCATAAATTCGCCTTCAGAATCATCACTTCTCATTAAATGTTTTGTCTTTTCTGTAGATTTGCTCCCGAATTTCTCCTCTGCTGTTAACAATGGATATAGTCCTTCTGTAATCATTGCCCTTCTCCATTGTTTCATCTGACCGTCCCTAGATTCATGTAGGTTCCTGGGAAAAAATCCTCGATAACCCCTATTACTCCTAGATCGGTCACGCTCAAATGCCTCGGTTTCCCATTCCTCTAAGGCTTCGTATTGAGTTAATCTAGGTCTGGGTTCTAAGTCATTCATCCTCAATCTCAAATTTTGAAGAATTCTTCCATTGAAGGTACCATTCTCGGGAAATGCTAGTATTCCATCATTTTTGGTATATTCTATCCAATTCTCTATCCATACACAAGTATGATAACCTCTCTCCATCATCATAAATGAAGCGGGCGTTTTAGCTGGTGGAATGATAATTCCCTCCCTAGTTTTGATTGGTTTATCCTTTTTAAAGTAGTTCTTAATCTTTTGTAAAAATGACATTTTCTCTTTTCTCCGTACATCTTAGGTGAGTATCGATGTATAAAATTATATTCTGCAAAGCCTAAATATCTCCTATCCGGACGAGTTCCTGTTAAAGTTGGATCGCGTTTTAACATGCAATCTCTACCCTCTAAGATTTTCGCTTCTAGAATATCAACCAATCAAGTGTCTGCTATCTTTTATTCCCGAACCAATCCTTGCGCGGCCTTTTGGTGACGTTTGTCTGTCAACCCCTCCTTTACAATCTGCTCTTCACTGTCCCTCGCTGTTTCAACCAATCCCAGCGCGGCACCTGTGACGTCAGTTCTACTCCTGACTATCAACCCCTCCTTTACAAGAGTCGTTCCACACCCGCTGATTCAACCAATCCCAGCGCGGCGTTTGTGACGTCAGCTCCCTCTCTGGCAGCTGACCCTCCCTTTACAAAATCTTACGCAAACTTATTTTCTCTATAATTCTTAATTGAATTTCAGTAACAACATAAAACATTCGCTATCGTGCCAGTTTCTCTAAATTCTAAAAGATAGTTTCTTTCATACTTAGTAAAACCTTTCCGTTTACTAAACATACACTACGAGTAAAAACCCTTCCGTTTACTCTTCACCCAAGCTCCAGAAGTACCTGTTACTTCTTCAATGTTACCCTTTCTAGGTGTTATAACATCAAATTTTCACCAGCATACTCTTTTGCTATTACTCACACGCATAGATTCCCTAACCAGTACTGATAGTCCTGCTTAACTTTTCAGTACTATTTCTGCCTGACAGATAACCTCACTGCAGTATGGCTTCCACTTACCATCCGCTATTCTTTTTACCCCGGGGATTCTGGACAACATAAAACAAACTTTGAATACACGGATGTTAGTTCATAAAAATAAAATTCTCATCACCCAATTAACAAAGAGTAACCATCCTCTGATTACCAGAAAACTGATCCAGCGCGATATTAGCAAACAGCATTCATACACTCACTTGGGCCCATACATTCACACTACGCTAATACTTACGCTGGGTTTTATCAGTTGTTACTCTTTATCAAAATCCCTGCTACCAATTACCTTCCGAATGAAGAGTAATGACTTACCAATGAATCCTTTGCTAATTGGGAAATTTAAAATGAGTGACATTCATTATAGTACATAATTCTGAAATAACCACTGAGTCAGGAAGTTTTAAAATGTTTATCTAAAGATTTAGCAGAGTACAATACAGAACCACACGGTACTTAATCGCAATACCCAAGATGAAGCATAGAATAACTATTGCTAATCAATGACGGTCCCTCAGAAAAGGAGAGGATAGAGACAGCAGCGCAACTAAAGGTTGCATTATATTTACCTAAGTGCGAGAACCAAACCCCTTGGCCAAGGAGTTGGAAAGAATAGGACCCAGGAAGGATGAAGAGCAAAGACCTCCTCCAGGATCAGGACAGGACGGGTGACCTCTCTACAACGACGCCTGCGTCGTTCCCTCTCTGATACTCGACTTCTCCTCGATTCGCCCATGTCTTCCTTCCTAATGGACTCCGCCGCCCCCTCCTCAGGACCTCTCTGGACACCGATTCAGTCTGCAATCGATCAGCTTGGCAGTCTGGAGCTTAGAGCTAACTAATTAGCTAATTCTATATCTATTATACCCTTCTACGCCCATGTACCTCCCCTTAATGTTGCTAAAATATGGGACCACTACTTCTGATTGGACAGGGACAGGGGGTGGATTCTCACACCATATTGATTTGCCTTGTATTTCTGAAGCCTATTGTTTTTAAACTACCGCCCCTTCAATTTAATACATTTGCTTTATTTCCCAACCGTCTCACGACAAAATGGACAATTTATTCATATAAAATGTTGCTTTTCGACGAGAACATCTTGGTATGTAGTGGTGTCGGCCAGCAGGTCATGGCCTTGGGTGATGTCCAAATTGACTTCATCTCTTTCTTTCTCGTCTGCCTCTCAGGGCGCATGTGCGGAATCTTTGTCACACGAGCTTTCAGTTCACCAAACCCAGGCCCAAGTTTACGAACTAATAAAAGTCAGAGTAGAAAACATTAAAATCACAAATAAAATGTTTCACTGTATGCCCACTCTTTCTACTCTATTCCCATTTAATTATAAATTCTATCCCGCATTAGTAGCGTTAGAGAAACGACAGTTTGATAATGACATGAGAGCAAGCTGAAGCATGTGAAAACATCAAGCAGCCATTTTAATGCACACTACGCAGAAGCAGAAATTTCCCACCAAGCAAAGAAAGACGTCACAACACGTGATGTGGTTGGGACATGCGCAGTAGGGTTCCCGCCCTTTAGCGGCCATTTTGGATTACAGACAAGCGTTATTCATTAGTAAAACACATAGGCAAGCATCCTTTCTATTCGTGTAGTGTATGCAAGGATTAGTAGAGACAATTCAAATTTAATAAATTAATACTATGAGGAGGTTGCGTACGAGCAAGTCTCATTTATGAGTCCTTGCTCCATCATAAATACCAATACTATAGATGGACAGCACATTGTGCTCATATTTTACTACAGATTGCAACTGCTCAAAAGTGCATCATGGGTTGGTGTATGTTCAGTGCCGTCAGTGCATTTATTTAAGACACTGTCAGCATGGAAAAGCAGCTCCTTGATGATTGGTACTTTTCGTACATATTACATCACTGAATGAACGTGTCTGAAGTAACATTAAGTAGCGTCGGGCACCATTCCCACCAAATAATCAGATTCCATTTCTCAGGATTAGTTATCTAAAAAAACTCACCATTCTGTTCTTTGCTGCTACTTTCACTCACTCTTTGCATTGATAAGAGATTGAAATAGAGGAAGATACCAAACTGCAACTTCCACATCTCTGTCTATGGAATTGTACAGTTTTAATGCCCAAATTTGGAATGTGGTTATTTATCAGTCCTCTAAATAGTAAATTTGGTGCTTTTTGACTCTGTGATTTAAAAGCTCTGCAGCTGCAGGCCGGCAAGGAAGATCTGTTTATTTAAAGTACGTCTGTAGTGTATAAGCCATGTCTATCTTTATTTTCTGAGCTTTCACCATTTGTTTTTTCATCTGCTATTTTAATTGCAGTCACTGTCTAACCCCCACCACTCAACACATGCAATATATTTAAAATGAATATGTCCTCACTGGTATTTATTTTAGTTGCCTAAGGATGTTAAAATGCTATTGTGTCCCAGAATCCTCTCAGCATGGTGCGATGGAATTCACAACTTTGCATCGCTGACCAATCCCCTTTATATTCCAGACAGTGGATAAATCTGGCTTTCACAACATCACCCCTAAGGTACAGGATTGCATTAAATACCCACCAGATACTGCACAATATATTGCCTTTCTCAAAAAACAAGTCATAACACTTTTACTGAGTTTCTTTAACTTCTATTGCACAACTGCTCACCAACTTAAAACTTACCAAAAAAATGTATTATTAATCACATAGGCAAAACCTAGTGCATTTACCAATGCTTGTTCTATTTGGTTGGATGTTGATGTGGGGGCACACCTGCATGAGCAGATATGACCCTGTGCTGGCCAGTGCTATTACTGGCAGTACAAGTGATCAGGGAAGACATTTTAAAACATGTCCTGGAAACTGGTGAAAACGAGTTCCCCAGCTACATGATGGCCTCACTGAAAATAGGGATGTTTGGTATCTAACATTTCATATTGATAAACCCACACTAATGCCAGTGTTGGATTTACCAATACATGCATCCAGAGGGTACCTTAGAGGTGCCCCCTGAAAACCTACCAGCCTCTGGTGTGCTTTCTGACTGGCTTTTGCCAGCCTGCCCTGAGAAGCTGTTCTGACCTCCTAGAGTGAGAGCCTTTTGCTCTCAGGAGACCCAGAACAAAGTCTGTCCGGGAAGAGGGTATAACATCCCCTCCCACAGGATGACCTGCTGATTAGCCTCCTTGGGCCGGTGAGCTTCAAAGCCTTTGGAGTGTGAATCTGGCTCCCCTCACCAGAGAGGAAGCTACCCTCCCCGTCCAGAGACCCCTTGACACCCGGACAGGCTGGAAAATGAGCTAGTCAGGTAGGCATGCCACCTCCTGGCTAGTACGACCCCTAAGGTGGGCTACTGTGAGGTAGACACAATTTTTCAGAAGTAGCCATCTTTGTGATGGCATACTTAGGAATTCTGGGACAGGGTTATGCCCACTTCCCACAGGAAGTGGTCATAGAGGGGGTGTAGTGTAGTTGGCTACTACCCTACAATCCTCTAAGACCCCTAAATTCAGAATTTAGGGGAGTCTCTGGCACCAGAGAAGCAGATCCTGATGACCTAAGAAGCGAGAGGACACCGAAGAGCCGCAAAAGCCAAGAAGAGAGAAGAAGCAGCTGACCTGGTACCAACCCTGCCAGCTTGTCTGGATCCCTTGTCAAAAATGGGACCAAAGTGGACTCTTCCGGCAGCGGTGACTCCAGAAACTTGGGAGGATTGTCTGCCTTTGAAAAAGACCCAAGACCTCTCTGTAACAGCGGACCTGTTCTAAAGAATCTCCAAAAGAGAAGACTCTGAGGCCTCCAGAATCACAAAAACCCAAAACCCGAAGCCACCACTGCACCCGTCACCTCCGGCTCGAGTTAAAGTGGGCCACCAGTGCCAAGAAGGTTCCACAGTCCTCCAGAGCTTGAGTTAATCGTGGTTTCACCCCTCCTGGACTCCCCGACATTGTCTGCAGCCTCTGCACGCAGGCCACCTCAACCGCGACTGCTCCTGTAAGGAAAAAACGCAAACCCTAAGGACACCCTTGCACCTGTAGCCCCTGGGCCTTGGAGAAGAGGACCAAAGGTGTCCCCCTCCCATCCCTGAGCATCATAAGGCCTGAGCCCACTTGCTTCCTAGCCAGAGCCTGCAGCCTCTTTTTACAGTGATTGATCCCCATTGAAACACATTGGGCTCCCGACGCTGATTTGCACCCTGCACCCGGCCGCCCTTGTTCCGCTGGTGGTGTACTGTTGTTGCTTCCTTGGACCTTGCCCACCAATCATCTTAACTCCTGGAGATTGGTCCTGTAATTCGATGTACTGTACTGGACTGTACCTGTTTGCAGAACTTGTTCTTCATGCCTTAGGATAGCATTGCAGAACTAAGTAATTGCACTGTGTCCACTATTTAAATTTAAAATAATTTATATTTAAAAATGTAATTACTTGAACAACTTTTCTGTAATGCCAAATCAAAAAGGTACTTTGTATTTTTATAAATTGGTGTGGAACTCCTTCTTGTGCCGTGTTGTCATTTATTAATCATTGTGTGTATTTTGCAAATGTCTTGGACTCCTCTGTGTTAAGCCTAAGGCTGCTTGACCACACTACCCCCTAATAGAGCATTTTGGGATTGCATAGCAAGCCCCTGTCCACTCATAAGGGAACCTCTGGACTCTTTACATAGTATATCAACTTATTGATATATCACATAAAGAGCCAGCTTTTTACATTGGTGGTGCAGCAGTGGGATACAAGACTCAACATTTGCTGTACCACTTGATTGATAAGTGATTCCACTAAGGAATCCAAAACTATCTTTAGGTAAAAACATATTTTCCGATTTTTCTAAATTATTTAAAATAGCTGTTAGGGCCATGGTTAAGTCCCCCAGGAAAATTGTTTAGAATTTAAAAGTCTTTTGAGTAAGTTAGGCCTTTTACATAATACTTAGCATTTTTTGTCACTTTTCTTAAAAGGTCCCAACTAAATTAAAACCATGACTGATACGGCAGGTTCTTCCCAGGAGGTCAACCTGGGGCCCTACAAGAATCTTAAGTTGGACAGACTTAAGAGTGGCGGAGGAGCGTCCCCCCCCTGCTTTTAAGCAGTGCACTGCAAAGTAAAGGAAACATAAAATGATAATAACTTTAAGTTATTGTCATTTTATGTTTCCTGCTGCTTTGCGGGCAGGCGGGTGGGCGAGGCTACTCTGCTTTCGAAGCAGGGCAGGGGAGGAGTGGTTTCCCACTCCTAAGGGTGCAATGACTGCATTGCAGTTTTGTGATTGGTCAGGGGAGCCTTTTTGATGCTTCCTGTGACTCGGTCTGATGAGGAGAGCAGGAGCAGAGACGCGGGACCGGTGCAGCAAGGTAAGTGTTTCTTTTAGTATTATATTTTTTTTACCGTTTCACCCATCCCCCCCTGTGACTCCCCCCACGGGCACACACCTGCCCCCCGCAAACAATGCCGGCCGCCACTGCTTAAGACACTCCGCAAAGCATGAAAACTTACCATGGGACTTTGACCCACAAAAGCACATCTGCAAAAGTTGCTTGCTAAAAAGGCTAGGACCATGACTGAGGGTGTTCCCCCCTTGGAGAAGGGGAGGTAGATTCTGAAGTAAATGAAGTAGATGATGATTCCAGCAGCAATCAAACAGAAAGCAACACCACTGAGAGCACCCCTGGTAGTGTCTCAGAAGAAATAGATAATGAGGATGCAGACCTTCAGAAACTGGCCAAGAGGATAGCCAAAGTGATTGTCCCAAAATAATCAGAGGATGATGATGTCACCAAATGGTTTGTGGCCTTTGAAAGGGCCTGTAAAATGAGACAGCTGAACAAGAGGTTTTGGGGCTCTCTTCTTTGGGAACTATACACAGGGAAGTGTAGGGATAGGCTCCTGACACTGAATGAGGCAGATGCTGAGTGTTATGGCCTCATGAAGGACACCCTGATTGAGGGCTTTGAACTCACTACTGAGGAATACAGGATCAGGTTCAGGGAGACTCAGAAACCCAGTTCTGATTTGAATTTGTAGGCTTTTTCAGTAGAAACACTAGGTGGTTGGTTAAAAGGTAGCAATGTGCATGATTATAATGGGCTTTATAATTTAATTATGAAAGAACATCTAATAAGTGATTGTGTTCATGAGAAGTTGCCTCAATACCTGGTGGATCTGGGGCCAGTCTCTCTCCAAGAGATGGGGAAGAAGGCTGATCATTGAGCAAAAACAGGAGTGTCCAAAACTAGGCATGGTGGAGGTGACCAAAAGAAAGCGTCCAAACCTCCCCCCTCAAGAGAAGAAGGTGGACAACTCTGAAGACAAAGATAAAAGTAAGGAGTCCTCTGTAGGCCCCCAAAAATGTGTCCAGGTGGGAGCGCCCCGAGACACCTCACAAAACAAGAGTTGGTACCAGGGTAAGAACTGGGACCCCAAGAACTATAGGTGCCTTAACTGTAAACACACAGGCCACCTAGCCAAGGACCCTTCCTGTACTAAAAACAAACCCACTGGTGTACCTCCGGGGGTTGCCAGTATAGTCTTTGAGGGTGATTCCTCAGATGAGGAAGTCCTCCTAGCCTTTAACTGGAAGGTGGAACCAAAAGGTGAGTTGGAGATTCCAGGGGGCAGCAAACACTTCCACCACCTACTGTTGAATGGAATCCCAGCCACTGCCCTGAGAGATACCTGTTCCAGTCGCACTGTTGTGCATGACAGGTTGGTTCTCTCAAACAAGTATATCCTACGTGAGACTAGAAGAATAATGACTATCCCAGGAGAGGATACGTTTAGGCCTGTGGCTTTTGTACCCCTAGAAATAGCTGGGTCCCTGAATTGGAGAAGGGTGGTAGTCAGTACAGATCTCCCCCTGGACTGTCTCCTTGGAAATGACCATCCAGAGGTTGGTCTGAGCCAAAAAGAGGTATTGGTCCAGTGTCAGTCCTCACACAAGTATTCTGGGGGGCTGAACCTGCAGCTGATGCAAGTAAGCCTCTAAAAAAGAGGAGAAAGAGAAAGTGTAGGACAGGTGGACAACTTTTTGCCAGAGTTCCAGTGAGCCAAGGAGATTCTACATCAGTCGGGGAAAACGCCAAATTTGGCATTGGTACAGTCCCTCCTGACCCACAAGAAGTCCTGACTAGTCAGGAAACTGTTAGGCCTGAGATGGTGGCTTCTCAGCTAACAGAATAGAGAGTGGAAGGAGGCTATTTGCTACAAGATGTAGTATCTCCCCACTCTGAAACAGTAGACAGGCAACCCGAACTGAAAGAAGCCTGTGAGTTAGCACCTTCACTTGTCAGTGAAGAGCTAAAGGTGTGGTTCTGGGCACTGACAGCTGTCACTGGCCTCTGCTGGGTGTTAGCCTTTATGGCTGCACTGCTCTTGGTATGGTGGTCTGACCCCATGTCAAATGGCAAGCTAGGCCCCTTGTTAGTCATGGTGGGGTTATTCAAATTGTGGGTAACCTGGGGATTGCCCTGGCTAAGATGGGGTTAGCAGAGGTAGACACCTCTAATCCCAAAACCAAGAGGATTGGTGAGGACCAATGTTCCCTCTAATTTTTTTCCTCTGTGTGCAGTAGTATAAGGTCTCTGTGCGCTGCAGCCAAGGCTATGTGCGCCAAGAATACGACTATGGGTGTGATTTCAGCGATAAATGTTAGTGCAAATATCGCTCCAAACTTTTGCTTAAAAAAGTGAAAAGACAGTGCATTTCCACACATACAGCACCGCATCAGAAGTCTTAAGGCAGGTTTGCAATCTAGATACACACACCATGACATGAATTGGTTACACAGGCAAGTACACTTCAGGTTTAGAAAACCACAGGGCTTAAACGGTGGTACCCTTATATGGTTTTACTAAAAAAATTCTCAATTTGAGCTTGTTTATAGGATGGGGAAATGTTTGGAGCCTATACAAGATCACATATACACAATAAGTTACACAATTACATAACATATTTACAACTTGATGTGCAAGCTACTGAGTAATGTCAGTATATCCACTCTGAGAGATAGTTTGTGAAATGTGTGACATCCAGGCAAACATGGACTGTCTGAGAGGGCCGTTCAGACATGTAAGTGCCATCACTAGATGGGTGACATGGTTGCTTCTCACATCGATCCTTGCCATTTTTTGAGTGCTAATAAACTCTATTGGGGGTCAACTTTCCCATTTAGGAGGTAGGCCTTTGTCCTCATCAGCATATCCAAATGCTTCTCCTCTAGTCTATTTCTCAATTTAGTCTTGATAGTGTTCATGAGGCTGAATCCTCGTTCACAATATGCACTAGATGCTTGAAATGTTGCGCAGACATCAACAAGCTGAGACACCACACTATACTGAGCAGCATTGCGTATAGGGAAATTCACTATGTCTTGAAAGGTAGTAAATAACCCACCCTCTCCATGTTCTGCCACCACACATTTATATTCTCTGTATGGTCGAACAACATCTTCTGGTGTTTCACAATCACCCAGGACCAAGACTTTTTAATACTTTTCAACAAGTCCTTGTACATTCTTAGTCCCAAAATCAAAATGTGATTGTGCTGCTATTACCTAGAATTCAAAACCTGCCCATTCTTTCAATTCATTTTCAGAGAACCTTTTTGCATGTGCTCACAAAAAAGGGAAGCAAAGGACAAAATAGGCCTACTGTCACACTCTTGTCCTTCTTTGTAGAACAAAATCAGATCTCTTACCGTTCTGCTCCTAAAGACAGTGTCCCCCAAGTACTGTTCCTTAATATGGCCACTCTTTGCTCTTGCATACTGTACAGCTTCAACAGTAGTCAAAGAACTTTTTGGAACAGTTTGCACAAAGATGCAAATTTGACCAGAATGTCATTAAGTACTGCAAGAGACATATAGTAGTTTGAGTTTGATAGCTTTTTATAACAATATTTAGCAAATGGATCATTCTCCTCAACTTCTCATGCTCAAAGTACTTAAGAACAGCCTCATAATTACGAATTAGTGCACCAACTGCAAAATGCCTTGAAAGCCACCAGACTGCATTCAATGGCCGAAAGGAGACCACTTCACATTAAGTGACTGATGCGATTTCATCCAGCTTGGACTTCCTTGCAGGAGATCTGGAGAACACAGTGTAGACAGTCCTCAATAACGTCTCCATCTCTATAATCCTCTGAACTCTCTTCCAGACATCATCAACTCCTAAATCTTTTCGATGGGTGACACAATGCTGCTCAACTAGATGAGGAATTGATTGTTTAAGGTGAGTAGCAACACCATTATTCTTGCCCAGCATCACAGATCCATCTGATGTCAACATGACCATTTACATAAGGTACAGTTCATTGGCAGCGTAGAATTCTTTCACAGCAGTAGTGATAGTCTCAACATTACAACTCGTCAGTTTCACTATGCCCACAAACAGTGTTTAGTGCTCTGTTGATGTTAGAGGTCGGAACCTGAAGTACAGGATGAGCATTTTTGTAACAGAAATATCAGTGCTCTCATCAATTATCAATGTGTGATGCAGAGCATTGAGACGTTCTGCTATAGCTTTAGAGTGTATCACGCTGTTGATGGCCTTAAGGAACTCAAAGGCATAGTTGTTGCTCCTCCAGCTGTCTGGTATCTTCACTTACAAAGCTAGGTGGTCATGGATGTCTTGGACAAACAACATTGAAGTGTTCATCTTTACCGCCAGCAACTGTCAGACTCAGATGGGCGATCTCCTCAGAAGCAGATGACCTTACCCCAAATCCCTCCTGCCGCTCCCAGCGACAGATGTAGAACAACTGTCTCTGACTGCAGTCCGGGGGAAAGGGGAAGTGGAAGACAAAACAAGAGAGACTGCCTCAGGACTTAGGTGCTTCTTCTGGAATTCTCTTGTGAACCTGAAAAAGTAAGCACAAACAATTACTTCTCCCTGCCTAAACTTTGAATACTAGACTTCCCTATTTTTATTATTTTACCTTTTTAAGCCTGAGATCTAGCCCCTCTCTATGTAGTTTTGTTCTTTAATTATTTGATCAATTGTTAGAATTCTCTGTGACTCCCATGAAGAATTGGTGGATGAGAGTTCGTTTTTTCAATTGGAGTGACAAATGAATGTTTGAACGTTTTTCACTCTATTAGCAAATTAAAATCATGCAGTCTTAGTAACAACTTCTTGTAAATATTAGATGATAAACTGTTCATAAAAATCTGTTGGGCAAAAGATGTGCAAAGCGCCCTTTTTACTAGTTCAAAATTCAGTCTTTTAGTTGGAATTAAACTTACAGATTAGTTTGCACACAAACTGTTATTAGTAATGTTCTCATTAATGTGGAAAAGTTCAGCCAAGGTTACGAGGTTTTCAGCTGCTGTTATCAGATCTGTTCTCAGCTGTTGTTATGCGTGCGGTTCTCAGCTGTAGCCTCAAACGAAAAGTCTGTAATCAAAAATGAACACTCTTACTTGAATTGGGGAGAAAACTTCTCTTCACAGAAGCTGTCTCCAATGACCCTTATCTCTCTGTTCTCCCTCCGTGAAGCCAAGATTCCTCAGACGGGTGACTAAGTTCTGAAAACAGGAGTCGTGCGCTGTGAAATAAATGACAGGCACGTCAGGAATTTACCACCAAAACGTTAATCAATAGTTTCCAAAACTTCCCTGAAGGAAGGTAGGCTGCGACTCAAATAACGGCGCTTGAGAAATTCTCCTCAGAATCAAGCGCTCTGAGAAACGTCCGTTCTAATAATTATTTACGTTGAAGTGCGCCGCGCGAAACTCGCGCAGGCGCATTGTGCACACTAGAGTGTCTCGAGTCAAAACAACTAGACCGAGAACTCTACAGGAAGTGTGAAAGCGGGACTGATACCAAAGAAGAGGAGCCTCTTAATCCATATAAAATGGATCGGAGGGAAGTCTTCCAAGTAGGGCCAAGTCTTCTCCATCGCGGATATTTCTTTAAAGACTTCCTTTGAGGGTGTACCATTGTTCCTTTTGAAACGAGGCTGGAAATAGATAGAGGGGTCCTGACAGCAACACGTTGATGAGAATCAATCAGGCAGGGATCTTTGCCGTTCAACCACTTCTATTCTGCTTGCTTTGTCGGTTGCAGTTTCTGTCAATATTCCTGCACTCCATAACCAAACCTGGAAGCAGCACTTTTGTTTTTCAGTATCACCAAAGCAGACCCAGGCACTTTTTCTAATTAGATGGTGTTTCAGGTAATCCAGTTTCCACCCATTATACCATTTCTTCCCTGCAGAAAAGACCCCAACAATCTTGGCTTCGACATATGCTTTACAAATTAAGCCCATGTCTGGACTGTATTGAAATAGTTCCCAGAGTTGCACATGAACCCTGCTTCGTGATTTCTGTGTTTCAGCCTCCACAATTTATTTCATCCACTCTTCCTTGAATACAAGGCAACCTTTTTCCTTTCTGCTGAAGCACCGCACTCTGCAGAAGTTACAGCTTTGCGTTTGAACATTTTCATGATAACCGGTTTTAGCCTACTATGCCACAAAGCCTGCAAAATAAAGGAAAATGGCCGAAGTTGGTGCCTATGCTCATGAATGCAATCTGTCACACAGTACTGGGGCATCGCCGGCAAAATGCAGAGAGTAATTGCCTGGATTTTTCTGTTCTCTCACCTGCCCTTCCAAACGTATATGTAGTACTGCCCGTACAGCCTGCAATAGAAGTAAAAATTGTTACAGCACATTGTGATATAGCAATGTACCATATACACCACAAGGGAACTCTACCAAACTATTACCTGTTTTTTCTGCTTGTACTCATGTATGCCCGTTCAAATATGTGTGCATGGTACTGTCTGCGATACCTGCAACAGAAGAAAACATGGGTAAAGTATGTTGTTACATTACATTGTACAAGGTGCACCACAGTTTAACTCTAACAAACAATTACCTGTTGTTGTGCTTGTACTCATGTATGCCCATTCAATTATGTGTGTGTGGTACTGTCTGCAAAACCTACAACAGAAGAAAACATGGGTAAAGTATGTTGCTATATTACAGTGTACAAGGTGCACCACAGTTTAACTCTAACAATTACCTTTTGTTGTGCTTGTACTCACATATGCCAGTTCAAATGTGTGTGTTTGGCACTCTGCGAAACCTGCAACAGAAGAGAAGATGGCTAAAGCACGTTGTTATGTTACAACATGCCTTGTGAACCCCAGTTTAACTCTTAACAAACAGTTACCTGTATTTCTCTGACTGTACTCACGTCTGTCCGTGCAATTGTATGCGTAGTACAGTCTCACAAGCCTACAGAAAAATAGGGTACAGATTGTGAATCTATTTACCCAGCAAAACCCAAAGCCAACCAGGAACTTAAACAGAATTACCTTGTCTTTGTGGGTACCCACGCCTGACCATTGAAATCCAAATACCTTACAAACTGCACACCTGCAATTGAAGACAAGATCTTTTGAAAAGGCTCTAAGAGTTACAAAAAATGTATGTGACTGTTCCAGAGACTCCAATAGGAAAAGTGACCAAATAGTTACCTGGGATTCCAGTTTAGGTGAACAAAAATGTGCCCAGGTGCTTCGTTATTAGCATCCATTACGCTAAACTGGTCTATAAATTAAGTCTGGGTGGCAAACTCCGCTCCGCCAGCTGAGTTGGCGAAGTTTTGGCACTCCGAGAATCCGTTTATAGCACAGAGTTCAGCAAATTCCACCATTTGCCAGCGGAGCGGAGTTTACCCAGTGTGCGCGGCGCCGCTCACCCCTAGATAGACTATATTCTGACTATCTACCTCATTATGTGGCTCGAACTCTGGTCAAACAAACATTAGGAGAGAAACTGAGCTTACTGCAGAAGCTGACCTGTTCACATTTGTGCAGCGGTGACGCAGTCTTGATTTTTTTCAATATGTCGCTGCTTTTGATGTGACATTGCACACCCTTATTACCTGCAAAAAAATGACCTGATTCCTTTCCCACCTTGGAGGCAAATGCAAGCACATGCGTAACAATCTGCCCTCTCCACACCCATCCGCTGCCATGTCTCCTACGGTATTGGGTGAGGAAATGCTTTGTTTTTACTCACCCTCAAACTCCTGTCTGCCCACCAGGTATGCTTGCTGATTGGTTTCTGCCAGCCTGCCACCCGAGACGCTATTCTGACCTCCTTGAATGAGAGCCTTTTCCTCTCAGGAGACCCAGAACAAAGCCTGTCCGGGAAGAGGATGTAACACCCCCTCCCACAAGATATCCTGCTGATTAGCCTCTTTCGGCCGGTGAGCTTCAAAGAAGCTGCTGCCTTTGGAATGTGAATCTGGCTCCTCTCACAGGAGAAGAAGCTGCCCCCCCTGTCCAGAGCCCCCTTGGCACCTGGATAGATGGGAAAATTAGATAGTTGGGTAGGTGTGCCACCTCCAGGCTAGTACCACCCCTAAGGTGGGCTACTGTGAGGTGGACATGATTTTTCAGAAATAGCCATTTTGTGATGGCATAATTAGGAATTCTGGGACAGGGTTATGCCCACTTCCCACAGGAAGTGATCATATAGGGGGCGTAGTGACCCCAAGGGTCAGTAGCCCATTGGCTACTACCCTACACTCCCCTAACAACCCTTAAATTCAGTATTTAGGGGAGGCCCTGGCACCAGAGGGGAAGATCCTAATGACCTAAGAAGAGAGAGGACACCAAAGAGCCACAAAAGCCGAGAAGAGAGATGAAGCAGCTGACCTGGTACCAACCATGCTGGCCTGTGTGCATACCTTGTCGAAAAAGGCACAAAAGTCAACTCGTCCTACAGCTGTGACTCCAGAAACTTGGGAGGACTGCCTTCCTTCAAAAAAGACTCAAGAACTCCCTTGACCAGCGGACCTGTTCTAAAGAATCTCCAAAAGAGAAGACCTTGAGGCCTCCGGAACCTCCAAAACCCGACACCCAAAGCCACTACTGCACCTGTCTCCTCCAGCCCATGTTGAAGTGAGCCACCAGTGCCAGCAACATTCCCCAGCCCTCCAGAGCTCGAGTCCATCGTGGTTTCACCCCTCCTGGACTCCCCGATGTTACCTGCAGCCTCTGCATGCAGGCCCCCTCAACCACGACAGCTCAATTAAGGAAAAACCTGATACCTAAGGACACACCTGCACCTGTCGCCTCTGGGCCTTGGAGAAAAGGACCAAAGGTGTCCTTCCCGTCTTGGAGCATCGCAAGCCCTGAGTCCACTTCCTGGTTCAGCCAGAATGGCTTCCTAGCCAGAGCCTGCAGCCTCTTTTTGCAGTGACCGATCCCCATTGAAACGCGTTGGGCTCCCTATGCTGATTTGCACACGGCCGCCCTTGTGCCGTGGGTGGTGTACTGTTGGTGCTGCCTTGGACCTTACCCACCACTCACCTTAACTCCTGGAGAATGGTCCTGTAAGTCGATGTACTGTACCTGTTTGCAGAACATGTTCTTCCTTACATAGGATAACATTGCAGAACTCAGAAATTGCAGTGTCCACTTTTTAAAGTAAAAAGAATTTATATTTAAAAAGTACTTACCTGAACGATTTTTCTCTGATGCCAAATCATATATATAGGTACTTGATATTTTTTTTAATTGGTAGGGAACTACTTCTTGAGTTGTGTTGTTATTTATTAATCATTGTGTGTATTTTGCAAATGTCTTGCACTCCTCTGTGTTAAGCCTAAGGCTGCTCGACTACACCACCGCCTAATAGAGCACTTTGGAATTGCATAGCAAGCCCCTGTCCACTTATAAGGGAACCTCTGGACTCTTTACATAGTATATCAACTTATTGATATATCACATAAAGAGCCAGCTTCCTACATCTCTCCACACAAATTCACCAATCATTGAAGAAGAACGTTCAGATGTAAGAAACAGTTTATTATATTGACTGTATAAGGTAGGCCTCCAGTCAGACCTAAAAAGGGGGTAGCTTTTTATGCTTCTCGACAGTATTAGTAACCTGACTTTTATATGGCAGTATCTTGACTTTTATATGACCGTCAGCAGAGAAAAGAATTAATTTTAAAGCTGCCTGGTGTATTGTTCTCTGCATTCTCATGGCCAATGGTGTCCCATACCTGCCTACTCCTATATACAGGTTGGCATCCATGTCTTGGTGAACGGTTCTTGTTCCACGGCTCTTACCTTGGTGGACATTCTTTGTCTTTGAAGGTCTTCCCCTCCCTATCAGACATATTTCTCATCTCCTCATGTTTTGTAAGAAACTGAAAAATCAAAACTCATCTGCTCTCAATGTAACCTGTCTATGCCTGTCGGGTGTATCTAGTGCCCAGCCGCTGTCCGTGCAGGTAACAGCAGCAGGGCGGTGGGGCCGGGTAAGGGGGAATTTCGAGGGACGATGCTGAGGGAAAATTAATTATTTATTTAATTTTCCCTCTGCATCGTCCCTCGAAATCCCCCCTTACCCGGCCCCACCGCCCCACCACTGTTACCTGCACGGACCGCGGCTGCTAGTGCCTGCTTACCTCAGGGTAGCGGTAGGCTTTACAATTACAACATACATTAATTTACTCATTCATTTAATCATAGTACTATGAATGAATGCACTGTACATAACAAATGTTAGCAACTGGTACTTTAATTAACGAACTTGCAAGTATGGGAAGTGAGATTTGGACCTTTGCTGTAATCCAAACTCAGGGCACACACATCACATGAGATGTCAACAGCAAGTGTTCAAGTCACTGGAACCATCTTGTAGGCTCAGCCTGCACTGCAAATGTCGAAGGGTAAATTGAGTCCAGACTCTATGGTATTTTGCTGTCACATTTATGCGCATGAGTGTTCATACTGGAGATTGATAAAGCTATGACGATTACCGTTGTGTGTGAGAGCATTATGCACATGACATAGGGAGCAGTGCCGTGCTGGATGCTGACGTCCTACGATGAGAATCACGACAAATAAGGCACCATTCCCATTCCCTGTATCTGTTTAAATCCCATATCCAATGTTTGAAATGGAAAAATAGGAATGCAGGTACCCTGTATCAGAGTACCTGCTTGTTCCTGAGAAGTGCCCCTACTCTCCAATTAAACATATTACGTCACTCTTGAGCAGTGCAGGTACTCTCCCTCTCAAAATAAAAAAGTACCGGTGCTCAGTACCGGACAGTACCGGCCCATTTAAAGCACTGCCCATATCATTAATCTCCTACACCTACTGGGAATTTTTTAATACGTCATAGGGAAATGGTATTCTTTTGTTTCATTCTTCTTGATAATACTGCAAAATAACACGTGCTACAACTGCCTATTTTAATGATATTCAGTTAACCAACATTGAATGAATGAAAGGCTGAGTAGGTCTTACTGGGACTTAAACTTGAGACTTACCTGACTTGCGTACACTGGCTGCATTCACACTTTCCGCAATCCTCAATGCCTGTTCAGTGGTTCTTGTTTGCCATTTGTCACGGTGCATGGATGGTTGCTCCACCCATACGTTCTATTCCTCGTTAAGAGAAAAATTGGATAATATTTTTTTTTCCTCTTTAAGAGGAAAATTGGATATTCTTTTTTTTGTTGGGAAGGGGGCGTTGTACTCCCTCTGCTTCCTTGAGTGCCCGGACCATGCTATGTATTGAGTTGTTCTAGAAAGGGGGCAAATGTGGGCGTTTTTATATGGGAATCATCCATAGCAGCACTCACGCCTTTTCCTTGGGTGCCTGCGGTCTTAGGGTCCCAGTGGAGGCTGCTGAAGCAACACCAGCAGCTCATGTTTAGAGGCCAAGAGGGAGGAAGGCCAAGGCGACCTCATGCTGAAGAAGTATTAGATGAGCCACAAAGTGACTGAATGGAAGGCAGCACTTGTAGTGACCTAAGGCGGGCTAAGGCGGGGCACTAGGACCCTGCAGTGGACCCTGAACATCAAGAGTGAACCGGACACCACATCCGGTCAAGGGGGTGGGAACACACACTACATCAGAGGGATCGTGGGTGGACGGACGAGGGCAGAGCTCCACGATATATGTACATACCAAGAACAAATAAAGGTATTGAGAATCCCTACCTGTGTCCTGCGTGGTGGTATTCTGGGGCAGGACATGACAGCACTCAACACTGATGTTCCAAAGTATGCAATAACTTTAGGCGGTATAACGATGCTCACTGGTGCCGGCTGCTTCTGTGAGGCACCAGAGATGACTACAGCATTGTCGTAAGTCATGACTGCACAAACAACGTACGAATACGAGTCAAGCTGCATTTATCGTTCACAGTCTAACACAAATAGTAGGGTGCAATATCGTGGAACGCAGATTACATGGCAAGTACTTATGTGTGAGTTCCCTCAGAGGATGTTGCCTACATATCCACTACCACAGAGCACGTGGTGCATTAGCAGCACTTACATCAGTCTCCCTCTCAGCATCGCTGCTTTCCAACTCCCTCTCACCCCTTTCCCTCTCTATGTGGGCCAACAAGGTTTGGACTACTCTGCTGGTGTAGTCTCTGATCTCTGCTCCTCTCACTCCTGATAGACGTTTAGCTCGCCCAGAGCACTTACCTACAAGGGCTGCTGCCTATTGACTCCACAGCATGTGCTCCCACCACAGACATGGCCAACCCTAGCCTGTTTCCTGTTGGGACTCCCCCACCATCTTATCTAGGGAACATAATAGAGTCTGCAGTGCCAAACCTTTGGCTCCAGGTGACTGTGAGAGGTTGTGAGGATGCACTGGATAGTACAAAAGATGATGCTCCCATCACCCTCCATGTGTTGGGAGCATGACGTGTTCGATCTTACCATTTCATGGCTGTGCATACCAGCCTCAGAGCTCATGGGGTGCCCAGGTGTAGGGGATTATGGCACCGTACGATGACTGATTCTTTGCGTGTCTGTGGGCCAAGGCACTGTCTACAGAGAGGACTTTTTTCCCTCGCAGTGCTTGGCCTCTGTGGTGTTACACAGTACAGAGGGAAAACGCCATCAGTCCTGACACCTAGGGGTATATTTTCAAGGGGATAGCGTCACCAGAATGTCACTTTTAGTCACGCCCTGGTGGCACTATGCCCTTCTCTATATTTACAAAGTGGTGCTAAGTCACGTTTTGTGGCTTAATGCCGCGTTGTGAATATGGCCCCTTTACACGCGTCACATGACGCGAA
Source organism: Calotriton arnoldi (assembly GCA_963921515.1). Taxonomy (NCBI): domain Eukaryota; kingdom Metazoa; phylum Chordata; class Amphibia; order Caudata; family Salamandridae; genus Calotriton; species Calotriton arnoldi. Next base: position 1,116,514 of record CAWUFW010006276.1, on the reverse strand, counting down.
AGGGGCGTGCAATGGGTGTTGCTGTGGGTGTTCCACCGAACACCCACAGCAACATACTGAAGTAACAAATCGCCGTTATGGATTGTTTATGTGCAGGAAGGGACACCTTCTTGCACATAAACAATCATTCCCTGCAACGCAGGCACCCATGCACTATGGTGCAAGGGTGCCTGCGTTGGCGCTAGGCAGCTAATTTTAGCCAGCTAATTTTAGCACCAACGCTAGGGAAAACATAGGGGTGCGATGTATTGTTGTAAATACGGCGCATCACTGCTTTTTGGAAATGTCGGAGCGCAGCGCTACCAAATTTGGCGCTGCTCCGCAATCCGATATTTCATTGTAAAAATGCCTCCTAGTACTTCCAACAACGAATGCTTGGCCTTTGGAGAGATAAAATAGTTGAGTGACACTTCCAACAAGGCAATGCCTGAAAGGAGCTGATCAGTTGTCCCGTTCATGAATGCTGTCTTGTGGGCAGGTGCAAAATGTGAATGACACTTTGAGCAAGCAATGGCTGAAGAGGGCTGGCCCAAAACTTCCTTTTATGAATATTGTTTAATATTTTTTAGATATTTCATAGGCTTTGGTAAACAGCTAAGTCTGTCCTTAAAAAGCATAGGAATGAGACATCCTTGTTTCATTTTTAATGTATGGCTTTGTTTCTTTTTCAGGGATATATCCCGTTTTATGTCAGTGCCACTGCTGGGACAACAGTGTTCGGAGCATTTGACCCTCTTGCTGATATTGCTGATATATGTGAAAAGCATGGACTATGGATGCACGTGGACGTACGTACTTTTGAAATATTGGCAATACGTCAGGACTGTGTGTAATGTTTAATTTACTTTCATTCAATAACAAACTAAACCATCTTTTGTGACAACAAAGGTTTCATCATACATATTGTCACTTGTCTTGTTAACGATGTTCAAGTTGAAGGGCAGATATATGAGCACAAACATCTTTCATTTTAGGATGTATGTATACATTACCAGGCTTTTATCTAAACATACATGGCAGGTAGCGCTATATGTTTGTATCTATTTTGGTATAAATCGATGGCGGTCAGTGATCAGTTGTTAAACACCACCTAGAAATAGCTGACGTGATCTTATACACAGGCCTTGGTTTCATGGGTCTGACTTAAACACGCTTAAATGAAATGTGTCAACCCGCTATGGATTACTTATTCTGTACAAGGGCTCCATTTTGCACCTTCTCCAGAGAAGGAAAAAGGTGGATGTGGAGTACCACTGATTGGCTGGAGTTCATCATCATAATCATCAAAATACTTTATTCATCCTCCAAGGACCCTAAAAGCATCAAGCATAAAAATATGATTTATACATTCAAAATATATAATTAAAAGAAGTTCTGCAGACAACCAATCATATTAGTTAATATACATAAAAACACACAATAGTCTATATCTAGATTGTTAATCACATAGGGGCAGATTTACAAGCCCCTTGCGTCATTTTTGCGCCGCTGTTGCGTCACTTTTTGTGACGCAGCGGCGGTGTAAAAATGCGGCCTATTTACAACGTGACACATCTAGGGAGATGCGTCACGTTGTAAAGCCCTGCATCACATTATACCTGCGTCAGGTATAATGTATGCAGGGTGGGTGTTCCCACGCAAAAAAGCCTCGTAGAAGTGACGCAGTGAAATCTACAAGATTTCACTGCGCCACTTCTAGGACGCCACTGCGTCAAAACCTTACACCTGCTTGGAGCAGGTGTAAGGAGTGATGCAGCACAATGAGGATAGGCTTCCCCATGTATTGCTGGAGTTGCGTCGTGCTTGCGACACAACTCCAGCAATACGTGACTTTTGCGCCAACAGATGCGTCAGAATTTTTGACGCATCTGTCAATCCTTGCGCCATGGTGCGCCGTATTCATCCATGGTGGCGGTAGGGTTTCTCAGGGTGGCGCAGGTAAAGTGACGCATCTATACAGATGCGTCACTTTCTTGTAAATCTGCCCCATAGAATACAAGGAACAGTTCTCTTAATAATTAGGGGGCATATTAGCAAGACCCACGTTAAAATTATCGCCGTTTTAGCGGCAGGAAACTGCCGCTAAAACGGCGATAATGGGCTTGCTAATATGCGTTATAGAATTCCAATAGAAGCCCAGGTTAGATGTCCTGCACATCTTTTTTTAAGTTTTGAAAAATAGAAATTTATTTAAAAACAAAAAGAAGAGGGGGGGGTAAAGAAAGGGGAAAACGTAGCAAAAATGCATACACATTACATCTTTGAAAGCTTAAAAATACATGACTAAGAAAATTTATAACAGTATAAAAAAGATACATAAGTATAGAATACAAATCTGGTCAAGAATCTAAAAATGCAAAAGATACATTGAAAATGTCAGTATAAATAGTAATATAAATAAGAACAAAACAGAATGTCAAGGAGGTTTCGATACTTCTTGTTCAGAAACTTTACGTATATGAGAAAGTTTAGCATGACAATCGATAAAGTTTGTAACTGGAGACCATAAAAGAGAGCGTTTAAGAGCTAAAGAGACTGGGAATACATAAACTGTGTCCAATCTGTGATTATAACATACGGCGTACCACCAAGCCTGAAAGGATAAGTCAGACAAATTTTTCCAGTGTTTGGTGATCTGTTGAAATGCTACTCCCAAAAGCATATCCAGAATCTGTAAGTGCAAGGGACATCCCAGCCAATCTTCGGAAAGAGAGCCCAGAAATACATTAACAAATGAGAAGGGGGTAGTATGATGAAAAATTTGAGTAATTTGTTTCCAAACCTTCTTCCAGAAGTCTTGTACAAAAGGGCAAAAAAAAGTAAATGTTTTAAATCAGCATTTGGGGACGAGCAGGACCAACAAGTATCAGGGAGTTCAGCATGAATCTTATGCAAAAGTGAAGGTGAAAAAAGTAGCCTGTTATAAATAAAAAAAGTGTTTGTGTAGTATTAGCTGCCCTGGATGTTTTCCTGATTTTAAGCCAAATGTTATTCCATACTTGAACGGACCATTCAACGTGAAGGTCATGCTCCCAATCCAGTTCTATCTTAGTCTTATCTCTAATAAAAGTTTGTGTACGCAAGGAGTTGTAAATGGCTGAGGCTTTAGGACCAGTACATAGGAAACTTTGAGAAGTGGTAGAAACAGTACTCGTTTGACTTAAGGGTGTAATGGATTTCTGAATTGCCAAATCTAAAGCTTGTTGTAATAAAAGATAGTTATGAGAAAATGAAGTAGGAAAATTAAATTTAAGTTTGGCCTGAGAAAAAGGTATAGTTTTATCATTTTGAAAAAGCTGGTGAACCCAAATAAGGCCTTTTTGCCTCCAAGATTTCCAAAAAATGGGTTTACTACGGACCAATATACGATGATTATGCCAGATTGAGGATTGAAGAAGAGAGTCTTTGGAAGATCTGTCTAGTAAAAGTGAATCTAGTAGTTTATGTGTGAACTTAACAATAGGTGTTGATAATTTCTGGGGTTTCTGAGTAAAAGAAAGATATTCTAGAAAAGAGAAAGGAGCTATATACGATTGTTCAAGTGACACCCAAAGGGGGGATCTGATGAGATGGTATTAAGCCAATGAGATGACTGACGTAGGTTGAAAGCTTTATGATAGACAGGAAAATCAGGAAAGTTGACTCCGCCTTCTGTTTTCGGGCGACAAAGTTTTGCTAAAGATATACGTACTTTTTTCTTATTCCAAAGAAAAGAAGATAACAAAGAGTTAATTTTTTTGAAATACTTCTGGGGAATGGTAATTGGCAAATTAGAAATAGTGAATAAGACAATTGGGGATAACATCATCTTAATGGTGTCCAACCTCCCCCACCAAGAGAGGTATAAAGGATGCCACCTGTCAATGAGGGAAGAAAGTTTTGAACTACATTTATCCAGGTTGATGGAAACTGATGATTGAATAGAAGGAGAGAAGTATATTCCCAAGTACCTTATATAATTAGTATTCCAAGTAAAATTGGTGATTTTAAAATCCTCTTTAAAAGTAAACTTAGTTAAAGGTAGGATTTCGCATTTGTCATTATTTAGTTTGTAGCCAGAAACAGAGGAGTAGGATTGAGCTTCAAGCAAGAAAGCAGGTAGAGAAGAGGTGGGATTAGACATAAACAATAATATATCATCAGCATAAGCTGCTAACTTAATTTGCATATTACCGTATTTGAAACCCTGAAAATCAGAATTCTGACGAAGTTTACATAAAAAGGGTTCTAAAGCTAGATTAAACAAAAAAGGAGATAAAGGACAACCTTGACGAACACCTCTGCCCAAGTTAAAGTAAGAAGAAGTGAGACCATTAACAAATATAGCAGCTGTAGGATTTGAATATAGAAGAGAAATTAAAGAATTAATCTTAGGACCAAAGCCAAACCATTTGAGTGATGAAAAAATAAAGGGCCAGTAAACTCTGTCGAAGGCCTTTTCCGCATCCAAAGCTATTGCAGCTAAAGAGTCAGAAAAATGAGAGGCCTTCGAAAGAACATCAAAAAAAGACGTGTATTATCGGTAAGAAAACGACCTTTTACAAAGCCTGACTGCTCCTTACCTAGAAGATCTGGAAGAAAGGATTCTAATCTTAGGGCCAAGGATTTTGAGAAAATTTTGTAGTCAATATTTACCAAAGAAATTGGTCTATAATTTTTGCAAAAACGTGGGTCTTTATTATCTTTAGGGATGAGGCAAATTAGGGCTTCTAAAAAGGACCCAGAAGCAGTACCAATTTGTAAAAAAGAGGACATAAGTTTGTGTAATTTAGGGAGGAGAAGATGTGAAAAATGTGAGAAAAATTCGACAGTGAAACCATCAGGACCTGGGGCTTTATCCTTCTTAAGAGTGCGCAAAGCATTGTGTAATTCTTTTATTGAGACATCCGATTCCAAGGATTGAAAATCTGAATTAAGATCAGGAGGCTTAATAATAGAGGAGAGATAGTCCATGATGGATTCTTCCGTAGGATCAGTCTCAGGTGTATATAAGGAGTTGTAAAATGTATGAAATTCTTGTAGAATTTCTGAATCTTTAAATTTGGGCATCTGATGAATATCTAGAATTGACTCAATATTAAATTTGTTTTTTTTAACTTTAAGGTAATTTGCCAATAATTTGCCTGATTTGTTATTACCGCCATAGAATTTGGCACTACACTTAAGCAGATATAAGGAAGCGTTATCCGTAGATTCTTTATTGAATTTAAGTTTGGCAGCAATTAGAGCTTCTAAGCAATCTTTTGATTTAGATGTGTAATAGGTATGTTCTAGAGATTTTATTTTAGCAAAAAGATCCGTAGCTAATTTTCGAGCCTTATGCCGTTTCTTGGAGACATAATTGATAATAAAATCTCGTGCGGCTGCTTTGAAGGCATCCCAAACAACAGAAAAGGGAAGGGTGTCTGATTCGTTAAGAGAGAAATATTCCATAAAAAAAGAAGAAAAGGAAGAAGTAAAAATCGAATCTAATAGTAGAGAGTTATTGAAACGCCAACGTCTAGGTGCAGAGGGTTTGTGGAGAATGTCTAAGGAAACAGAAACTGGAGCATGATCAGAGATTAGGATAGAGCCAATATCTGAAGAGTTTAGAGATTGAGAAAGGGCATGAGACATGAAAATGTAATCAATGCGTGATTGTGTATGATGTACTGGGGAAAAAAAGTGTATTCCCTCAAGGAGGGATTGCATAATCTCCATGCATCAACTAAATGCCTTTGCTGAAAAGAACGTAAAAATGTTTTGTGAGGCTTAGAGGAAATAAAAGATGACATGGAATTACGATCAATGAAGGGATCAACAATTTGGTTACAATCACCAGCTAGAATCAAATTATCATGAGGGAGTTGCATTAACTTTTCTTCGATATGGGACCAAAAAAGGCAATCACCAGAGGTCGGGGCATATATATTAAAAAAGTGAGGGAAGTTTTCCCAATCAGTAAGTTCGTAATCAACCAACGGCCAATGTCATCATGTTCTTGAGAGACAAGTTTAGCTTGAAGAGATTTATGAACAAGAGTAATAACACCATTACGTTTGCCATCACCAGGAGAAAAGAAAATTTCTCCAACCCAATCTCTCTTTAACTTCAGGGATTCAGATTCAGTAAGGTGAGTTTCCTGAATCATAGCTATATGGGCATTCAGTTTGGACAAATGTGATAATATACGCTGTCTCTTAATCGGGGAATGTAAACCTCGGACATTCCAAGTAACAACATTCAATGTCATCTAAAAAACATTAAGATAACTAACAAGATAAGACCAGATAAAACAGTGATCCTGGTAAAAATTAACCATGGATGCATATAAATGAAACATAATACAATAACATTTGAAGAAAGAACTATATATTTGAATTGGAATGTAAAGGAAGAAAAAAAGCTGATGATGAGATATAGATTGAGATGAAAAACAAGAGAAAAAAGGAGAGTAATGTTGAAATGAAGCTGAGAGAAGAGAAATAAGGAAAAAAGGAAAGGAAAAACAGAAAAAAGAAATATGGAATAAAGACAAGAAAAGAACATGAAAACATACCAGAGACTCAAACATGGTGTGGGGGGGAGAAACCACATGGAACGATGGCGCGACCGGACTCCACGAGGTAGACGGGGGAGATTTCAGGAGGTGAACGATGTACAAAACAATTAGGTCAAGCACATGAGGTGAGGTCCTGTGTTACAAAAGGTAAAGGAGCAAACAAGAAAGACAAAGGAAAAACGGTTAACACAAATAGGCTGAAATCTAATATAAAACATTGTGATAACAAACATTGTAAATACATGACCTGAGATTAAAAATAACGTTAACGAGAACAAGCAAAACCGTTATATCTTGGCTAAATCGCTAACAGCATCTACAAGTGGAATAACATATATATAATCCAGTTCCTAATCAAGAATATATCGGAGAACAAGTTACTTGAACCATGTACTGGTAGTGCTCATCATCTCTGGGCAATGTGTATTGAGGAAACTTTTCAGCTTTGTTGGATCGTCATAGGTCGATGTATTGTTGTTATGAGTCACTTTAAACTGGCAAGGGTGGAATAATCCGAATCGTGCCCCAATTGAACGCAATGCTGGACGCATAGCAAGGAACTCTTTGCGTCGATCCGCCGTGGCCTTGGCATAATCCTGTGAGAAGAATAATTGATGGCCAGAGAATGAAATCCGCTTCAGAAGCCTAGCTGCAGATAGTACTTTTAGGAGGTCTGTATATTCAAGGAAGTACAGTATGACGCCTCTTGGCCTTTTCGTACCTGAAGCTGTTGAATTCAATGGGCCTAGCCTATGAGCACGTTGGATGTTGAGATTGGTATCCTCCGGTAAATTTAGTGTGGACGGCAAGAATTTTTGAAAAAAGGAGATGGGGTCCGACCCTTCCACGCCCTCTGATAGTCCATAAATGCGGAGATTATTACGTCTATTTCTGTTTTCGAGGTTCTCAACCTGTTTTTGCAAAGCTGAAATCTGGGAGTGAAATACATCTACTTTGCTGCAGGATGCATTTAGAGTCTCAACATTTTGTTCGACCCTGGTGACCCTGTCCTCCAATTTTTCCCAGCCGTCAGTTAGGATTTGAATTTTAGAGTTTGTCTCCTCAATAAATGGTCTCAAAGCTCGAATTTCTTCTAACAGAAGGTCCATGGAGACGGACGTTCCTGGCTTCGGTGGAGAAGGTGGATTCTGCTTAAGGCGTTTGGTTGATGCTTTGGTAAGAGAGGAAGAGGCATTGCCCATACCCGAAGAAGCAGCCATTTTGGGTGCTGGTATTTGGGAATCTTCCATTTCAGTAAAATTCACACGAGGCTTTGAATGAACAATAAATCTTCGGTGTGAAGATATTTGCAAGTTGGGTGCCTTTTTTAATCTACCCATACATTAGATATAATTAAAAACCACACAGAATGAATTATGCCGGTTTACAGGGTGAAATGTAAATATATAGTGTCACTTAGAAATAGTACAAAGGAGGTACTGCAATTGTCCCTGCATCCACTGGTGCCCAGCTGTGTATCACAACATTTAAAATTATCAGAAAGCACGAGCCCACCAGAATCGATCACATATACAACATTCCCACATAACAGCTGCAGAGCTCTTTTAATTTCGCAACACATACAGAAGAAAAGCCCATTTTAAATAAATAATTCCCTAATGTGCTTCTGTAATTCTACAGTCTCTGAGAAAAATAACTGAACAGTGCACATGGTTCCTCATAGGCAGTCTGGCTATGTGTAGGTAAAAATATTGAACTGCTTAGTTGAAGAACATAGGAAAGTATTTAGACACATAAGAAACCAGCATTCAAAAATAGGGTGAAAAGGTGCATTCCCGCATAACTTCCAAAGTCCAACTGATAGGAAACATTAAGCTGGGGTCAGAAGACGAGGAAAATATTGCCTCCTTGTGAAGAAATACAGCACACATTGAATAAACTCTTCACAATGTGCAAGCAGGCTGCTTTAAAATATCCACTTTCCCCGTGTTAATTCAGGAGATGCCAGAGTTCACCTAAAGGTCACTTTGAGCCGAAGCCAAGCAGTAATTCACTTCAGAAAACACTTTAAGGCTTAGTCTCGCACTGAGTTAATTAAGTTTCAGCCATAAATCCTTTTTTAACAACGGAGCTCCAATACGTGAGAGGAAAGGCTCCCTCAGCGCGCGCTTCCCTTGAGCTGAAGTAATGTGCCTGCAGCTGTCTTAGGCAGAATGCTAATAAAATCACCGGGGTTGCTCAAAAAGAGTCGGAAATGCTCCCACGTGGAGGTGCTTACATTCCGCTTCGATGAAGTATAATTATCTGACCTTCATGACTCCAGTGACGGCCGAAAGACCGTTCGAAATCTCCGTCGCCTCACACGAGTCACGGGAGTGCCGCCATCTTCCTCGGGCGCTAGCCACGCCCCCCGATGTCCTGCACATCTAACCTGGGCTTCTATTGGAATTCTATAACGCATATTAGCAAGCCCATTATCGCCGTTTTAGCGGCAGTTTCTTGCCGCTAAAACGGCGATAGTTTTAACGTGGGTCTTGCTAATATGCCCCAAAGTGCCTAGGGTGGCTTCGATGAACAGACATCAACCCGCCTGTTTTCTCAATATGATTGAGTGCTGGCTACAACTGACCACTGCCACACAGGTATGAACTGAGCTAAAGTATAGCTTGTCTACCATATCTAGTGTTTGCCTGCTTCAGCATAGGTAATAAAGCACTTTTCCTAACCAAGGCATAACATTTACAAAAAAACATAAAAAGCAGCGTAGTCTGAGGAGAACAGTGATCACACGGACATACTGTAAGGTTACTAGAATGAGCAACCAGTTCGAGAAACGCAACCATAAAATGTATTACATTTAATCTCAACCTGGTTACTAAATATCTGTGATGACTAATTGGGACTTAAGAAAGGTATGATTCCATACCAGGTGTTTTTTTTATATGTCTGTAATATGCAGGGCCGGACTGGGAACCAAAACCGGCCCTGGCAAAGTGCTCGGCTGGCCCCCCCGGGGGTTGGGGGTGCAGCCGAGCACTTTGCCAGGGCCGGTTTCGGCCGATTTTGTTACAAGGGCCGATATTGCAGCTATGCTGCAAAAACGGCCCTGTAACAAAAACGGCCCCCCAGGGGCCCAAAACTGGCCCCCACCGTGGTGGCCCACCGGGGAAACGACCGGTGCCCGCTACAGCCAGTCCGGCCCTGGTAATATGAAACTGTAGGCTTTTGGCTTTCAATACGGTCCCCATCTTTTTTACACATCCTTAACATCGTACCCTTAAAGAGTCTTTATTGGTGGATGAGAGACTCTCAGGGTAACTGAATAGTTCTGGCATGTCCAATCTGTGGCTGCCCTTTTTTATATAGTGTAGCCCTTGACTTCCACGGCAAAAGTATCAAAACTGATATAGAGTAAACCCCTTACAAGAGTCGGTTTTCAATAATGCGTTTAGTGCATTTATTTTTTTGTATCTTCTCAGTCATGAATATATATGACAATTCTTAGCTTTTATTCTACATTACTTGTATCATACAAAAGAAAAGGCACTCCTAAAAGGTGACGGCGCAGTGAGAGTGATCAATAGTGAAAAAAGTGCATACGTGCTATGTACAAAAATATATACATGTGGCTAATAGGAATAATAGAGTGTTATATGATATATGTGTGTGATATATATATCTATATATATATATATATATATATATATATATATATATATATATATATATATATATATATATATATATATATATATATTTTTACACCAACTCCGGTTACGGGATCTGCCTGGCAAATTCACGGGCGGTCCGAGTTAGGGCTACCGGAAGCCCGATACATATATTCACTCCGTTCTGCTCCTCCAACAGACGTACTCGGACACAACACGTATGCTTGTGAAATATTTAATTGCAGGAAACAACGCGTTTCGGCTTCCGCCTTGATCACGTTTTTAAGCATAGGATTAGCAAAGTGCTATCCCTGCCGAGCTGTAAAATGGCCAAAGCCTTTTACCACTCCAGGCACAGTATTACAGCTTTGGATTGGTAAAATACCGTCTGGACAAAGCTATACCTCTCTGAAGAGCTCTAACAAGAGCGAAACACGTGTCAGGGGTTGCTTTTATTCATTTCAGGTTGGCTTGGATGGTACTTTATCAATCCAAAGCTGTAATACTGTGCCTGGAGTGGTAAAATGCTTTGGCCATTTTACAGCTCGGCAGGGATAGCACTTTGCTAATCCTATGCTTAAAGACTTTGCTGTAAAAATGGCAAAAGACTTTGTCCCTTTCTATCTCGGCGTGGATAGCACTGCGCTAATCCTATGCTTAAAAACTTTGATAGAAAAACAGACATTTGAGGTGAGCAAATTTAGTGTCGCTGGTGTTGAGAGTGCTCTTACTGGAGCTGCTTTCCACCTAAACTTGAGAACTACCCAGAGTTCTCTGCTTCTGTTTTTGCATAATTTATTCATCACTCTATGCCTGAAAGGGTTTTGTTTTGACTTATACTGGGTGCTCCCTTGTGTCTGGACAAAGCTATACCTCTCTGAAGAGCTCTAACGAGAGCGAAACACGTGTCAGGGGTTGCTTTTATTCATTTCAGGTTGGCTTGGATGGTATTTTACCAATCCAAAGCTGTAATACTGTGCCTGGAGTGGTAAAAGGCTTTGGCCATTTTACAGCTCAGCAGGGATAGCACTTTGCTAATCTATGCTTAAAGACTTTGCTGTAAAAATGGCAAAAGACTTTGTCCCTTTCTATCTCGGCGTGGATAGCACTGCGTTAATCCTATGCTTAAAAACTTTGATAGAAAAGCAGACATTTGAGGTGAGCAAATTTAGAGTGTCGCTGGTGTTGAGAGTGCTCTTACTGGAGCTGCTTTCCACCTAAACTTGAGAACTACCCAGAGTTCTCTGCTTCTGTTTTTGCATAATTTATTCATCACTCTATGCCTGAAAGGGTTTTGTTTTGACTTATACTGGGTGGTCCCTTGTGTCTGGACAAAGCTATACCTCTCTGAAGAGCTCTAACGAGAGCGAAACACGTGTCAGGGGTTGCTTTTATTCATTTCAGGTTGGCTTGGATGGTATTTTACCAATCCAAAGCTGTAATACTGTGCCTGGAGTGGTAAAAGGCTTTGGCCATTTTACAGCTTGGCAGGGATAGCACTTTGCTAATCCTATGCTTAAAGACTTTGCTGTAAAAATGGCAAAAGACTTTGTCCCTTTCTATCTCGGCGTGGATAGCACTGCGCTAATTCTATGCTTAAAAACTTTGATAGAAAAGCAGACATTTGAGGTGAGCAAATTTAGAGTGCTGCTGGTGTTGAGAGTGCTCTTACTGGAGCTACTTTCCACCTAAACTTGAGAACTACCCAGAGTTCTCTGCTTCTGCTTTTATATATATATATATATGTATATACCATGCTGAATTTGGTTTAGATTATGTCTTCAATCGTATTAGACTATGACCACTTCTCCTCTGGTTGTCTATTTGGAAGAAACCATTCTCTGTCATTTGGATGATGGGATGTCCTGGATTCCCCCATAGCCATGCACCTTAGGAGACAACCGATAAGCTTTTAATCACATCTGGTGTTGCATTATACCTTGATATTTCTAGAGTTTCATCTTATCAACAGCCATTGTCACAGCTTTGGTACATTCATAGGTAAGGACTGAGTCGAGGATGGGGACATAGAGGTAATGCCCCGATTACCTACCAGTAATCTTCATTACTCTTAGTCCTACTCGTCCTCTTCCCAGTCATTCATCCCACCCACTTTCCCTGGTATCTAGGCCTTGGATAAGAGGCTTGATATTACAGGAAGTGCTAAGGGAATGCTGCTCCTTTATAGTGCCTAACTCAGGGTCGTTGAGGTTAGGTAGCATTTCCTGTTTTGTTTCCTGTCCTGGGATTGGGTGGCTTACCTCATAGGTAAGGACTGGATCAAGGACGAGGGACATAGATGTAATGCCACGTCTCTTGGATTTGTGCATGTTGCCCTGTGTGCTATTGTGTTGTTATCCTCTCAGGACGGGCTGGGATTCTAAATGTTGGTCAGGAGGAGGTGTGAAAGCTATGAGTGAAAGCTAGGGATGATTGTGAGAAATCAGAAGTTGGGAACGTAAGGCCAGAAAGAGATGGGCAGGCAGTCAGTGACTCTAAAGGCCTGATTCCCTGTCATAATTTTTCTCTGGAAAATGAGGAGCATAAAATGCTTCCCCTGCCATGAACCTACTTCCCTTTTCCTTCTCTGACCCATCGACCCTCTTCCTTCACCCTTCCTCAAACCAGGCATCCTGCACACATTTACCACCTGCTCAAAGCAGGTAAACACCTCTGAATAGGGAATGACATGCAGATTCCACATGTGAAGTCTGTGCCCATGCAGGTCTCCATTAACCCTGGGCGAAGTACTACGCTACGCTCGCGTAGTTTGCGAAGTTTGCGCTACTTCGCACAACGCGAATTGCACGTAGCACAGTGCAGACACGCGTAGCGCAGCGTAGCGTAGTGCAGCGGTCATTTTGCTTGCTCGCGGTCCTCAACGTCAAGTTGGCGACCGCGAGCAAGCAAAATGACATCCCGGCGAGACTTTTTCCTCGTTCGCGATCAGCAACATCAAGTTGCCGATCGCGAGCTTGGAAAATAAACCTCCCGGCGAGATTCTCAACGCGGGAGGTCAGGTTTCTCACTGCGAGTGGTCGCGTATGCTCGCGACCGCTCGCGATGAGAAACTACCAGTCCACGTTGAGAAAGCTGCCGCTCGAGTAAAAATCTACTCGAGCGGCAGTAAAGACAGCTCGCACTGTGCAAGATGCCGTTTTCAATGATTGCACAGTGCGGACAAGCATCCGGCACTGTGCAATCATTGCGAACAGCGCACTACGCAGTTCGCGTAGTGCTATGCGTAGCTCGCGTAGTGCGAACTGCACTTCACGTAGCTTCGCGTAGCGCTACTTCGCGAACTACGCCCAGGCTTAGTCTCCATTCCGTATTAACCCCTAAGTGGAATTCTATGCAGAGATAATGGCCGGTAACTGGAATCTTTATCAAGGACCTGGAGGTGGTAAGTAGACAGACTTTGTGCTGCCTATTTCCTGAAACTTTAAAAGCAATTTTCCTCTACCCGTGACTGCCTCATTTTCACTTGTTTTGTTTGTGCGCTTTATAGTTTAAAAATTGAAGTTTTTCCTGCCCGTGACTGCCTCAATTTACCTGTTGCATTGTGGACTTTGTAGTTCAAAATCTGTTATTTTTCACCTGCCCATGACTGCCTCAATTTTACTTGTTGGTGGGCTCTTTAGTTCAAAATCTGTTGTTTTTTACCTGCCCGTGACTGCCTGATTTTCCCTCCTAGTTTCTCCCCTAATCTGTGCTCAGACCTCTGTGTAAGCAATCTACCCCAGCTCACTTTTGTATTAGCAAGTGAGTGAAACCTGATTAAATCCCCCTCCCCCTGAAACAGACTTATTAATGCTCAAAGGTTAAGCAGAGTGTGCTCTGAGACTGCAGTACTCTGCTCTTAGTGTTTAAACTGTGTTTGGAAAGAGATTGTAGCACTCGGTTTATGGCTAGTAGAGTGAGTTTGTTTAAGTGTTGGAAAAGCAGTATTGTTAGAGGGCTAGTTTAGGCCTTTACCTGCAGAACTCCAGAGTGTGGATTGAGCCTGTCTGTCTCCAAGGAGATCCTGAATTGAGGAGCAGCTCCCAGTCCCCTGCTCGCAGCCTGTTCTTGAGGTCACACACACCTTATATAAGCTGCTATTGGACGTTACATCTGTGCACTGATTGGTGGCTTTATCTGATGTTTCTATTGGGCTTAGGGTTCCGATTGGATGATAAGTCAAGGGTTCTGATTGGTCCTGGGTCAGTGATTCTATTGGATGTAGGGCTTAGGGTTAGAGGTCTGATTGGTGGATAGGTTTAGGGTTTTTCTGTTTGGTTTCTGGGGCTAGGGTTTCTATTGGACATAGGGATTAGGGTTGGGTTTCTGATTGGCTGCTAGGATTAGAGCTGTGATTGGCTGAAAGGGTCTGGTCTCCTATGGGTCCTAGGGATTAGGGCTAGTGTTGGGATTGGTTAGGGTTAGGGCTAGGGTTCTTACTGACCGAAGGGGTCACCTGACCAGTAGGGCTATTTAAGGTCAGGGCATCTCAGCTCGGAAGTCGAGGTTAAGGACGGAGAGGACAAGGTCAGCTGCCTGTTTGGGACTGGTCGGGCATAGGACCAGAGATGCTGCCCATTTTCCCATTCACCAGCACCCACCCTACCCCATCCACATCCACAACCAGATTAACACACTCACAGCAAATGTATTCTACTCATTTACTACAGACTAACCCTACACAAATCCCTACACAAATTTCAGTGTCTCAGCACCCACTACAAAACCCCACAAACCACACCTTTACACCTTTCTACCCCAACTACCACTCATTTGCACCTTCACTTACACACAAAAACACCACTCTATCCTATACCACTAACCAACCCAATCATCAAAAACATACCCCAAATCCACACAAAACCTAACTATATCCCATCCAAACACATACTCCCTGCTCTAATTACTCCTAACAAACCCCTTTCTGTCACCAACAAACCTATATTCAGCCTTCCATCTGCCTTCCATCTTTTCATCCACCAACACCCTCCTCTTCTTTTTACAACCATAGCACAACCACACAACATTTACACTCCGATGCACCCCACATATTACCTCTTTCAGCAATCAGATCTAACACAAACACTCTTAACTCTTGCTCATCCCCTCTCACACACACCACATACACTCTTTTCCAAAACACATCACCACCCACCTTTACCTTGCAGCTTCCACTCACCAACAATACTTTACATACAAATTCTTCTCAGAAAACAAATACATATTCACTTCCTTTCACTACTCCTCAAAAACAAAGCATAACACACACACCAGCAAAACAAAATCTCTCCCACACAACACCTCATAATACTTTCCATCACAAACCAGAAACATACACCCAATCCCACCTTCCTGACTACACAAATAATACACACCATAAACCAACTCCAATGCCAAACTTTCTCTCTTCCCCCACACCTAGCACATATACACAACGCAACAACTCTCTTTTAACCGCCTTTCATCCATTGTACAATTTAAAACCTTACAACATGACCCACATGCTGCACCACCACCCCTAACTCATATATTTCCACCCTAAACAGACGCAAACAAAATAAGCAACATGCCACTCTTCACAACTTTGCATTTCCATGTCTACTGCACAACAAGACTACTCTACAAAAACAACACAGCTCACCAAATCACCCTCAACCACCATCTCCACCACCTACACATGCAGACCCATCAAAATGCCTTCTTAGCCTGCTGGACGAGGAACACAATACAGAACAGCTACACTATTACTATCCTCCTACAGCTAATACCAGCACTAAGGACACACCTGCTACAAGCCCACAAAATGCTGTTTACTCTTCTACAAAACAAAGTCACACCATCACCAAAGCACATTCTCTAAACTACCTACTAATAAATGCTCGATTACTCTCTAAATACAAGCATCACATCTACGACCTTCTCACTGACACACAACCTGACCTACTCTTCATAACTGAATCATGGTTGGTAGACGATAACGCTCCAGTCTTGCATGAAGCCATTCCTCTAGGCTATCAAACTATCACCCGAAATCGTATAGGCAAAAGACGAGGTGGCCTAGCTGTTGTGTTCAAGCAAACATTAAATATCACTTAGGCTGACAACGTCTCCATAAAAGGTTGTGAGCCCCTCCTCACCAGATGCAACCCTACACCATCTTCCTTCTGTAACTTCCTACTCCTTTACAGACCTCCACCTAGCAATGCAACATATCCAGACACACTTCTAGACACAGTTTCAAACCTTACAACACTACACTCCAACCTATGCATTCTGGGTGACCTAAACATTTGGTTTGACAAACCCAATATGCCACATTCAAAAACAATCATCACTGGCCTAGACGCATGGGGGCAGATTTACAAGCCCCTTGCGCTGCCAGTACGTCACTTTTTGTGACGCACTGGCAGCGCAATACACTGCCCCATATTTACAAGGACAGGAAAAGCCACCCTGCGTGGCTTTTCCTGTCCTTGTAAATATAGCCCCTTAACACGCAGCACTTTGCGTGAAAGGGGCATTCCATGGGTGTTGCTGTGGGTGTTCCCATGCAACACCCATGGAACCAGACACATTTCCAGATTTACGAGGAATCGTCAATCTGGAAATGCGTGTGAATGCTACGCCTCCCCAGGGGAGGCGTAGTGAGGTGCAACGAGGAGAAATGTATTAATTTCTCCTCGTTTTTGTTTCCTGTTTCTATGCGTGCTGCATTCTGCAGCACACTTTGAAAGAGGAAATCACCTCTAATGATTTTTTTTGTTCAGGAAGGGTTCCCTTCCTGCACATAAACAATCATTGAAAGAATGCTGTTTTTCAACTTCTATGTGTGTTAATGCAGCACACATAGAAGTTGAAAAACTGCATTTTAGATTGGTTTTGTTCAGGAACGGAACCATTCCTGAACAAAAACAATCTCCCCACGACGCAGGCATCCTTGCACCATGGTGCAAGGGTGCCTGCATCGGCGCATGGCAGTAGTTTGTGCGCCAGCGCAGGGGGAAGCACAGAGGTGCGACATATTGTTGTAAATATGTCGCATCGCTGTGCTTTCCAAACTAACGCAGCACAGCGCAGCAAAATGACTTGCTGCACCGTGCTGCGTTAGTTTATTGTAAATCTGCCCCACTGAACCTACATCAGATAGTCCACAGACCTACACACATCCCTAAACACATCCTAGATATAATTTTTGCAAATACAGAACTAGTTACCTTTCAAACGATGACTCCAGTCACATGTTCAGACCACCATTTGCTTGCTTTCCAACATAAAACAACACAAAGCAGCACACTTAAAACCACCTTACATGCATCCACCTATCAACCGTGGAACAAACTCAATTTTGAACCCTTAGAAACACAACTAACATCCAGTACAGATCTAGACACAATAAATTCAGTTAAAAAACTATATGAGTGGCTACAGGAAGCTTTTGATATCCTAATACCACTAAGAACGACACAACAGAACAAAAGAAAACAGGCACCTTGAAGAAATACAGAGCTAAAGCAGTTCAAACAACTAATTAGAAAGCTACAACGTACCTCGCTCAAAACAAACACCTATCAAGACAAACGTAACCTTCAGAAACTTATCAGATTATGCAAGTCAACAATTAAAAATGCTAAATAAAGATACTATTCAGACAGAATTCAAAATGCTAATTGTGCAAATAAAGAATTCTATAAAATTCTCACCGTATTTCGTAAACCAAATTGCCCGGAAGGAGCTCATCCCATTACTCAAGATGTCACAGACAAACTGGCAAATCATTGTACGACCAAAGCAGACACGTTGGACTCCTATTTAAAAGAAAGAAAAACCACCAGCACCAACCCTTTGCCAAAACAACAATCTAAGAGTACGCTAACCCCGCCTCTCCATTCCTTCCAACAAATTTCACACAATGAATTTATGGACCTGGTCAAAGCAAGCAAGCCTGCCGGCAGCCCTTCTGACCCGTGTCCACCACAAACCTTCAAGAAAATTCTTATAACTACCTCTGCTGCCACTTCGGTAAGAAGACTCATCAATAATTCCTTAACTACGGAAATATTTACAGACGATCTCAAAAAGTCATACATACGCCCATTACTAAAGAAAATAAACTTGGACCCGCTTAACCCTGATAACCACAGACCAATTACAAATGGACCTTTCCTGGGCAAACTGCTAGAAAGAGCTGCATTTGCCCAGATGTCACAATTTATTGAAGATAGTTCCATACTTTCAGACTTTCAAACAGGATTTCATCCAGGAAGAGGCACAGAATCTGCCCTTGTTGCCATCTGTGATAACCTTAAGAACACAGTTGACCACAACAGGGTTGCTGCACTACTTCTCTTGAACCTCTCAGCTGACTTTGACATGGTTGACCTTGACACTCTAATACAAAGGGCCTGATTACGATGAGTATCGGAAAGCGGTCGGAGGCTTTCCAACACTCATCGTCGGTTTCACATCCGACCGCCTAATTACAATCTAGGCAGTCGTAAGTGAAACCGGCGGGTCATTCCAGATGGATTCCGACAGGTGCCAGTCGGAGACCAGCCCGTAATCCCAATGGACGGCATTTCCACCGTTGGATTATGATGCTCGGTTTCCGACAGGCTTTCCATGCCAGGCTTTGCGACATGGAAATCCTGTTGGAAAACGAGTTTGGGGGCCCCAAGCAGGGCCCCATTCCCCTTGCGGCCTCTGGTTGGGGGCCGAGGGGGCACCTATGGTGCCACCCTGTTGATCCCTGCACCGTGTGCCAGGCACCTTGAGGTGCCTGCCACGTGGTGCAGGGATGAACACAATCTCCCATTACCCTATGGGAGCTTGTGCTACGGCCGGTTTACGGGTGCACCACAAGCTCCCATAGGGAAATGGGAGTATGCGACCACACCATGTGGGGTTGTATCGTAGTTATGCGGTCGGTCCTGATTCTGAGATGTTGTCGGTCGGAGGCAACTCCGACCTACATCATAATCGGCCCCAAAGACTCTACAAATCCGGCATCGAGGCAACTGCTCTCGACTGGATCACATCCTAAATTCAAAACAGAACTAATGTCATCCATACACCCCCTTTCTAATCCAAACCGTACTTCACAAAAGCAGGGGTCCCGCAAGGCTTTATCATCCCACCTATGCACTTCAACATTTACATGAAGTCATTACTGGCACTGATCAATCAATTTCACCTCACATGCTATAACTATGCAGATGACACGCAAATAGTCCTTAAACTGGAAAGCCCCAAAGACATTGGAAACACACATTTTCAATTGTCTCAGAGCCGTGGATCAATACATGACATGGAACCATCTCAAATTGAATGCTTCCAAAATGGAAATACTCACATGCGGCGATTGGAATAATTATGGCCAGCTCGCCTTGTGGCCTGATGATCTGGGAACACCACCTAAAGTATCAAAGGAAGTAAGAAGCCTCAGAATTACCATGGACTCCAAGCTATCAATGAATGCCCAAGTGGACAAACTAGCAAGATCAAGCTTCGTTACTATCAAAACTCTGCGACGCATCTTCCCCCACCTGGGATTTCCGCACAAGGTCCACCTGCTATCTCTCTTGTTCTGTTTAAAGTCAATTACGCCAATAACCTCTACCATGGATCATCTTTAACCAGTGGTGGCTCGCATAGGGCGTGCTGCGGGGCAGTAGGGCGGGCGGGGGAGGGGCAGGGTGGGGGGTAGTAAATTCGGACTTACGATGGAACGGAGGAAAGTAATTATTACGTTCCTCCGTTCCGTCGTATGTCCGAGTTTACTACCCCCCACCCTGCGCCTCCCTCGCCCCATCGCCCCACAGCACGCCCTATGCGAGCCGCCACTGTATTTAACAACTATGAAAAGACCACAACGGATTCAGAACTCAGCTGCCAGCCTACTCTTACATATAAAGCCACAAGCCCACATCTCCCCCTTCCTTGAAAGCCCTACATTGGTTGCCGGTTGCCAGAAGATCCACATTCAAGCTGCATTGTATCACCCACAAAGCGAAATATGGAACAGGACCGCTCTGCATCAGAAATAAAATCACCAACTACATTCAACAAAGGAACCTCTGCTCTAAACTGGCACCTTGATTAAGAATCCCACCATACAAGAAAAAAAACATAGGTGGCACATCCTTGTCTGTTCAAGCAGCCAAACTATGGAACACTTTACCCCTTACATAAGATCCTCGGATAACTACCTTATCTTCAGAAGACTACTCAAGAGTTGGCTCTTCTCCACATTATCACCATACTCAAACATAAATATACAGCATATCCCTCTGTATATAAGCATTTATTTGGACTATAGATGTGTACCTACAAATGTGTATTGTTTTGTATAAACATGTATAATAATTATGTTTTTAAATGTAAAGATATTTTTTAGTTCTGCTTACCAAATGTACATATTACTTATGGTTATATTATTCTATGTTTAACATGTATATAGGTGACTGCATAAATAAGTAAATCTTTTATCATAGCTATTTATCTACAATTGCTCCACTATTGAATTACAAAAAAATTAATAATAATATTTCAATCAAATACATTATCTTAAAGTACAGCAACACTTGAAAGTCTGGGTTAATTAAATACAACTTAAATCTACATACATTTCTTTCCTTATACATATATACCTTCCATGTACTTATATGTATTACTTTGCTTCTAATTCAGCATCTCCAGTGCACTACCCTATATCTCACCCTATGCCTCTCTCATTATATCCTCTACCTCCACTCTGACTCATCTCAGACCTTCTTCTACTACTCTTTCCAATTCACTCCCCTATTTCTCACCCTGTACCTCTCTCAATATATCCTCTAGTCTACCTCCACTCTCTCACTCATCCCAAGCCCCATTCTATTACTATGATCCCCCAAATAACCCTTTCTAGACTCTCCCTCCTCTACCCCTCCTTGCATCATCTCATATCTCTTTTACTCTTCAGATCTCCCAAACAAGCCTTTCTAAACTCTTCCCTCAGACTCTTCCCCCCTCCATCTCCCCTTTACTCATTCCAAATCTCATCCTACTGCTGTGAGTTCCCAAAAATAAGAATAATTCTTTAGACCCTTCCCTCTTCTAGCCCTCCACTATCCTTTTCAATCCAAATACCAGACTAACATGTCCACCGCTCAAATTAATTTCATATTTCCCTATTCTAGTTCCCCACTAATCCTGTTTGGGTTCGGGAGTAGCGTGCTACCCACCAAAAAGTGCTTCATCACCTCATCAGGGGTAGCAAGCGCTATATAAATGCAAACCCTTCCCTCTTCTATCCCTCCACTATCCTTTTCAATCCAAATACCAGACTAACATGTCCAAGGCTCAAATTAATTTCAGATTTCCCTATACTAATTCACCACTAATCCTGTTTGGGTTCCCTAGTAGTGTGCTACTCGCTGAAAAAGTGCTTTGATGCCTCATCAGAGGTAGTAAGTGCTATATAAATGCACTTACAATTACAATAACATGGAATTCTGACCTACTTGTAATCAGACCCCAAGTAAAGATGGTTTATTGTAGTTGTAGGGTTGTCAGCTTCTTCTTGGGATTAAAGTGATCTACAATATTGTTAATTTAGGTTGGGTGGGAGAACCAGAATTTAGGCCTGGGTACAGCCATTTTCTTGCATGGTGCCCTGAAAAATTCTGCCCAAGGCGCTGAGACTCAAAAATGGCTTTGTACAAATAATGTAATTTCTTGAGACTTGAAGTTAAATACATTTATTGTAATAACCTGTCCAACAAAAATCACTGATTGTTTAATTTGTATGTTATTGTCGCTGTATTTGTATATTATTTATTTTCTCTAATGACGCACCGAAGCACATTACCTGACTGATATTGCACTAAACCATAGGGCAGTGTTTTGGTTGCAAGAGTGTAGTACGTCTATTGATGTTGTGAGTGAGTGCCCAGAATGGTGCACTTATTTTGTCTTAGGTGGCTGCACCCAGGCATGTGATCAGAGGTAAAAGTGTGAGAAACAGACGCATATAATTTATATTATTATGGTGTTATTCTGCATAGTTACATTTGGTTTGTCAGACTGTCTCTGACTACCAAAATGACTGTGACTGACTATGTCTGGTTATGTCGGTCACTCTGGAACCACCATAAATAGGAGTCCACAGTGATCACTGGATACAGGCTGTTACCGTAGAGGGACTATTTGATCCATGAGCAAGGAGGAGTCTGGCCCCGAGATTAGGGAAGAGTGCCACAACTTGTGATGGATCATTTCAGATTCTCGAGTGCAATGGATACATCAAACACACAAAAAGTGATGGGAGGAATGCTTCTAAATTGTCTAATCACTGGCAATTAATTGGGGTAATATTCCAGCACATTGTTTTTATTTTTGCCCCATATGCCACCTCAGATCAGACCCAGCTATATGCAAATCATCCTTAGTCCTGCTCCAATAACAATAGTCCAGTCCAAACTGCCAAACAAGGTTCTATCTGAACAAGATCACAAGCAACCCAAGACCTGTTTCGGCCTGTTTGGGCCTCTTCAGTAGGCCTGGGCAGAGCTCGCAGAGTTAGCGAAAAATTCCACGAAGTTCCAAGGAGTTCAGTGAGCTAGCGAAGTCACGTTGACTATCAGTCTAAGTCTTAACAAAGGCCTGCCAGGGCCTGTGAGGGTGGATTGAGAAAGGCTGGACCTTTCTGTGAGGCTGGCCATGATTGGCCCAGCCCACAAAAGGCTTGTCTGGTGCTGCTCGAGGTGCTTCCTTTAAAGGTGTCCTGCCGTGGCCAAATCCATTGCCTGGAGCGAGGACACCAATGCAGGCAGCATGAGATCTCTAAAATGCTGAATGGTAATGATGACAAGGATAATTATACGGTAGTTCTTACTGGTTGCCAGAAGTGATGCAGACGAGGACAGAGCCTCATCCTCCCACAACCGCAGCAGGGGAGACCATGGGAAGCGGCCGGTAACGGTAAGGGAGTTCAGCATAGTGACTCCATGCCAGTGCTCCTCCTGGGCACCGTGTGATGTTCCTGCAAGTTTGGGACTGTAGAGAAATGGCAAGAAGGACCTGCTGCTCTCAACTCCGACTCCGTACCTCACTAATAAAACCTAACAAGCCCAAAACTGGTCTGGGGTTGCTTGTGTTCCCTTCTGGAGGGGGCCTCGCCTGGTGGCTCAGGAAGGACTGTTCCCTTGAGGAGCAGAGTCAGCCCCTATTTGCATAAGGGGGGCCTTTGTCTATGGTGGAACAGTGGGTGAAAAATGATGGGTTGAAATGCTACCCTGAGCAATTGCCAGTGGTTAGATTATTAGCACCTGCTGTGTGATTGGTATAATAAATACAGGAAATCATGGACATGAACGGCACATATTAGTAATTCATCTACTATCAACTGTTTCAATATTTCCTTCATCCTCCTTCAATTGTTTTAGGACACGGCCTGTTACAGTTGTTAAAATTGCAAGGTATATCATACATGCTGCTATGGTCAATTCAATGTCAGCTTCCTGACATTGTCTTATAAGACAGTAGTCTTACCAGAATGGCGTAATAAGAGTGCCTTGGACACTCATGCAAGCGAACGGGCCCCTACCCATAGCTTGTTAGCAAAATACAACTACAATTGGAGTCCAGAGAGCTGCTCACACACCTGGGCCCTGGTGCCACTGCATCACCTGCACTATTGCTAGCTACGCCCCTGAGTGTACGCTACAAGATTTTATGCACTTGTTTTATCTGACTACGTAAAACTACTCACAGAGAGGAAATCAAATTTATCTCAAAGCAATAAAATCTTGAGTTTTGTTACAACTGGGTATGCAAAATATCGTACCTTCAATATTTCAGTCTCAGATTTAGTAGTTGTGATTTATTTAATCATGAGAAATTTGGAGCGCTTGCCTATGTACATGGTAATAGAGTGCCATGCAATAACAAGTAGGTGAGATAAACAGTACAGTGTGATGTAGAAAATCTTTCTCATTGCTGTAACATGCCAGACTAAAGTCTTGGATCCCAGGGATTATGTCTGCTCATTTCCGTTGCATAGAGTCTTTTTTCAGATTATACATTTTTATTGACAAATAAAATGAATGAGCAACATTTTATTAAACTTACAATGAGTCAAGCTATCATAGATTAAAGTAATAGAAACCAAAGCACGATGTATGTAAGAAATAAGATAATGAAGCATAACAATTTATACTAATGATAAATAGAAAATCATGTTTAAATTTTGACATTCAAATAATGAAAGAATAATGAGTGCATGAAATATTGACTTCTAATAACCCATTCGATAGAGTGTGCAAGCGGGTGTGTCAGCCTCATTGTGAGTCATTGCTAGAAGATCCCTTATTCAAGCATCTTGAAGCACTTAACTGAAAGTTTCACCCACTAACCAGGAAGCCGACAGAGGGCCTCCAAATTGGCAGTAAATGTCACTAGTGTTAAACTCAAGTTAAAGACTTTACTTCTGATAACTAGTTCGACATTAATTGTATCTCTCAATGACAAATGTCCTGAGGTCTATACATGTGGTTATCATGTTTTGCCATCTTTGCAAACCTTTGCCACTGTAAAGAAATCTTAAACTATCATATCTAAGTCTGAAAATTCTTGTGTGAAGAGCCAAAAAAGCTGAACAAAAGCACTTTCTGCACCACTACAGCGTCTTTTGGTTCATGGTTGGCACCCTTGCTCTTGAGTCTTCTTTAAACACTTCCACATTCCCAAAAGAAACAAGTAGAGGTCTACACCCCAAGGATGGGAATATTTAGTATAATTTGAACCCTGTGGTCCCACAAAGAAATGAGGAATTAAAAAGGAATTGTAATTGCATGTCCTACTTGACAATTCTTCATATTGGCCCGGACCTTTACTCTGACCTTTCAACTCTGGGAGACTGTAAACATCTCAAAATTCAGATAAGGACGGTAACAACGGTTATATCACATTAACATGATCTTTCTGAGTTTGCCAATTCAAGCTGAAACGGTGCTCGCACCTGATTTGACTTTTCCAAGATGAGATCAGAAGTTTGTGTAGTTCCTACCAAGGGCTGGGTGGTAAACCCTGTTCTGCCGGGGGAGTTGGGGGAGTTTTGTCACTCTACCCTCCACTCGGAGCATGGAGTTCAGCAAAAACTCCACCGCCCATGTGTGGCGGAGTTTACCAGAGCACAACCCTAATTTTGGGCTTCTTTTGGAAGAACGAGCTCTTGTTTGTTGCTGCTTTTCGAGGGCGCATGGCACTTATTTTGGAGTCCTTACTAAGGAACACAGCCGGAGCCATGGAAATAGAAGGTTACTGCTGCGTAGGTGTCGGCCGAAGCGGAGGTAGGCTACTGGAGGCCAGAGCCTGAGGGCGGAGACACCGGAGAGTGAAGTGGGTCCTGAGAGGAGCATTCCAGCTCCCTGCGGCAGTGGGTGTCACAGCAATGCCATGATGACTTTGTGTACTACTGTACTTCATCCACCCTCAGTCAGCAACAAGTGTTGGTCAGGTCAGAGACCTGGACTGAGCTAAAGCAGGAGCTGTCTCCCACACCCGGTATAGGCCACTCCCCGCCCCTGGAAAAGCGATCTGGACTTGAGACATTTAGTGAACCACTCTTCAGAGCCATATTCGACTTCCCCCTCCCTCAGCATCACTGATAGATTATAAAAAACTCCCAGCTTCTTATCTACTACCTCTCTCCGCCCCAGTGCCATCCCCGTATCATCTTGGCTAAAGTACAGCCGAACTAAGAAGTGATGGAATGGAGTGTGCCCACAGTCATTATCAGTGGAACAGAGCCATGAAGCATCTTGTTACTCCCATGTAAGCAGTGCACATATTTGCTAATTTATTGCAATGAGAATAAAAGCTGATTTGGCAAACTACGAGTAAAACTTTCATAGCACTGAAGGCATTAAATTGACTCACAAACGCCTGATACTCTTGCATGTTAATGGAAAGAGGACTTAGCTGACAGCATGCCCTCAGTTATCCAAGAGCAGTGTGCGAAGATATTAATACCAACTGCATGTAAACCATTTTATTTTTAACACGCTGATCATGCCGACCTCCTACAAGCAGTAATTGTTTTTGCAGACTGGAGGTTGGTGATTTCTGTATTGCCATTCTTGTTAGGGATTGGACCTATCACTTATTAGAATGTCGAACCCCCTATGCCTTAAATAACCTTGCAGATTTGACGATTATGCCTTTCTCCCCTGACCATCAGCATTAGTTACCAGTTTGTCTGTTAAATTACACCCACCCGTTGTCTGTGTTTTATGCTTTTTAAAATTTTAAATATGTTCAGTGAGACTTGGAAGCAGAGACTCCGGCCTCACAGAAGGCGCATTATAAAGGGCATGGGTTGGTTTTTTGTGCAAGTAAACATGCACTTGATTTTAGTAGCTGATGTCACACTACACTCTGCCTGCTAGCGGAACTCTGCGGAATCTCGGTGAGTTTTTCAGTAACTCCACGGAATTCTTCAGAGTTAAACTCCACGAGCTCTACCCAGGCCTAGCCCTACCTTGAGGAATTTGCACATGGAAAAGCCCCCAATTCTGGGCTTACTTTGCAGTGTTGGGTCTGGGAAAATCTGAGACTGTGTATTATCCCTCATTCACCCTACCAAACTAGGAAGCGGAGGTAAAATCGACCTGGAGATAAAGCATGTTATAGTAACAGTTTTTCATCTCAGTGAATTTATTCCTAATGTTCCAAAGGCCTCATTGTGAGGTCTTTGGGCTTGATGTCCAGGTTGTATGTCAGAATACTGTTAGCAAACATATCTGACATAAATATTGTGTCCTAAATATCATTTACAATATTTCACCAACAGGTGTACATATTCGGTTAATAACCCCATTGGGGTAGGCCAGAGGACCTCTGTGTTCTCCTCTGCATTCTCCTCTCAATGTATTTTTTTTAATGTAAGTATTTTTAGGACCTTTCCATGTCCCTTTAAGCGACACTGTTTGCTTTAAAAACAAGCATCAGCAAAGCCAATATGACAGTTCTTGGGAAACATGCATTGTTTTATATACACTCTCTCATTCATTCTTACACTCTAACCTTTCTCACTTTTACTCTTCAATCACTCTCACTTGCTCACTCACTCCTCTCATTCACTCCCTCATTTTCATTCGTTCATCCTATCATTCACTGACTGCCTCAATTTTACTCACTAACTCACTTTCTCACAAGCCTACTCTCAAGAACTCTCTCCCCCTCACACCCTCCTTCTCTTCGTTTCAATTCACTTTCACCCATTCTCTCTATTTCACACTCACTCCTTCATTACCTCTGACTCAGTCTCTAATTTTCAGAGGTCCACCTTTCACTCACTGACTCTCTTAGCTTTACTCACTCTCACTCATTCTTTATTGACCCTCTCTACCTATTTTCTTGTGTACGCCCCCTCACTCAAACACTCCCTTACATCCTACTTGATATTAGCTCACTGTCTTTCACACAAGTTCTCTCCCTTTTATACACGCTCACTCATTCCCTCTCATTTCCTCATTTTCACTCACTTAAGTCACTCATTAAAATCCTTACTTGTTCTCGCTCTCTCACTCACTTTCTCGCTCATCCACTCACTCATTTACCATTTTCCTCACATTCTTCATCACACCCACCTCCACTTTCATTCAGTGTCTCTCACTAACTCTCACTGTCTGTAACTTACACATTCATCCACTTTATCCATCTTACTCTCACTCTCTCACTCACATTTTTCTCACCACCGATCATTGAGTCTCTTACTCACTTTCTGAATCGCTCTCCCATGTACTCACTCTCCCTACCACATACCTCATACTATTTCACTTTCACTCACTCTTTCTCATTTGCTGTGTCTCTTACTGTCACACCAACTCAGTCCCTCTCACTCAACTCACTTGATACATTTCACACACTCCAGCACTCATTCTTTCAAACACTGTTTCATTCACTCTCCCTCCTTGTCATCTGCGTTTTCAATCACTCTCTTTCTTACTCACATACAAGACAGACAACATATATTTACATCTTCTTTTAGACTACTAAAGTTGGATCTGAAAAGAACCATTTTCTGTTTTTATAGGCATAGATTGTTTTTTATAACTTTTATTTTGGGGAAAATAAAAACAGTCCTATTTTCACAAGACTAGCCCTGCGCAAATAATACAACATCGTAATAGAGAACTAAGATAACTGAAGAATACTAAATTTGTTTTACAAATATTCTGGTGTTTTTAATTTGCTTCAGCTGAGCAGCCAGGTTTTGTTTACCACGGCAGATTACTGTGCCACATACCAAACAATGCAATCCCACAGTTTGATAATAGGGATCATTGGCTTCCTGCTCCTCCTGTAGTCTTTATTTTTTTAGCAAGCAACTGCCTTTCATGTCATGCCTTAAGATGCTAGTCCATCAATGTGGTTCTAAAGCTGCTGTTCTATTGGTTACTCCTGCTCTGCCCTTCTCCTACAAAGTGCAAGTCACGTATTTCGATGTCAATTTTTTTCACCCGGTGGAATTTTGAAAGAAAAAGCATACAATGTATTCTGGTAGTGACCTGGAATCCTCAGTTGAACATCCTTCTGCTCTCCATTTTCATCTTCTTCTTCATTTCTCCTCTCCTATGTATCTTGTCTAGAAGCCACTGGAAACGTCAAAAAAGATTTGAGTCCATAAAATTTAAAACTACATCAAAAACTGACAGTTCCTTCACTGCTGAGCACAAGGAGTACAATGAATTGTTCAAGAAAGTCAAGAACTATTTGAATATGGAACAATACATTCGCAGAACCTGTTAATTCTCTGTAAGCTTCCATAAGGATTTGTGGATCCTCAGCACACTATGCAATATAGGCATGGCCCTAGTTTCGCAATACTAGTTTTGGGTACTATGAATCTGAAGGCTTCAAACATGGATGATAAATTCAAATATACCAAACAACACATCTGCAACTTTTAGTTGTTCTAATCTAACGCCTATTTTCAAACAACATATTACAAGTCGTATTCATATCCAACGCAACTTTAACAAAAGTTTACATTGTTCGCAGTTCTCATTTTTGAATTTGTGTGTACTTGGAACAGAATTTGTGCCTCCATAACCACGCAAGATTTATGGACCAAGATACAGAATTGCGGTCTGGAAGTAGTATCTCTATGGCTTGATCCACAAAGGATTTTCAAATCAGTGAACACCAAGAAAGAAAATAAACAAGGTTTCAAATTCTACCCTTTCAAAAAATAAGTTCATAACAAACAAGGAGCCCGCCTCTAGAAGGAGTACATTTTGTATTCAACTCTGAACAGAAAATGACATTCATAGCAATGCAGTTCAATATCTTTAAAAGGACAATGCCACAACAGCAGGGCTACCTAAGCCAAGAAATAGCAGGTTATAGTTCACAGCCTCCAACAACAGATTATTAAGATAAAGGCATGATTGAATTATCAACTACTTCATGAGGAAATGAGCATCCATCCAGAGAGTCCCTGGTGTGGAATTCCATTCTGTGTAACCCCATATTGTTTTGTTTTTGGTCGCTGATGGATCAGTGTTGCTTTGATACAGGGATACATACAATGGAACTGGAAATTCAAAATTGATGAAAAATTGTACTTCGACACCTTTCTTTTCTGATTGACTGACCTTGGGATATATTTTATAAAAACATGGTGACATTATAAACCATGAAGCAGAAAATAAAGTGTTATAAATGTCACCAGAACCCCGAGATGGCATTATAAGACCATATTAGACATGGTACCCATCATGGATTTTTATATTGCATATTTAATTTGGGGTAGTTAGATTAGAAAATCTGTTTTCTTGTTTTCTATAAAGTCTAGCTAACAATGGGCACTGATTGGAATGAAACATTCTCGGTGGTTGGTCCCTCAGAAGTCCTGCTGTACTAAAAATTAAAAAAATAGAGTCTTCTGATTGGCCAATGGAGTGTTCTTTTCCCCGTTGTTTATTTCAATACTGAAAGGCAAAGCACCCAAACCTCTGCAAACATCAAAAGTCCTGTGCACACAATATTCAGCCCTTAGTAGGACAAATTTGATACAGAGGTTAGCCTGTGTCCAGGGCCAGCTCCACCCCTCCAAAAGCAACAAACCCCTCCTATGAACAGACATTGGACATACAAAGTGGAGGCTGTCTGGAAGGCCTGGTGTCACACCAGACCCTGCCTTTAATATACAATAGGGTTCGGGCGGTAGGCTTGCCTCATAACTAGGCCCTGCACATCCCTTCATGACCACACAAAACCCTACTTGCACTTCCTTCAGCCATTCATAGCAAAGGTTGAACAAAAAGTAAGTTTGCTCAAAGATGTTCACCAGCCAGCTCTCCACAAGTGACCTACCCCAACTGCACCCATCCTTTGGATGAATACAAGTAAAAAGACAATGACATCCATTAAAAGTAGTTCACTTCTTAAATATCCAGGGGCCTATTTACAAGCCCCTTGTGCAGCCACAACTTTTTTCCATCATGCATCATTCAAAAGCTTATTGACAAGCTTATAAGAGTGCAAGCACAAATTTAGGTTGTTGTACTACTCTTTATTCACAAAGCCAATAGCACACTGTCAGAATCATTGGTTGATCTCATTAGTAATTTCAACAGTGTGATTTAAAAATAATCAGTAATGTCATCAATTATGTCATTTAACATGTCATGAGTGATATAATATGTGAGGTCATAAACAGTGCTCAATGGGGGCTCAAGTTATGGTTAGTTCACTAAACTAGAACTGCGGTATTTCAGTATTTTTTTAAACATTAGCTTGTGTGTCATTCCAACATCGAAATATAACATCACGTTAACTGTTCGATTTTTCTGTGAATTTGTGAGGGTTTTTAACATGAGTTATGTTAAGGTCTTATATATGTTTGTCTACCAAAATGTTACTATTTTAAAATTAAGGGGCTGTTAAGCAACTGAAAAGATGAGTAGGCTTAGTACACAGAAGTGGAAAGAGGGTCCTGTACTTATGTAATGATCCCTCTCTTTAACTATTTTCAGCTCTTCTAAAAATACATCATGCCTCAAATTACAAACAACCCATACCTCCCCTCACATTTTGAGCCTGCTGGTGCCATGCCCACATTAACATATCAATGCCAGCTCTTCAGGAAAGCCTTTAAATTCTATAGCTCCTATTCCAACTAAATCACATTGAGGAGTGCTTCACTTTTGACTTGAATACCAAATGTTAGCACTCTAGTTGTTCTTTAGAAATCTGTGGGCAAGCTGCAGTTGATCACCAGAGTGCTACTGCTGCAGGCATTGGAAGTACATGTTTCTATATGCATTTCAGAATGTTTTGCTGAAATTGATGAGGTAGCCATTTGAGAACTCGTGTCTTAAGTTTCGCCTTCTGGCTACTAACAATAATTTCTATGACAAAATGAGAATCCCCCGATATTTCATTTATAAAGGAACTGCTTTAAGCTGTACATTCCCTCAAGATGGCATTTTGGTGTGCCACACGTTTGTAATATATACAGAATATTAACACTTTAGTTGTTCATTAGGGCACTCTGGTGGAGCTGCATTGTGGAGGCAACTGATAGGCTGAGGCTGTCCAAGGAAGTACACATTTTATTCAGAAATATCAGACTTTATTCTCAAGTGACTAAAGAAGATATGAACTTAAAGAAAATGTGTTCTCATTCTAGCTTCTGTAGCACCTTCCATAACCTCTATGAGAAAAGCATAGGAGAAAACAATTTTCTCTCACACATGGGTCAGCATATCTTGGCAGAGAGTCAGCAGTTTTCACAGGGTAAAATCACCCAGGAACTCTCCTGAATTCCTAAAATGAGTATAACACCAACAACAAATGATTTATATTGTGACTAATATCTGTTATCACCTTTTATATGTGCTCCTTTAGGTGACCTTTAAACCTGGAATTCACTACAATGCATTTCAATGGGGAATGCACCCACTTCTTCATTACAATGCCCCTGGGACCCGGCCCACCAGGGGCCGATTAGAAAACATTGTTTTTTTATTTTTGGCAAGATCTGTAGATTCCACTGATTTTTTAAAAAAAAATGCTTTTTGGGCTGTGGGGGCTTTAATTACTGAAACAAGCAAGCAGCCCTTTCTTAGCAAATCAGATATATATAAATACATATATTGTGATCAAGGGCTTTTTGCACCTCAATAAAAGCACTTCAATTGAAATCCAGCTTTGGTGGTCCGTACCTGATGTTACAAAGACGTGTGTAATCCAGGACTGTGGTGTTTCATATATATTTATATATGTAGTTATAGTTAAGTCAGAGTTACTATAGGAAATGTTTGACAAACTTGCAAAAAACTTTGCAAAAATCAAAGTTCATTCACCTTAGCTCCTTCATGGAAAGCTTTGTACTGATCTGCCAAGGGGGAGGGGGTCAAGAAAAAGAGTGGGTGTCCCAAAAGTACTATTTCTCGTGTTGTGTCAAATAGGAACAGAAAAAAATGGCTGAACAGATTTACTTCAAATTTTGCAAACAGTTAGGGCCTGATTCACAGAACTAACTTACGTCAAAAACGTAAAGTTAGTACTTTTGGTATTCACAGAATACACTTACTCATTTTGGTATTCACAGAATGAACTTACTCATTTCGGTATTCACAGAAGTTAGTAGTCCTAACTTTAGGACTCCTAAATGCCTTCTGTGAATACCGAAAGTCTTAAGTTAGATTTTCTCAGTTTAGGAGTAGTAAAGTTAGGAGAACTTTACTACTCCTAAACTGAGAAAAATCCTAACTTTAAGACTTTCGGTATTCACAGAAGGCATTTAGGAGTCCTAAAGTTAGGAGTCCTAACTTTACTACTCCTAAACTGAGAAAAATCCTAACTTTAAGACTTTCGGTATTCACAGAAGGCATTACCAAAAAGTACTAACTTTACGTTTTTGACGTAAGTTAGTTCTGTGAATCAGGCCCTTAGAACTTTACTCAGAAACAGTGCTTTTTTAATGATTTGCTGTAAATCCATTTAGCCATTTTTTAAAAATTAGCATTTAAAGAGGGGCTCAGGTTAGGTATGCAGGGGTGAAAAATGTAGGTAAATCTGCACTGATGTGGTCCAGATTTGCTCTGATTGCCCAATGTAAAGGAGATCTAGTAAATCCTGAGTGGGTGGCCACAACATGGACAATATTTTGTCTGAGCAATTACAGGAATTGCCTACTGTCAAACGAGCAGGGAAACATACAAATTGCTTTTAGATCCAGGGAGATGCATGTTTAGCAGCTCTCTGTGTCTCAAAGCAATGCTGGCTCCCATAGGAGGCAGGGAGCCGGCAGGGACTGCAGGGGCCTTGAGGCTCCCCCTGCAGTCCCCAACGGAGAGGCCAGGCCTGGGGCATAGGGCTACTAGTTAAAAAACCATAGCATTTCACTGAAAAAAACAGAGGTTACAGGGATGTTATAGTTAGGAATCAGCATTTAAAAAACCTTGGAAATTCACTAAAAAAAACAAAGATTACAAGGACGTTATAGTTAGGCTCAGGTTTCACTCGTACAAAACCAGAGAAATTCAGCAGTTCTAGTTAGCTGAGCTACTATAACTCACGCCCCCGCAATGCACTGCTTATGACCTCACATATTACATCACTCATGACATGGTCATCACTGATAACATCTCAAATGACATCACTGATGACATCATCCAGTGCCAGCCGAAATGCACAATGCTACTCCTGGTTTACACAATAACCGCAAACCAGGAGTACTATATATATATATATATATATATATATATATACACAATACCCTTGCAGGCTTAGAATACCGAATACATTATGTAAAACAGGAAGCAGAGAACTCTGGGTAGTTCCCAAATTTAGGTGTAGAGCAGCTCCAATATGGAGCATCCTGCAACACCAGCAACACGCTGAATCTGCTCACCTGAAATGTCTGTTTTTCTAGCAAAGTTTTTAAGCATAGAATCAGCACAGTGCCATTCACCCTGAGCTAGAGAGGAACAAAGCCTTTTGCCATTTATATAGAAAAATCTTTAGGCATAGGATTAGCAAAGTACTATCCCTGCGAGCTATAAAATGACAAAAGTCTTTTACCTCTCCAGACACAGTATTACAGCTTTGGATTGGTAAAATACCATCCAAGCCAACCTGGAATGCATAATAACAACCCCTGCCACGTGTTTCGCTCTCAATAGAGCTCTTCAGAGCGGTATAGCTTTGTCCAGACACAAGGGAGCACCGAGTATAAGTCAAAACAATACACTTTCAGGCATAGAGCACTGAATAAATTATGCAAAACAGGAAGCAGAGAACTCTGGGTAGTTCACAAATTTAGGTGGAGAGCATCTCCTATATACCTTTTCTATAAAAAAATGTAGGCATAGGATCAGCACAGTGCCATCCATGCCAAGCTCGAAAGGAACAAAGCATTTTGCCATTTATACAGCAAAATCTTTAAGCATAGGATTACCAAAGTGCTATCCATGCCAAGCTGTAAAATGACAAAAGTCGGCCTGGGCGGAGCTCATGGAGTTTCACTCTGCGGAATCTGCAGAGTTACAGAAAAACTCTGCAAGATTATTATGCGGAGTTCCGCAAGCATGCGGAGTACTCTAAACTTGTAGAGTTCACAGCCCATTATTTACTTTAACACTAATAATTGCAGTTAGGCAGCCTCATAATATTCTACAAATGGCCACTTGAGGGCAGTGTTGCTCCACATTCTTACTTTAAACTAATTTATTTACAGGACTGGACATTGCTAAATTGAATGCTTCACTCGACTCGCATTGCAGACATATTTCCAATTGGAACTGTTCTTCCAAGCACGCTGGTGCTGAATATGCACAACACGTCACAGACATCAGGTGCTTCAAATGTTCATAACTTTTCTCACAGAAAGATGACTTGGGACAGCACAGGCAGGAACAGCGCAGAGTTGCTTTAAGGTGACTGTGGCAGTAACGGGCTCACAGTTAACATTGATCTCCTCTTGTCTCCAGGCTTGATGCATCTGCTGCCCTTCCTCCTGTATGCAGAAGCCTCTGGCTTTGCACGGAGGCACCGGACGGACTGCCTGCCACGCCAAAGGGGTCCTTGAGGGAGCGCTCCTTGTCCCCGTGGTTCCTGGAGTAAGCGGCTGTCAAGTCAAGTCAATTCAGCTTTATTCGGTGTAAAAATGTACAACCATAAAAGCATACTACAAAAACAGACAAATATAAACATATGAATAATTCATTAGAGGGAGCAAACATAATTTATCAGTGAAAATATTAAAATGTCCTCCTTATACACAATTAAAATATATACACTTATTTAAAAATAGACAACTATATAGCATTTAATAATAATTTCTCATGTTTTCAAATATGCTTATTCTACATACTATTTCTTAAATTAATTCAATATTAAACAGATCTAATTATTCTCATTGGATTTCTCATATAATAATGCATCTAAATATGTTAGTTCTCTTCTTTTCCTAAGTGCTTTTACAATATAACAAATAACTGAACAGACGATTTTCATATTATCCAGGCTACATAGAAATATAAAGGCCTGTTTATAATCAAAGAGCCTGTTAGTTATGAACAGTGGTTTTAAAACAGTTTTCCTAATATCACTATAAAAGGTACAAAATAGTAAAAAATGCAACGTGGACTGTGGTGTGTTTCCATTACACGGGCAATTCGGTAGATTATAAGACCACCTTTCCTTATCGGAGAATGCAAATAAATGATGTAAAGTGCCAAGTCTAAGCCTTGTTAAATAATATCTGTGTTGGGTATTCCTTACTAGGGTTAAATATGTTTGTATACCCTCCACCAAGGGAATTTCACAATAAGTAATGACACTTTGCTTCTGTCTTGTATCATCCTGTCTGTCTTGTTCACTGGCCAGAGTATATCTCAACTTCAGATCTTTCTTACTTATATCCAGAATAGACTCTAGATCCATTTTATTAAAATTCAACTTACAATATTTAAATAAATTAGAGATATGCTCTAGCCAAGGAATTTTTTACAGTGGTCAAGAGCCAGACAGTCCTTTACCAGGTCAGTTGTAAATTTGGTCTCCTTTTTAGCCCATAGCCCACGCCAGAAGATAAGTCCTGCAATATTTATAGAATCATTAATATATGATACTGACAGTTCTTTATGTATTATAAAATTGGCTGTAGAATTCGGGACAGCCAATACTCTTTTTAAGAATTTATTCTCCTGTGTTTGTAAGGACGTAATATTTGCTCTTCCCCATATCGCTGACCCATGGCATACACCAGTCACACACTTAGTCCTGTATAGAGTGAGAATTTCCCTTATGGGTTTATTTCCTATTTTTGCTGCAAATCTGAAAATTCCTTCAATTATTCTTAGAAATTTCAGATTGCATGAGTCGATATGAGGTTTCCATGAGTCCTTACTACTAAATATAAGACCTAAATAGGAGAACGTTGACACTCTCCCTATAACTACACCTCCAGCATGATGTTTTTTATGCTTCAACTTAGATTTCCCGCATGTCATTACAAATGTTTTAGTAAGGTTTAGCTTTAGATCCTTTTTTAACATGAATTCAGCAAACTTCTCAATTAAAATTTGTAAGCCATTCGCTGTCCTCGATAGGAGGACAGCGTCATCGGCATAAAGTAAAACTGGAGTGTTGCGTGTTCCAACTTTTGGGGTATCTGCATTTTCATTTTGTAAATAGGTATCTATGTTATTAATATATAAAGAAAAGAGCAGTGGCGCCAGTACGCAGCCCTGGCGTATTCCCCTTGTAACTCTAAAATCCTCAGTGCATTCACCCTTTATTCCAAAACGTACTCTTGAGGTTAAAAATGAATATATTTGGGACAAATATATAATAATATCAGTGGGTGCTCCTTGCTCCTTCAGGGTTTGCCACAATTTAGTATGATTAACGAGGTCAAACGCACTTGTTAAATCTAAGAAGCAAAGATGAAGAGCCCCCTCCTTAGCAAGAGTATATTTTCCCATAAGTAATTCCAAATTTAAACATTGTTCTACAGTTCCAATTCCCCTTCTGAACCCATACTGAACTTCAGAAAGAATATTATGTTCGTTAGCCCATTCTTCCAACCTCCCCAAAAGAATTCGTCCCATTAATTTCGAAGTTGAGTCCAGAAGGGATATGGGTCTATAACAATTTGCTTTCCCTCTATCTCCTTTTTTAAAAATTGGTACGATAATGCTTTCTGTCCAAGATACTGGCAGAAAACCCCTTATCGCAGCGTTAAAAACCTTTAGAAGGATCGGAGTCCAATAATCCATATTACATTTAAAAATATCAATGGGTACCCCATCTGGGCCAGCAGCTTTTCTGCTAGCACTTTTATAGAGGGCGATTTTAATTTCTTCAGAGGTAATTGCTAAAATTTCTACGGGGTCAACTAAAATAAAATTACCGTTCTTTATTTTGCTAATTTTTACTGCTTCTGGATTAAAAATACTCTCAAAATGGATCATCCAATCTTCAGGGGGAACAGCTATTTCTATTCTCCCTGTTGCATCATCTTTAAAAAACGGGTAATCTATTGTTCTCCAAAATAGTGCAGCATTTCTTGTTTCTGCGGCCTCTACTAGGCTTGCCCATGCATCCTCCCGTATTTCACCTTTTCGTTTGTTTAAGGTTTTCCTATAATCCTTCCTTAGGTTACTTATTTTAACGTTATCCCTAGGTTTTATTTTTAGGGCTGTTTTCAGATCTCTATTTAATTTGGAACATTCTTTATTAAACCATCTTGGGTTATTATCACAGGCCTTATGCTTCTTTTTAGATGTTAAATCACCCGCTATCTCCATAGTAATATCACTAAAAGCGTTTATAGTTTCTGCATCTGTTGAAAAATTATTCATGCAGATACTAATTTCCTTTTGTATTTTCCCTTTTAAGTTATTTAGAAAACTTGTTGGATCTACACTTGACCACTTAATGGATACTCCATTATTTCCTTTGAGTTTTAATTCTGAATTTGAGGCCTTTCCCCTCAATTTTTGTGAGAGGTTAAGCCTCAATGTCAGAATCAGTGGGTGATGATCACTATGCAGTGTTTCTATAATTGAGCATTTTTCCACCAAACCCTTATATTTAATAGATATAACAAAATGATCAATATTTGATGCTGATCTACCTCCTACATACGTGTGTTTCGCTACTTCTCCCTCTAAAATATCGGGTTCTATAATCGCTAGATTATATTTTGAGATACTATTATTTATTTCATCCCCATAAGCATCATGTGGAAAATGGGGAATTCGATCTCCAAAGCAATCACTGAACCCACATTGTTCACCTACCAAAATTTCACAAATTTCACAGTTAAAATCACCCGCCCAGATAAGTGTATACTCCCCTCCCAATTCCTTTAAAAAAGCTCTAGATCTTCCTCTAGGGCCTTAATTACCATTGGTCTAGTAACATCAAAAATATTATTATAAAAATTAATTAACACCATTGTCTGTTTCCCTTCCGAATAAAGTTGTATTAATTGATAATATTGTGACTTAATATTAACTTCCTTTACTGTTAGAGGCGCAGTTACAGCTATTAATGTTGCCAGGCCTCCTTTTGCTCTCCCCCTTCTAGACGGGCTAGCGTTAGTACAAATTACTTTAAAACCATTAATAAAAAAAGGTTCAGTAATCCAAGTTTCCTGGATCATAATTACATCACATCCCTCTATAATGTCAAGCCAGTCGTCATTAGTTATCTTATTTTTAACTCCTGCTACATTCCAGGACATAATGTTAGTAGCTTTGTTATTTTGTACAATTAAATAGTCTCCAGCAGCCTCCTCCATATCCCTAGAAGAGGTATCTTCCCTGGTAATGGGGGAAACATTTTGTACATTAATTAGTATTTGCGGACATAAGCCGCCTGCTGGCTTGTTTACCATCGGGGTGTATAGTGGAGCTCTAATAACATCAATTTCAGCATCCTCCCTATGTCAATCAATCTCACTACAGGATTGTAATGGTTCATACCTATTGTATGTAGAAACATTTATCATGGGTCTGTACACATTAAAATTAGGACCATTGACTTTGTTGGTCTTGTCGGTTATCCTGTAAAAATAGCCCAGCGGGACAGCAATTGTATCTTCAGCTATATTAGGATTCATTGCTACAACTTTATATGCAAGTACCTCCAACAAATCTCTAACCAGATCCCTGCTACGGAAGTTTATTACTATGCAATCTCCTACGCATTGTTTCATGGATCTACCCACCCAACTCACCCTTCTCAACATTATTATATTTCTTAACAAAACATTTCTATCCATATTTGTATTCGCTGTGAACCAATATATCACTTTATTTTTCAATGACTCATAGGACTCAAGCTTCTTATCCTCCACCCTAGCCACATTTTTAAGTATGATAACATATGGTGTCGACTGTGGTGGAAGGTGTAAAGAAGCTAACTGTCGAAGTTCTTCCGTGTTAGTATTAGTGTCTATATTCACAGTTCTGCTTGGATCAACCATTCTCTCAGTTTCTTTAGGGCATCTGGGGGAAATTGCTGTACATTTGATGACCTTTGATCTTGTGCGAATTGTATATTTTCCCCCGTAATAGGTTTGGTCAAACTTTGTTTTAGCCGAACAGCAGTTGGGGCTTCTTTTTGCCTTGGTGTTGATTTATCACTTACGGATGGTAAAGTAGAATTTTTTGGAGTATTGAGTCCCATTACCAGGTTCATTAGGGAGGTTACATCTTTTTGAACCAATTTAATCTCTGACATTACTCGGCGTTCAATATTGTCCAGTTTAGAATGCAGTTTTTTAGATAATGTCTCGAGGTTATCGATCACTTGGTCATTTCCTTTTAGGTTTTCCCCCTCCTTTAATCGTTTATCTATCCTACCGCCTTTGTTTACCTTCTGGTTCGGTCTAGGTTTCCCACTCTTACTGTCATCAAAACTAGGTTTTAATTTCGGAACTTGTTTAGCCTTTTTTGCTGGTGGTATAACTGAATCTGTATTATCCGATAGGGCTGTAATTTCCAGCGATGTTGTTAATATACACCGATTATCTGATTTCCTGGGTGTAGCCTTTTTATTCATAAATTGTCTATCTGGCACAACCTCTAGTTCTATAGACTTCTCTTTACCAATAGACACCTGATTTGTGGCCTCACAACAATCTTCTAGAGTCTCATGTACTGATACCACCAAGGCGGCATCAAGTGCTGTTTTTGTCGCCGCCAATTGTTCCTCCACAAGAACAATCTCACTGTCAATCCTTCCCACAGCAGATTTTAAATACTTCGTGATTGGCATATTATCTGTATGTGGTTTTCCCGTGGAGTACGGTTGCTTCCTTTTGCCCATTTTCCCGCAAGTAATGAGACACAAGCGATAGCAATGTTTTATAACAAACGATGATTCACCTTACCAGGATTCTCCGTTGTTCTATATATACAGCCAAGGGGGGTGGCCCTGCCCTGCCTCTTCCTGTCGCTGACGGGCGCGGACGGGCCCGCCCTTGGCCCGGGCTTCGCCCGCGCGCGTCCCGCGCTGCGGGAGGGCAGCCGCGCTTTTGTCCTGGCAGGGGGGCGGGAGGCGCCTGTGCTGACGCTGTATCCCAGCACCGATACAGGGCTGCTGGGAAGTGTAGGCCGTTCCCCTCACGGCGTGGAGTTAATAGAAATTGAAGCCGTTCCCCTCACGGCGGAAAAAACAGAGACTGCAAGCCGTTCCCCTCACGGCAGGTATGATCAGCTTGTGAGCGCGTCCCGCGCTGCGGGAGGGCAGCCGCGCTTTTGTCCTGGCAGGGGGGCGGGAGGCGCCTGTGCTGACGCTGTATCCCAGCACCGATACAGGGCTGCTGGGAAGTGTAGGCCGTTCCCCTCACGGCGTGGAGTTAATAGAAATTGAAGCCGTTCCCCTCACGGCGGAAAAAACAGAGACTGCAAGCCGTTCCCCTCACGGCAGGTATGATCAGCTTGTGAGCGGCTGTCACTTTTACTACACTGCATCTCTTGTGGTGGTGCCTCACAGTGTGCATTAATATGTGGGACTCTAAAAGTCGGCTTACTTCCTTATAGTTCGTCTATGATATCCCTAACTCACTAGGCGCTATACTTTACTAACATGGGGCGTAGACGGTAAACATAAGCAGGGCACAGATTAGGATTAAAGAAATGTATATCCTGATTGTGTGTAGTGATAGTGCCTAGAACCAGGGCCGGCGCTAGGCATGGGCAGTGTGGGCAACTGCCCAGGGCCTCGCACTCAGCCTACCAGCACGGGGCCCCGCACCGATCGTGTGTCCTGTTGTTTCCCTGCGGTTTCAACTAAAAGCAAGGTGTCTCCTTGCAATTATGGTCCATGGGAGGGGTCTCCTCCCCGGGACTCTCAGGGATGGTGTCTGGAGGCCTAGGGGAGGGAGACGCTTCCTCTTGTCCCAATTGCAAGGAGACCATTCAGAGACACTGTGGGACGCCCATTGTCCAGCATTTTAGCGCCCCTGCAGTTTTAACTTTTAGCCCACAAGCAATTCTCACACCTATCGGCTGAATGTGTGAGAATTGCTTTCGGGCTGAAAGTTAAATCTGTGGGGGCGCTAAAATGCTGGACAGTGGGCCTCCGCAGTGTCTCTGAATGGTCTCCTTGCAAGGGGTCACTTATGTAAATTAGAGGGGCCTCGCACATACCCTTTTGGCCCAGGGTCCCGCAAATCCTAGAACCGGCCCTGCCTAGAACTGATAACAGGCACTTAAATCTGCACCGTTAGCAGATCAAATTATTCAAACTACTAAGTAGGCAGTGCGGATTAGCACCCAACATATAAATTACACGGATTGTAAGGACCATATTTTCTCTCTGAAATCTTCTGAAATAGAATGAACATGCAGCCACCCCCACACAGCCAATCACAAGGCGGCCTTTTGTCTGGGTGCTCAAACATATCTCAGTGGGTTGTTCTATGTCTGGTAAAATTGGAGTGCCCTGCAAGTGAGAACATCTGGATTTCGGATCCCCGGGGTGCTAACTCAGCCATTTATTCTCCAGAAATCGTTAAAAAGAGCTGTAGGACATATTGGGGAGGAGGGAGGACGTGTTTTCTTTCCAGGGCCTTTCTTTTAGAAATCATTATCACTAGATATTCATTAAATTGCTTCAATTGAAACACACTAGGACATCAAGTCCCACAATGTCCCTGCGTAGCACTTATTTTAATGGAGACATGCGCTTCAGTGTCACAGGGTTATCTGATAAACTTTCAGTTTAACATGTTAGAATGCGTGGACAGTTGTTATGACGGCAACGAGAAAACACAACCTGTTTGTAGACGCCTTGGAACTATTTTTATACCAATTTATGCAAATTGCTGTTTGTTTACAGTGGTTGGCAGTGGAGGAAGGGTGTAGATGACTCCCAACCGATGTTTTGTTGTAAAGCCGTAGTCTAGCACACAGTACATGATTGACACCACCCCTCCCTGGTCGTGGCATTTCTCATTTCTGGTCTAGTAGCACGCTGGTGCTCAAATTAAACCAGCAGGGACAAGTCTTAGCAAACAGCGCAACATTGAAAAGGGATATCCTTTACAAGTAGAACAAAAAGTGGAAAAAGGGTCATGTTAAATGCCCTTCGCGAGGAGCAAGTACATTATTCCTGACAAACGGCATTAAAGGCGCGACCAATGGGTGGCCTTATAGCTGGGGATGAACTCCCTCAGCTGAAGACAGTCTGTGGAGATAGGAAGAAGAGCGTGTAGCTAGGTTTCGGCAACATCATTGATATTATTGTGCTCGCAAAGGCTTCTGGGAGAAAAAGTGTACTGGCCACGCCTAACGGTTTTGCTTGGTTTAATCTGAAGGAGAGGGCACTCACTGCACATAATTCAACAAGGATAAGGCGGCTCTTTAGCTGTGTTGGAGTCAGTGACACACACACCGCCTTGCATGGGTAAGCCTTGGTGTGTAGAAGTCGCATGGGCTGAGACCAGCTTTGGCTAAGAGGGAGATGTGGGACCCTCTAGGCTCACTGGGAATGTCACACCGCCTGCTCCCATTCAGAGGGGATTTAGGCCTGCACGCCAGGCCGATCAGAGGTATGAAAAATTAAATCCGATAAATTATCTGCCTAAACATTTTTTCAAAGTCCCTACACTAGTGGAGAAAAGTCTCTTGCGGTCCATTTATGTGTTTTTTAAAGAAACCGACCCAGATCAAACGCAGCCCTTCAATGGGACAGCTTACAGATACTACGCGGTCAGTAATGAAATTAAGTGGAGCTCCCAACGCTATAAGGGGTGAGATGCCTAAACAAGAAGCAGCAGTTGTGTCGGACAAGGTCCTGATGTTTTAGCAGACAGGAAGCTTTTGTTGTGAGGCTCAAAGGCTAACGGTTCTGTTTTGTTGATTAGAACTGCACTCTTACATCCAAAGACAAACACTCAGTGCATAACAGGTCTAAAATATTAATTTCTTTACAGGAGTGGGCGCCGCCGTGCCAGTAAACTCCGCTTCTCGGCGGCCAGCAGAGTTTTGCTGAACTTCGCGCTCTGAGCGGAGTGCGGAGTTATAAAACTCCGCAAACTCCGCCGGCGGAGCCGAGTTCTTCGTCCAAGGTTAGACAAAAGCCTTTTACCCCTCCAGGCGAAGTATTACAGCTTTGGATTGGTAAAATACCATCCAAGCCAACCTGGAATGCATAATAGCAACCCCTGACACGTGTTTCGCTCTCATTAGAGCTCTTCAGAGCGGTATAG
Organism: Calotriton arnoldi; assembly: GCA_963921515.1. NCBI lineage: Eukaryota > Metazoa > Chordata > Amphibia > Caudata > Salamandridae > Calotriton > Calotriton arnoldi. Next base: position 1,072,617 of record CAWUFW010006276.1, on the reverse strand, counting down.
CTGTGTCCAGAACACAAGGGAAGCACCCAGTATAAGTCAATCAATACAATTTCAGGCATAGAGTGCTGATTAAATTAAGCAAAGCAGGAAGCAGAGAACTCTGGGTAGACCCCAAATTTAGGTGGAGAGCAGCTCCTATATAACTAGTGGGTGTGCAAGTACTGGTATGGGTCTGTGAATGGGTTTGTGAATTGTTGTTTGGGAGTGGGTGTATGAAAGGTTCTATGGGGATGTGAGTGGGTGTGTTAGTTATTTTCTGGATGATGTCATCAGTGATGTCATTTGAGATGTCATCAGTGATGTCATCAGTGATGTTACTGACTATGTCATGAGTGATATAGTATGTGAGGTCATAAGCAGTGCATTGCGAGGCGCGAGTTATAGTTAGCTCAGCTATCAGTTATCATCAGTTCCATCCCAATAAATTGAACAGGTTGCAACCTATTGATATTCCATTTGCATAAGTTGGTTTGCAACCTGACAATGATCCATCAGGCACTAAGGGCCTGATTTAGATCTCGACAGACGGGTTACTCCATCACAACATTTTATCCTATTGGATTTATATTTCAGAGGACAGGACCCTTGCCCGCGATGCACCAAAGGTCTTTCACAACCACATGTTTTGGTTGAACGTTAAACAACTAAGGGCCCGATTATGATCGTGGCAGATAGGGTTACTCCATTACAAATGTGAAGGATATCCCATCTGCCAAATTATGATTCTATTTATCCTATGGAGCTGATAATACGACGGACGGGATATCCGTCACGTTTGTGACAGAATAACCCATCCGCCAAGATCGTAATCAGGCCTTAAAATCTCAAGTTCTCAAAATAATATATAATACTAAATTAATACTTTATTTCATTGTGAACATCTGCATTTTCTTTCTAATAGGCTGCCTGGGGTGGTGGACTTCTGCTGTCAAAGAAGCATTCCTTTAAACTCAGTGGCATTGAAAGGTTGGTAATTGATTTTATATGTGTTTCTGCATATCCTAACCTGCAGTTTAGATGTTTATAATGTAATACATGCTTTAACTACATAGGGCTAACTCTGTCACATGGAATCCACATAAGATGATGGGTGTTCCACTGCAGTGCTCTGCCATCCTTGTGCGGGAAAAGGTAAATGGTTCACTTACTTTCTTATCCTACCTGGATAAATAACATGTTTCCATTACTAGAAATATGGTCCTATTACCACTCTCTATCAGACCTTCTAACAGTAATTGGCAACTTATCTTGTGCTATAAATGTTTGTTTAAAAAGGAATGGATAGAACAGCATCCTTTATTTGAACAAAATACCCACATAGCTCAAATAACTGATAGCATTTGGTGATGATCCCAAGCATCAGGACGCTTGCATAGATACACTTGCTGAATATGCTTGATACAAAGACAGAAATAATTGAAAGTGAGCTCTATCTAATTGGTTTTAAGAAATATGGATCAACCTTTTTGATTTACATTAATTGTACAGATATTAGGACAGAATATCGGAAAATATATTGTGATACAAAAATATCATGACAAGATTATAGAGGATAAGGGTGGGGAGATTTTTAAAATATGTATATTTTAAAATTAAAAGAATGTTAGTTTTGAAGATGTGCAAATTTATAAATGAGATTTTTTTACATTGTTTTTTTAAATATTTAGCAAAAATTGTATTTTCATTAAGATATATTTTAATGGTATAAGAAAAATTATAGAAAAAATTTAAATATTTCAATAAAATGTACAAAAATATTTAGGAATGGGGAACGTGGCCAAGCAACAAGGCCAACAGAACGTGAGTCTCTGAGCTCCCGGTCAACCCACGAAAATCCTGCTACATCCTACCTTCCACGATCCAGCATGCTCTCCAATTGTTCCCCCGCAGTGTCGGCCAAATGGCGGGCCATTCAACTTTGGGCCCCCTTGGGCACTGTGGGGCTGAAATGTGTGACTGAGGACCAGAGGAGCCGTGTGGACGAAGGGCCCCACCAAGTGTGCCGAGCTGCCCATGGGCGGCGTACGGCTCTAGCAGCTGCCGAGACAGGGCTGTTGCAGCTCTGACTCAAGCTGTTGAAACCTCCTGGGGGCAACTGATGTAGCCGGGAACCACTTACATTGGAGGGAGAAAGAGCAGCAGTGTGTGGGACTAAGCATGCCCGCGGATTGTGTCTCCTCCTTTGTGCACGTTGGAGGCGTTTGGAGGCCACTATTGCGCTGGGAGTGGTGCCGTTGACTGTGGTCGACAATCAGTGGCAGCCATCCTGCTGCTGGGGCCTTGGCAAAGGGATCGCCACCCGGTTTAGGATTCCAGACGGGAGTGGACTGGCTTGAGCCACTCCGTCGTGGCCTGCCATGGTTGTAGCTGGACTTTGAGGACATTTGGCCCTGGATTGGCCCCCCTTCCCTATGTGCACGAGGCCCCGGCGGATTGACATCGGAAACCCTGGGTCCTTGGGGCACTGACATTGAAGGTGCCCTGGCGTAAAGGCCATGCCTGTAGAGGACTCCTGCTGTGTGCACTGCCGCCTGGCCTGTGATCGCGGCTGGCGGCCATGCTCTGAGTTCTCTCCCTGCAGCGCTGACCATCCTAAAGCCCGTGGCCCACCTCTTCTGCAGTGAGGGTGAGGGTGAGTGACAAGACGGTGCCTGTCTTTTGCTTCCCCTTCTGACCGGCTTAGGAAACCAGGCCCCTGGGGGCCACTGGTGACAGCTTGCACTCTTGGGGCTTGTGGGACTGCTTAGCAACTGGGAAAACCTCATGGCACAGGGATTTCCAGTGGAGAATGGAGGTGTCCCCTTAATGTATGGCCACTGAGGAGCTGGGCACTGCAGTGCCTGGCAAGAGACATCAATGTGTGGGGCGTGTGAGATGTCTGTGGCCCGGGCCTGGATCTGCAGTGCCCACAAGCGGTGCGTCCTGATGGCGACGCCTGCTGAGGACTCCGGTTAGCAGCAATGGGGTTGTGTGGAGGTACGGACTGCGGTGCAGGTGGCCGGTGAGGAGGAGCCTGCTGCTGCCCATGCTGTGTGGCAGGAGCAGGGGCACCCAGAGGGTAGGTGTGGGACCTGGGGCTGTTGACTGTCACAGCTTGTCCAGGTGGGCCCCCTGGGAGGTGTGTCAAGTGATCTTCTGGTGCACACTGTAGAGTCTGTGTGGGGTGATGCTAGAGTGTGGGGGGTCCAAGCTGCATCTGCTTACGCTGCACAGCATTGTGAGCTGAACTTTAGAGCACCTATTATGAGAACATGGGTAAAGACAGATCGGCGCTCTCGCACCTTGCGAATACCATCACAGTACACTACGCTGCGCCAGCTACAGCAGAGATCCACACGCCGGGGGCGGATCATCCAGAGGGATCCCCAGAGCGAGACAAGGAGCCCACACGAGCGGAGATACTGGGGCCATACAAGGTTTCGCGCCCAGCGCTTGAGAACAAAATAGAGACAGTCGCCATAGATGTGAATCTCCTCCGTGCGAATCTCAGGAAAGTAGCGGACATGGTCACAGTGGCTGAGGGTAACATCGAGGGCTTGCAGGGGGAGGTCACAGCCCTCGCACGTCAGATGGCCCAAATGTCGATTGTTAGAAATGGGGTCTCTAGTTGGCAGAGGTATGCACCCTGCCCAAGTAGGGACTCTTCCTTCTAGTCGGGGTAAGGGGGATTACACTTCTAAAATAACCCCTGTTCACCCCCTTGGTAGCTTGGCACGAGCAGTCAGGCCTATCTCAGAGGCAATGTGTAAAGCATTTGCACATAACACACAGTAATACAGTGAAAACACTACAAGAGGACACTACACCAGTTTTTAAAAAATAGCCGATATTTATCTGTGTAAAACAAGACCAAAACGATAAGAATCCAACATACAGTAATCAAAATACAAATATTGCAAAAATAAACTTAAAACACAGTTCCTCGAAGTTGATAGCTCCCTCCGAGGCTATCACGGCGTCATGAACCAAGAAATCCAACAGTTCAGGCCGATCGCGGGCCAGCTACGGAGTCGGGAAGACCCGCATACAGTACCTTGGAAATACAGGGCGTCGTGGATCTATTGATGAGTTTCGAAGAGGCGGCGTGGGCAGGCGTAGGTCCCGGAAGTCGGTGCAGAAGTTGTCTGGTCCTTGAAGTCACACGTGTTGCAGTTCGAACTCCATGAGGTTGAAGTCAGGAGCGTCGGCAGCATCAAGGCTGCAACGCGAAGTCCAGCAGTGCAGTGTTCTCAGGTCGCAGTACAGGCAGCGGCTCGGTGACAGCATCCAGTGGCGTCGGTGAGACCAGAGCTGCAGTGTGAAGTGGGTTGCTGCTCGTCGCAGTGCTGGCAGGTCCTGGCGTAACAGCAACATCGTTGCTGAAGCTCTCTCGTCAGTAGACGATCTGGAGTCGATGGCGCTGGCGTCGGAGGGCCTAGGCTGGTGTCGGTGGGCCTAGACTGTGGTGTGGGGCAATGTGTCAAGTCACTTACGAGCGGTGCCCCAGGCCACGGTGCAGGTAGCTGAGTTGATGTCAGCATGAAGCATCATTGTCGGGGATACCAGGATGGCAATGTGAAGTGAGGCGGTGCGAAGAGCGGAACTCTCAGGTCATGGTAAAAGCATCAGCTTTGTGGAGAGGGTGGGCGTCGTCGCCAGAGAGACCAGGTTGCGGTGCAAAGCAGGGCAGTAATCTCTGCGGTGCCAACAGGTCACGGAGCTGGCAGCGGCGTCGTTGACGGTGTCAGGTTGCTTTTACTTCTGTTGCAGCACAAAACGCACAGTTCCCAGTGCTGGTAGCAGATGATCTTGAAGTCTTTGCTGTTGCTGAGACTTCTTGAAGAGGGGGCAAGCTCTACCTCAAGCCCTTGAGGAAACTCAGGAAAATAAGTTGCAGAAAGTCCAGTCTATTTCTTTCACTGCCCAAGACAGAAGCAGCCACTGCAGGCCAACACAGCAAAGCACACAGCAAAGTGGTAGTTCCTCCTCACAGCTCCTCCAGCTCTTCTTCTTGGCAGGTTCCTTAGTCCAAACAAATTCTAAAGTTCTGAGGTCAGGCCCCCAATATTTATATTCCTTTTTCCTTTGAAGTTTCAGGCAGAAAGTCTCTGAGTTCAGTAAAATCCAGTTCTGTCCTCCCTGGTCCAGCTTCACTACAGGAGGTGGAGTTAGCATTGTGCAGAGCAGACACAGCCTATTCAGGTGCTAGTGAAAACTCCTCCCACCACTCTAAATGCAGAAAGGTCTATTCAACCTGACTATGAGTCACCCTTGAAAGGCAGGACACACCTCAACCCTCCTTGCGACTGTCTAGAGTGAATGCACATCCCAGCTCCTGTCAAGTCAAGTCAAGTCAAGTCAGAGGAACTTGTTAAGCGCACATATCACCATAGGGTCTCATGGCGCTTGCGAGGACTCCATAGAGACTGACAATCAGGTATGCGGGGTTATGGATGGTCAAATAGCCAGGTTTTCAGTTCCTTATGAAAGGACTTATGGTCCGCGATGGAAAGAAGATGAGGCGGCAGCTTGTTCCAACAAGCAGGAGCAAGAAAGGAGAAGGATCGACAGCCGTTTCTAGCGGTGCGGACTCTGCGGGGGTGAGGAGACATTTAGAACTGGATGTGAGCGTCCTACTTGGTTGATACTAGCTAAGTTTCTTAGCCAAGTAACTTTCCGTACATACTCTTATGCACAACACAAAGAATTTTAAAACGGCATCGTTTCTTAATAGGAAGCCAGTGAAGGGACTTCAGACTTGGCACAGATGGAGCTCTTGCTGGGAGATTTAATATCAATCTAGCCGCAGTATTCTGCAAAACTTGAAGCTTAGAGTAGAGCTCCTCGTTTATAGAGGCCAACAGGGCATTACCATAGTCGATGCGACTCATAATAAGGCCCTGGACCAACGGTTTCCTGGATTCAATGGAAATCCATTGAAAGATTTTGCATAATTTACGCATTATGCCGTAACAAATACCGATTACATGGCTAACATAGCTTTTCATCGACAGCTGATGGTCAATAATCACTCCGAGATTCCGCACCGCAGATTTGGGGGATGGACACGGGCCCAGCTTCTGCGGCCACCAGTCACTGGACCAATATTCATCCGCCTTGCCAAAGAGGATGACCTCTGTCTTACTTCCATTTAGTTGTAAGTGGTTGGTACACATCCACTTATCAACATGGGTCATGCAGTTTTTAAAACGGGCCTTTGTGTCGCGGGGGTCAGGGCCTAAGGTGATTAATAGCTGTGTCGTCAGCGTATGACACCACATCAAAGCCTTAGGACCTGATCACCCTGGCCAAAGGTGTTACATACAGGTTGAAAAGCATGGGACTCAGGATAGATCCTTGAGGAACCTGTTACCCCAAAACCAGACGGAGAATACACAAACGGGCAGAGGCACACAGGATGGTTAAGTAAAAAAATTGCCCACTTTCTAAAAGTGGCATTTTCAAACACACAATTTAAAAACCACCTTTACTAAAAGATGTGTTTTTAAATTCTGAGTTCAGAGAGCTTAAACTCAATTTCTCCATCCTGTCCCAATGGAAAGTTACCCTTGTAAGATGTTACAAGGCAGCTCCCATGTTAACCTATTGGACAGGCAGCCTTTCAACAGTGAAAAACGAAATGCACAGTATTTCACTATCAGGACATGTCAAACACACTACCACATGTCCTACCTTTCACATACACACCACCCTGCCCATGAGGCTACATTGGGCCTACCTTAGGGGTGACCTACATGTAAGAAAAGGAAAGTTATGGCCTGGCAAGTAGATGCACTTATATATAATCAACAGGAACTAGCCTGAACAAGCATAGAGATTGTGTATTTGTACAGAGGGAAGAAATATTATTTCTTATGAAAGCCCTCACCCACCAAACCTAGTTGGTGGCATGCTTCATCATCGGGCTCCACCCGGTGACACCGAATGTGTCCCGGGTGTGCTTCAACGCCTGTTTACAGCGGAGCTGGTTTAGTGGTGAGTGAGTGTGCAGTGATAGCGTGTGAGTGTAAATTAAAAACTGTCCTTGGGTCCCATCTCCTGTTAAGGTTATTTTATTAGTGGGCATTTGGCAGTGTTAAAAACAAGGCAATGGATGTATTGTGAAGTTATCTATGGTCTCCCACATCCTGTGTGGTCAACATGTTTCAGCCAGGCCTTGGTTATGATCTGGCTTTCTTCAGGACCTTTAAGTGTGCAATGTGCTCAGAAAGTGATTAAAAGGGGGGTCAAAATGAAGTGTAAGTGACCCTGTATGTGTTGCACTCGCTAAGGTGCAATATGGGTGAGAGGGGAGTTCCCTCTATGCTTTGTACCTGTGATGAAAGAAAAACACAAAACAATACAATACGAACAGACACACAATATGGAAATTAGCTTCACAGAGTGCACATATACCTTATGTGCTATAGATGCCGTTGTGTCCGTGTGATAACCATAAAGTTATTTAGTGGCGCGGTACGGATTGTGACGGGGTAGTTGGTCGGCGATGAATGCTATATGTGCCATTAATCAATAGCGGAATCACGCCATGCTACAAAATTAAGTGGCAGACAATTAATAAATGTAAATCCTTACTCTTGAGAATATCAGAGCAAAGCCTCATGAGTATCCGGCATATGGGTCGGCTTAAAGTCACCTTCTATTTGGTAAAAGGAGACATATGAAGAAATGAGAGAAGTCGCCTTGAAATCGCTCGTAGTTCTGCCGTGGCCTCGGGGAACAACAGACCCGTTGGCGTTGGTATATCGACGACATTCTTATGATTTGATCTGGGACACAAGACACCCTATCCACCTTCCTCAACTGGCTCAATGACCGGGATCCATACTTACGGTTTACCAGCACAGCCAGTTCAACGAGCATTGCCTTCCTGGACCTCACTATTGAAGCAGATGCAGGCATGCTTAAAACCACAACATACTACAAACCGACTGCCAGGAACTCGCTGTTACAATTCGAGAGCTTCCACCCTCGGGCACTCAGGGAGAATCTCCCCTTCGGCCAATTTCTTCAAATACGAAGAAACTGTAGCCAGATATCAGACTACCAAAAACAATCAACACATTTGGCTATGAAATTACGTGAGCAGGGATACCCTGACAATATTGTCCAAACCACCAAAAAACGGGCCCGCAATCAGAACAGAGATGCCCTCCTGGAAGACAACACACGGGAGGACGCCACTGCCTCCCTAACATGTGTCACCACCTACAATGAGGCATCCAACAAAGTGTCCAAAATAATCCGAAAAAACTGGCGAATCCTGAACACTGGCAAAAAGAACTGGGACCAACCGCTCTTCGCATATAAAAGAGCTAGCAGCCTCAAAGACCGACTAGTCTCTACGAGACCTAAAATGACCAAAAACACAACCACAAACTCGGTGTTAAATGCCTGGGGCCTTCCTGACAGCAGCGGTTTCTAGTTGAGGGCGTCGGGGCTCCGCCCCCTTTACTTTAGCTGGTACTGCCAATATAAAGGCAAACTGATTTATCGTCAGAAAATGCACAGTTGCACACAGTGACAGCCCAAACACGCATCATTACTTTATTTTTTCGGGGCCGGGGCTGCTGCACACTGCCTGCCACTCACTGTGCAATGACACTGCAGTGACGCTGACGCTGAGTGAGCAAAGTCTACAGTGTTTGCCGGTCTGAGGATCTCACAGCCCTGAGGCCTGTGAGGTCATCAGCTCGGCAAAGACATAGACTTGCAGACCAGTCTCCACCCCCTGATGCCGTGGGGATAAAATTAACCCCGGGCGTCTTACAGTGAAGCCCTGTAGTGCCAGGGCTTCACGTCAATCAGGGAGTGGAGAATATGGTCACCCCACCCTTTCCCAACTCGTCACTGTGACGAGTTGGGAAAGGGCGGGGTAGAGGCTGCAAACGTTCGAAAAGCAGAGAAATCGAGTCTGTGCAGACTCGAGGTGGCTGCTTCCCGTGCTGCACTTTGAGTGAGGCTTTTGAGCTCCAGTGCGTCACCCATAAGTGTTCCACAGCCGCGAGAAATAGACTCGTGGACCTAGCCTCGTCTCATGGGCTGTCACGAGCAGAAGAGATTTCGCATGTTTCAGGCCATAGGTTAGTGTTATTTATTTTATTAAAACTTTTTTTTCATTACTGTGCCTTTAAACAAAATATATTGTGGCCTCACATCTCCCCACACTCTCTTCCTCCAGCGGACCCCTCCCTCCCCTCGCTGTTCACCCGCTCCGTTCCTCTTACACGGGCCCTGCTACATAAGCTGCCAGAGCTCTGTGATTACGCAGTAACTTGTTTTTATTGCCTGCACAAGGATCATTCGGATATAAGTTTTATGAACAGAGTGGGAAATTAATTGCACATTATTTACGAACATTCCCAAAGTTTTCACAGTGTCTTCCATACCCTTATTTAATTTATCCAACCAGTAATCTGACACTCCTCTGGAAATGCCCATTGGTCCAATATAACTCCAAAAATAAGTGTGCTCAGTGGATGCATGAGAGCCATTTACTACATTCACACAGTGGATCTCTACGGACCTGTTCGCCATGTTTTACCCTCTGTGAACCAGTATACGCTACTGCACTGTACTATAGCCCCATTTATATAGCGCTTAGTACCCCAAATGAGGCGCCACGCGCACTTGCTGACAGGTGACACGTTACTGAGTAGGAGTGCTTGGGTGGAAGAGTTCATGTCTGCCATGTTAGACAGAGGCTGTGTGGATGCACGGTAGTGCGGCCCAGCCGGACAGCAGGTGTGAGCTCAGGCTGTGTGTGGGAGAGAACAGGGGGCCCTTCAAATGGTAGCTGCCTCTGTGAAAGCGCACCCGAAAGCGGAGCCCCTCAGCTGGCTTTTCTCCCCAGAACTCTCGAGGTAACTTAACACATGTGGCAGGGCAGACAGCACAGGACATTGCAAACAGGTTTCCTAATCAAGGCCAGACCATGCCTGTGTGGGGTGGAGGACAGGGTCCTGTATTGTGGGTGTCGGTATGACCCCAGATGGATAATTCCCTTCCTTATATTTACTTGAAAGGAGTCGTGATTCCGGTCACAGTTTGGCATGGACTGAAAATCTGGCTCTTCAATCTCCCCGCTTATGTCTGCATCACCTCTTCTCTCTTGTTTAAATTGGCTCCCAGCCAAGTATTCAAAACATTCTGCATTCCATTCATACACGATAATGAAGGAAAAGAGTTTTGGTGAGGTAAAATAGTTGCCTAAGTTAACACACTTTAAGTGGGGAAGCCCTAATTAATCTACGTTTCTGATTTCACTTTGTACTAATCAGCTAGCAATTGGATATCGATTTGTTTTTCCTTATGTTAAGGGTTTGTTTTTACCTATTGTGCAATTTTCTGCAGTTTCTAATAGGTACTAAGAGAACTCGAACCAAAGGTATTGATAATGTTGCTCTATATCAATCTGGGCCATTTACAGGGTTAACATGACAACTGTCTTGCCTCTAAGTTCACTAATCATGTTTAAAACCTATCACTGCATCACTTATCCCATTTAAAAAAAAAATACAAAATTCGCAATGGAAACTGGCATCCCAAAACATGCTGTGCTGTCCACTCCTCCTCCTCCACCCCCACCCCCCGAAGGCCAAGCCCAGCCCCACCACTCTCGAACTTCACCGGCCGCTACTGCTTCCTGACGTGGTTGGACACTACCCATGTGGTGATTGTAGTGACTGCCACTTGACACGACCAACCAAGACACTCGATTTGGAACCTGGCAAAGTAGGGCGACAGGTAAAGCATACAAATTGCAACTCAACCAGTGTAGTCTATTTGATTGAATGCCCGTGTGGACTCCGCTACATTGGCATGACTACACGTAAAGTCAGAACCAGAATTGTGGAGCACCGTAGCACCATCCGGTGCAAAAAAAACATTAGCAAACTAACGGACCATTACCTACAAAAAGGACATACTCCCAACGATATGTCCTGGACTGTACTAGAACATATTGAGTGCAACAACACCAGCACCAACAAATTTTTGCTAAAAAAAGAACAGCGCTGGATATATCGTTTGTCCACCCATCTACAGGGGCTGAACGACAATATTCCCTGGCATAACCTGAACTCTTGATTCTAGGGCTTGATAGAATTCCTCAAATTAATACAACCACCGTATTGACAGAGTGATCCTTGGGGCTTTTCCCTAATACATGCATGACTTTTCTCCCATAACAAGGAGAAGCCTGACTGTGATGACATTATACAACCACCACAGAATGGCTGTTCTGATTCTTTAGCGCACCAACTCTCAGTCACACAGAACCCACTCTTATCCGACTATGATGCCTCATAGTCAACTATGCCATTAAGAACATATGCAAACACTAATAGCAACCCCCAGCGTAACACGCACTGTCGGGCACTGAAAACACTCCCGATTTTCATACGCACAGAAGTGCGCAGTTTATTCATTGCATTTTATTAATTTCTAATTCCGCTATACACTAAGTGATATTATACTCAGCCCAATCGCTTCACAAACCCAATCTTTATTGTTTTTTCAACTGAACACACTAGCCCCGCACATACACCTAGTGAGGGTTCCTGTTTGTCTTCTATGTTCTTCCCTCCTCTCCCGCTGCAGACGCTACTCACACCAGCGAAGAAGTGCTCCCAGCTGGTGTATCGCGAGCAGTACTTAAACTCGAGCAGACCAAGGGGCGAACATCCACGGAGATCCAACGCATACCAAGTAGGTGCAGACGCGGGGCCCGAGCTTTTTACAAGTAAGTGGGGATCCTAGGGGTCTGTTGTTCCCCGAGGCCACAGCAGAACTACGAGCGATTTTAAGGCGACTTCTCTCATTTCTTCATATGTCTCCTTTTACCAAATAGAAGGTGACTTTAAGCCGACCCATATGCCGGATACTCATGAGGCTTTGCTCTGATATTCTCAAGAGTAAGGATTTACATTTATTAATTGTCTGCCACTTAATTTTGTAGCATGGCGTGATTCCGCTACTGATTAATGGCACATATAGCATTCATCGCCGACCAACTACCCCGTCACAATCCGTACCGCGCCACTAACTAACTTTATGGTTATCACACGGACACGCGGCATCTATAGCACATAAGATATATGTGCACTCTGGGAAGCTAATTTCCATATTGTGTGTCTGTTCGTATTGTATTGTTTTGTGTTTTTCTTTCATTACAGGTACAAAGCATAGAGGGAACTCCCTTCTTACCCATATTGCACCTTAGCGAGTGCAACACATACAGGGTCACTTACACTTCATTTTGACCCCCCTTTTAATCACTTTCTGAGCATATTGCACACTTAAAGGTCCTGAAGAAAGCCAGATCATAACCAAGGCCTGGCTGAAACATGTTGACCACACAGGATGTGGGAGACCATAGATAACTCCACAATAAATCCATTGCCTTGTTTTTAACACTGCCAAAGGCCCACTAATAAAATAACCTTAACAGGAGATGGGACCCAAGGACAGTTTTTAATTTACACTCACACGCTATCACTGCACACTCACTCACCACTAAACCAGCTCCGCTGTAAACAGGCGTTGAAGCACACCCGGGACACATTCGGTGTCACCGGGTGGAGCCCGATGATGAAGCATGCCACCAACTAGGTTTGGTGGGTGAGGGCTTTCATAAGAAATAATATTTCTTCCCTCTGTACAAACACACAATCTCTATGCTTGTGCAGGCTAGTTCCTGTTGATTATATATATATTTTAGGGGAAGAGAACTAGCCCTGTTCTTCCTCTCTCTCTCCTTGATACCCAATAATTAAGCAGCGCACAGCTGTGAGAGCAAACAAATAAACTTTCAACTGCCCAAAATGGCAGAAAACGCTGGCCTAACGTTCACTGAGAATGATGTCAGTGAAATCCTCGCTGATCCCTCCTTCTTGACAGACTTTAACATATCACAAACCATAGCACAGACCACTGATTGGGACACACTGACTGAGAAAAAGCGCAACCGCATCCGTACAATCTTACACGGTGTAATCCTCACCGAAAACCTTCGTACAAACACCGCACCACAAGGCCTACTGGTGACAAATGCCCCCAGGATCTTCCTGGAGGATGCTTCCTTCAGGAAGGACTGGGCACAGATCGCCTGGCATTGCACCAGAGAATGGCTGGTTCTGATAATAAAAACAGCAAAACGATTGTCGGACGCCATGATTATAGACATCCAGGCCACAGAAAGCCATTTCAAGACAACTATAACATCATTCAAGAAAAAACTTGACGAATCTAATAAAGAAATGGCGGAATATAGGGAGTACCTCACCCAGGCGAAAATTATCAAATTTCAAAAAGATCTAAAAAAATACTCATATACAAAAATATATCCCTACACAGAGGAAAACTACATTCTTCCTCAAAAACAAGACAGATCAAGTGACACTTCTGGGGATAACAGTTCCATCTCCAGTGATTCCAGTGCAGGCTCCTACAAACCCAGAGGCAGGGGACGACAACAACGATGGCAATAACCATGGGGCATGCCTCAACCTCAAGGCCATAACTTTGGACCACGGCCGTTTGCCCACCCACCCCAAAACCCATATCTCGGATGGCCCCCCATGTACCATTTCGGACCTCAACCCTTCTTTCAAAACAACCAAAGGCCACCTTTTTTAGGACGAGGCCGGAGACCAAGAGGACGACGAAGGAACCAACAACAGGTCCACTGGGCAGAGGAAGAAGGACCAGTGAGCGCGAATACCAAGAACAAGACGAGAGAACCACAACCAGGACCGAGCGGACACCGCTAGGAGCGCAAGATCCAAAACCCATTTCCTTGGTATTCAACTTATCTTCGACTCACCTTACACAGAAAGAGGAAGACATACTCAATAAAGGATTGTCCTTTGTACCCACCACATGATTGGACAAGTTCCACCTGCACACAGAACTGGCGGAATTTTTCTGAAAACTCAAACTGAGAGCCTTTTTGGAGAAACAACGAGCCATAGAGCATATCGCCAACACCAACAACAATGAAACGGTCTTGAAACCAAAATCGACTTTCTTACCACCACTGACTAGCATCCCTGTGGAAATAACAACGTTCGAACAAGCAGTTTACAATGAAGTCGAGAAGATGGACCAACCTAAGACCTACAACAACCTTTCCAAAGAAGAAAGCGAAATAGTCCGAAAGCTACAAGAGAACCCCAATTTAACCATCAAACCAGCCGACAAAGGGGGAGGAATTGTAATTCAGAACAAACAGGACTACACTAATGAATGCAGAAGGCTACTCAGTGATTCCCGCAACTATAGATGCCTGAAGGATGACCCCACAAATAACCTACAATCAACTATCAAATCTCTAGTGGAGAATGCGGAAGGAAACCAACATATCTCCAAACAGGAGGCAGACTACCTTTGCACTAGAAATACCAGGGTAACGTATTTCTATACTGTCCCCAAGATACACAAAGAGACCAGACCACCACCAGGTCGACCTATTGTCTTGGGGATCGGTTCCCTCCTTGAAGCCCTCTCCCGGTATTGCGATTTCTTTTTGAATCCACTGGTACAAAAGGCATCTACCTATATTAGAGATACCAAACATCTTCTCAACCTCATAAAAGATCAGGGGTTTGACCCCACTTCACAACTCCTAGTGGGGTTAGATATTGAGAGCCTCTACACCAGTCTCCCACAAGATGCCACCTTGCAAGTCCTCCACAACATTCTGATGGAGAGCCAGTGGGATTACACCACCCCCAAGGACTTTATCCTAAACTGTGCCGCACTGGCATTAAAATAAAATTATTTTGAGTTTGAGGGTGAATTTTACCTTCACACTAATGGCACTTCAATGGGCAGCGTCTTTGCCCCCAGTGTAGCGGGGCTTTACGTTTACCATTTTGAACAAACACACATACTAACAGCAGCCAATCCTCACTCTGACAACATCAGATTATGGCGTCGGTATATCGACGACATTCTTATGATTTGGTCTGGGTCACAAGACACCCTATCCACCTTCCTCAACTGGCTCAATGACCGGGATCCATACTTACGGTTTACCAGCACAGCCAGTTCAACGAGCATTGCCTTCCTGGACCTCACTATTGAAGCAGATGCAGGCATGCTTAAAACCACAACATACTACAAACCGACTGCCAGGAACTCGCTGTTACAATTCGAGAGCTTCCACCCTCGGGCACTCAGGGAGAATCTCCCCTTCGGCCAATTTCTTCGAATACGAAGAAAATGTAGCCAGATATCAGACTACCAAAAACAATCAACACATTTGGCTATGAAATTACCTGAGCGGGGATACCCTGACAAAATTGGCCAAATCACCAAAAAACGGGCCCGCAATCAGAACAGAGATGCCATCCTGGAAGACAACACACGGGAGGACGCCACTGCCCCCCTAACATGTGTCACCACCTACAATGAGGCATCCAACAAAGTGTCCAAATTAATCCGAAAAAACTGGCAAATCCTGAACACTGGCAAAAAAAATTGGGACCGACCGCTCTTCGCATATAAAAGAGCTAGCAGCCTCAAAGACCGACTAGTCTCTACGAAACCTAAAATGACCAAAAACACAACCACAAACTCTGTGTTAAATGCCTGGGGCCTTCCTGACGTGGTTGGACACTACCCATGTGGTGATTGTAGTGTCTGCCACTTGACACGACCAACCAAGACACTCGATTTGGAACCTGGAAAAGTATGGCGACAGGTAAAGCATACGAATTGCTACTCAACCAGTGTAGTCTATTTGATTGAATGCCCGTGTGGACTCCGCTACATTGGCATGACTACATGTAAAGTCAGAACCAGAATTGTGGAGCACCGTAGCACCATCCGGTGCAAAAAAAACATTAGCAAACTAACGGACTATTACCTACAAAAAGGACATACTCCCAACGATATGTCCTGGACTGTAGTAGAACATATTGAGTGCAACAACACCAGCACCAACACATTTTTGCTAAAAGAAAGAACAATGCTGGATATATCGTTTGTCCACCCATCGACAGGGGCTGAACGACAATATCCCCTGGCATAACCTGAACTCTTGATTCTAGGGCTTGATAGAATTCCTCAAATTAATACAACTACCGTATTGACAGAGTGATCCTTAGGGCTTTTCCCTAATACATGCATGACTTTTCTCCCATAACAAGGAGAAACCTGACTGTGATGACATTATACAACCACCACAGAATGGCTGTTCTGATCCTTTAGCGCACCAACTCTCAGTCACACAGAACCCACTCTTATCCGAGTATGATGCCTCATAGTCAACTATGCCATTAAGAACATATTCAAACACTAATAGCAACCCCCAGCATAACACGCACTGTCGGGCACTGATAACACGCCCGATTTTCATATGCACAGAAGTGCGCAGTTTATTCATTGCATTTTATTAATTTCTAATTCCGCTATACACTAAGCGATATTATACTCAGCCCAATCGCTTCACAAACCCAATCTTTATTGTTTTTTCAACTGAACACAATAGCCCTGCACATACACCTAGTGAGGGTTCCTGTCTGTCTTCTATGTTCTTTCCTCCTCTCCCGCTGCAGACGCTACTCACACTAACGAGGAAGTGCTCCCAGCTGGTGTATCTCGAGCAGTACTTAAACTCGAGCAGATCAAGGGCGAACATCCACGCAGATCCGACGCATACCAAGTAGGTGCAGACGCAGGGCCCAAGCTTTTTACAAGTAAGTGGGGATCCCAGGGGTCTGTTGTTCCCCGAGGCCACGGCAGAACTACGAGCGATTTCAAAGCGACTTCTCTCATTTCTTCATATGTCTCCTTTTACCAAATAGAAGGTGACTTTAAGCCGACCCATATGCCGGATACTCATAAGGCTTTGCTCTGATATTCTCAAGAGTAAGGATTTACATTTATTAATTGTCTGCCACTTAATTTTGTAGCATGGCGTGATTCCGCTATTGATTAATGGCACATATAGCATTCATCGCCGACCAACTACCCCGTCACAATCCGTACCGCGCCACTAACTGACTTCATGGTTATCACAGAAGATGTCTGGGAGTGGCTGGAGCTTTTGGATTGGTCTGCAGTTCTTCGCCCCACTGGAGCTCAGCAAGGAGCCTCTGGGTGATTCTGGACCCTCAGACATTCAGCTAGTGACTATAGAGGACAATGGCACTACACAGATGCATCCTGAGGAGGGGCCGGTTGTGCCCCTGGCCGATGGAACCCCTCCCCCTGAGGCTGCGGCACAGACTGGTGTCTTGAACCCTGAGTTCAATTTTGTGCCAGACATGTTGGACACATCGGGAATGGGGAGTTGAAAGGCTGGATCTGATTGCTGGGTGAGGGGTGACTCTGCATGTTGGTTGACTGCTGTAGTAGCCTATTGTTGATGTTCCTCTGCAGCTTTTGATTGGTACTGTGCAGAGCTTGAGTGCTGGGTACATGCTGGGGGATGGGCCCTTCCTGCTGGTGCTGGCTTGAATGGTACGCTGGGCTTGTGCATGCCGTACAGTACGTTTATGCTGAGCGTTGGTCTGTGGCTCAGAGGGCAAGGACTGATCCCCCGGTAGGGTCTGGGTGATACATGCGATGCTGTGTGGTTGGCCGGTGGGATGGTTGTGTTGTCCTGCCCCTGTTGGATGGGTAGGGATGCTATGCAGGTACTGGTACATGCAGTGGGTGGTCATCAGTAGTCATTTTGTTGCACTATGTTGTCTGTGGGTGAGGGGAGGGTACTTGTTATTTCTTGTTTTTGTTGCTGTAGGGGCTGGATTTGAACTTGGGATGGGGGGCTCTGTGGGACTTTATGTTTTGATGATGGGGGTGATTATCGGTTGCTGACTTGGAATATCAGAAGTTTAGGCTCCTATATGAAATGGTACTGGGTTCTTACCTTTCTGAAATGCCATGGGATTAGCGTAGCCTGTCTGCAGGAGACCCATTTGGATGTTGCCGGGGCCTTGCCCCTGGCCCAGTAGTGGAGGGGTCGGGTATTCCACTCCTCATATTCTACATACTCCAGGGAGAATCTAATCTGGGTGGCCCCAGGTACCCCCATTCTCCTTAACGTACGCTGAGGCAGATGTAGGGGGGAGGTATCTGCTGCTGCAGGGTACCCTGGACGGAAAACAGATAACTGTATTAAATACATACACCCTGAATGTAGATGACCTTTGTTTTTATCCGGCAATGCACGGTCTGCTGGCTCAGGAGGTGGACACCTCTATCTTCTGCTTGGGGGATTTTAATTGTGTCCTGGATGGTGCCCTTGACAGGACACCCCCTAGGGTAGGTACTAAACCCCACATGACTGCAACACTTATGGGGATCATGGATAATTTGGGTCTGGTAGATGTGTGGTGCACGCACCACATCACGCAGCAGGCACATATGTGTCACTCCCTGACTCATAACACATATACCAGATTGGACAGGGTCCTGATGGGTGGAATTCCAACTACTGACGGAATGGCAGTGACACACTTAGCTCGGTTCCTTTCGGATCACTCCCTGGTCTGTTGCACATTGAAGTGGCGGGGCCCAGTGCAGAATGGGGCGGTATTGAGCTTCCCAGCGGAGTTGCTTACGGACCTGATGGGGAGGGAAACATCACAGGTCATAAGGGATTACTTGGATAATAAGTGGGACAGCACGGCTGACAGGGCTACGGAGTAGGAAGCACTTAAGGCCATGCTACGTGGAACCTGTATGGGGATGACTTGTGGGGTGTGGCAACAAATTCAGGTGGATCTTAGGGTGGGGTAGGCGACGTGGCTGCATTGCAGGTATGGGACCTGATGGTCCCTGACTCATGCTGGAATGAAATGAAACAGCGAAGGTGTATAGCTGATATCTGAGACCGATTGGACAAGTGCACTTTGAAACAATACTGGCAGGGGCTGCACAAGTAGGGAGACAAGTCGGGCAGGATGATGGCTAGGATCCTGCGCAGAGAGACTGCACCGTCTCTAATGACAAGTCTGGCGACCCCTGATGGTGGCAGTGTGACGACCGGGGTGGGCATGTCTGCATTCCAGAAACATCTGGAGCGCCTTTACAGAGTGGACCCTCGGGTCACTCTGGATAGGTACAGGGTATTGCTGGATGGGTCTGCCGAGATATGCGAGCGTTGCAGCAGACCAAATCTCCTGGTGGTGGGGATGGATTCCCGGTAGAATTTCCCAAGGAGTAATCTGCTATGGTCACACAGGGCCTACTTGAAGTTTTCCTTGAGGCAAAGGAGAGGGGGGTGTTGCCGCTCTCTACAAGATAAGGGGATATATGCAGATTGCTTAAGCCAGGCGGAGATAAGACAGATCCCTCAGCATATAGGCTGCTCACCAAGATAAACTCTGACATGAAGGTCTTGTGCAAGCTGTTGGCTGCCCATTTGAACCTTTTTATGACCAGTTTGGTTCACGAGGACCAATGTAGATTTATGCACCAGGATGAACCTCAGGTGGTTGTCGCATCTAATTCCGAGGTCGAGTGTAGTGAGAGGGAAATGACTCTGGTCTTCATCGAACTGGAGAAAGCCTTTGACACTGTTATCTACTTGAGGTGCTGAGGATCATGGGGTTTGTGCCTCAATTTCGGTCCTGGATCCGGCTTCTTTACACTGAGCCCAGTAAACGTGTGCAGGTGGGGCAATGTCGCTGAGACAGTTGGACTTTGGGTCAGGGTACATGACAGGGTTGCCTCCTGTCCCTGCTTCTCTTCACACTGGCAATGGATCGTCTGTCGGTGTGGGCGCATCAGGAACTGCGAGATTGGGGGGCACACAACTGGACAACACTAGGCATATTATATCCTTATATGGAGATGATGCGCTGTTTTACCTTGCCTCCCCTCGAGAATCTCTTTGGATCCTGTTACATATCCTAGATGATTTGGGGGCTTTGTCTGGGTTGCAGATTAATCGTGATAAGTCCCTGTTGTTCCCCCTGGCAGCATTGTTTGGGACCCCTGCGGAGAAGCTGCTGGATGTTGGCTTGTGCTAGGAGCTTGTGCATGTTCTGTTTTTAGGGGTGATAGTTGCACACTCTAGGAGGAACAACAGTGCCTTAATGTGGGATGGGTTCTGGACTCACTGAGGGCCTCAGTTACCTTTTAGAACATGCTCCCGCTGTTGCGATGGGCCGAATGGCCACTTCAAAGATAGTGCTCCTCCCACACTGCTTATACGTCATCCAGATCTCCTTTTGCTCCCTGCCCGCCAGGTTATTTAAAGAGTTAGACTTGATCCTTGTTCTCTTGTCTTGGTGGGTAGATGTAGCAGGGTGGCCTTCTCCATCCGGACACCATGCTATGAGGCAGGTGACCTGGAGGTGCTGCAATTAGAACTGTATTATTATGCCACTCAGATGCAGCACGCTGCACGCAGCATGATGGCTTGACCCTGAGGACAATTGGGAAAAACGCTTACTGCCTGGGATGGTCAATGTATGGCGGCTACCGGCGTTATTAATGGAAGGGGCAAGGGCCTCTGGCTGCACCCGTTTTGTGGTGTTGCGGACAACGCACATCTGGTAAAGGTTAATCACTGTGGTGTTGAGAAGTGTCCCCTTTCACTGTGAACTGCCTGTGTGGATACTGGCGCTGCACTGGCAAATGTCTAAAAACATGTCCTTACAGGCCTGGAAGTTCGCGGGCTGTGAACATCTGGGCAGTGCCTTTACCTGACCCCACCAATTCTCCATCAGATATCACATGCCCACACTGATAGCTGCCACAGATGTGGCTCTGGAGGAGCTGACTCTCTCCATTTGGCCTGGGACGTTAGAACAGTGCATGACTTCTGGGACCAGGTGATGTATAAACTTACAATGGTGTCCTGGATACAGGTGTTGGTGACCCCACAATGCTGTTTGTTGGGAGACATATAAAGGCCAAAATGTCACAAGATGGCCTCCAAATTCTCACAGCTGGCACTGGTTCTTGCCAGACGAAGGGTGGCCATCACCTGGATGGGACAGGGGCACCAGAGATTGTTCATTGTCACAGGGATGTGATTGAATGGTCGTGAGCAGAGGAGGTCTACATGAAGCTTAGCAGGAGAGATGATAAAGTGGAAGAGGATATCATTGTGTGGCAGGAGCTGGGAGATAGGCTGTTATCCCCTGGGTCTACACTGAGTAGTGAGGAAAGTAAAGGCCCCGGAAAATGGCTTGTCTTTGGGTGAGATCCCTAGGTGGGGATTGGGTGAATGTCTGTTATATGTGATTGGCATTCGATTGCTTATCATGACCTGGGGTGATGCCCTCCTTTACCACTTACTGCATTCATTGACTGATATCCAACTGCTGCAATGTTTAATGTATGCAACATTGAAAAACAAAGGTTTTAAAAAAGAAAATATTTAGGAATATTTTTATTTAAAAATGTATAATTTTATAATTTTTGTAACATTTTTCAAAATTGTAGACATTTGTTAAATTTTTGTAATTGTAATTTTATTTTAAATATATATTTTATATTCATAATAATATAACATTTTTTAAATGTTTTTAATTTTATTATTGTTAATTTTAAAATCAGTTTAATTGTTATTTTAAGGAGTGTAGGTTTTGAAAAGTTGAAAAAGAATGAAATAAATATTTGAATTATTAATTTTTAAACAACAATTTTTGTTCAATTTTAATATTTTAGTTTGTATATATAGGTTTGTAGTTTAGGTTAGTTTTTTTAGAGCAGGGTATATTTAATATTATGGTAAAAAAATGTGTATGAGTATGGAGTATTGATTTTGTTTTGAAATTATTTAATTTGTATTACCTTATTAAAAAAAATTATATTGAAGTGGATATTGTAAAGTTCACATCTTTAGCATCTGACACCTTTTTAAATATACTTATATTGGAGTGGAAATAGTAAATGTCACCCCTTTTTAATGTCCAACACCTTTCCCAAATTGGTTTAGATTGGAGTGGGGATAGTAAATGTCATCCCTTTAGCGTCCAACACCTTCCTCCAATATGGTTGGATTGGAGTGGGAGAAGTACATCTCACCCTTTTAGTGTCCAACATCTTCCCACAGTATAGTTGGATTGGGAATAGTAAATGTTATCCATTTAGTGCTTTAGTGTCTAACCCCTTTCCCAAATTGGTTTAGATTGGAGTGGGAATTGTAAATGTCAACCCTTTAGTGTCCAACACCTTCCCCAAATTGGTTTAGACTAGAGTGGAAATAATGGATTTCTCCCCTTTATTATCCCACACCGTCCTCAAATTGGTATGGAATGGAGTGGGAATAGTAAATGTCACCCCTTTAGTGTCTAACACCTTCCCCCAGTATAGTTGGATTGGAGTGGGAATAGAAAATGCCATCCCTTTAGTGTCCAATGCCTTCCCCAAATTGATTTTGATTGGAGTGGGAATAGTAAATTTCACCCCTTTAGTGTCCAACACCTTCTTCACATTGGTATAGATTGGAGTGAGAATAGTAGTAAATGTTACCCCTTTAGTGTCCATCACCTTCCCCCAATAGTGTTGGATTGGAGTAGGAATAGTAAATGCCACCCCTTTAGTGTCCAACGCTTTCCCTAAATTGGATTAGATTGGAGTGGGAATAGGAAATGTCACCCCTTTAGTGTCCAATACCTCCCCTAAGTTGCTTTAGACTTGAATGTGAATTGTAAATGTCACCCCTTTAGTGTTTAACAATTTTTACAATATTTATGTAGGAGTGTGATTATTTAATTTTATATTTTTAATTTGAAACTTTTATTTTATTTTTATTTGTACGTAGTAGAAATAATTTATTAGTTTTGTTGTTCTTTAGCAATACAGTAAAAAATAGTTATATGCTTGTAAACAATATTAATATTCATTACATTGATTTGTAAAATAAATCTGTCACTCATTTTTCTCATTTTATTTCTGTTTTCAAAATGTATTTATTATATATTTTGACATTTTTAATGATATATATTTTATCTGAAAAACGAACATTTTTATAAAGGTAAGTAAATACATTTATTTTTTATTTTTTTATTAAAAAAAATATATTTATATTTTCTTAGTATTGTGTGTTGTACATTTGTAACTTTTATTTTCCATTGTTTAACAGTTTTTTAGCATTTTTAATTTGTTTTTATACATATTTTATACATCATCTTAACATGTTTTTATGTATATATTAAATAATTGTATATAAATTACTCTGTGATTTTATTTATACTTTATACATTTTTACCATTTTATCTCAGTATTGTTTGACATGTTTAACATATTTAATATTTTTTTAAAGAATTCATACATTAATTCAACATTTCTACAATTATTCCCATTAATTTCTATGGGAAGATAGTGTTCTTCTTAGTTTCATTTAGCAGCCATCTTTTTTACCGCTACCTGCTATTTTGTAATCTATTTCTGTTGTTTTTAGTCTATTTTTCCAGACGCAGGTCGCATAAGGTGCTGCTTTTCGTCAGAACAGGTAAGTCCTTTTTTAAGGATTTTTTTAAGGGTTTTGAGGGTAAGGGGGAAATCTAGAAGGTATTTATAGTGTTGACTGTGAGTTTTATGTATATTTAGATGTATTAGTGTTAGTGTTTTTCACTAGATTGTAGTTTTGCGTTTTTGTATACTATTTGAGCAATCGGTTGCTTTGTTATGGTAAATTAAGTTATGTTAGTACTGTTTAGCTGATTAACTGGGGTTTTTATTTACCCTGCAGCTTTTTTCTACGAACGTGTCTCATAGGCATTGGGAGTTTTCTTTTTAAGGTAATCACTTTTGGTTTATCATAAACCCTTGCTTTTTAATGTGATTTCCTTTTATCGGTTTTCCTGGAGCTTTTAATTTTTTTAAAAACACTTTTTCTGGGGGTTTTATGGTTCCTATATACTTTGGATTGCTTCAAGGGATTTGTCTTGGATTTGTTTAATTTTTGCATTTTTGTTTTTGCTGTTTGAACATAATTTTTCCATTTTTGGTGGATTACAGATTTTTTGTTCAGTGGTTAGAGATTTGCAACTATAGAACTGTAGGTTTTCTTTATTTAATATTCTTTTGGGTGGGAAAAGTCAATTTATAATGTTTGTGTAAGTATTTTGTGATAGTTATGCCGCATTGTTTGGTTCATGTGCTGTAATTAATTTATGTGATGGATTGAGTTGGTTTTTCACTTTCTTTGCTGGTGATGATAACATTTTATTTTAAATAATTTATATATAGTTTTATTATATCAGTCTTTATAAAAAATTGAATCTTAATAAATGTTTTGACTCGTGTAATAAAATATTATATTATTTAAAAATACAAGGGTTGGTATGTTGGTTAAGAAATTGTCAGAGTTTTTGACGACTTTGGTTGGTTACTATTTATTTTATAACATGCTTTTGGCTATCATTTCTAAGTAATCTACTCCTTTGTTATTTATAAAGAGTTTTACTTTAAATTGTAGCATATCCTACATTCTTATGCTTTGTTTGCCAAGCTTAGGGCTAATTTGGCTAACAGATTGTTCCATTCTTAGTTGTTGGTAGCGTTGCTCATTTTGTAATGCTTCTATAAATTTGTACACTGTAGGTTGGGTTCTGCCTAATGTGGATTGGAAGGCATTGTGCAATCCTTCCACTGCGTTGTTTGTTTTGGCTTGCTGTGTCAAGGTGCTGTCATAGATATTCCACCATGGCATTTTGAATTTTGGTTGGCGTCTGTGTCCGGAGCAATGCATTCTGCTAACCCAAGTTTCTTTAAAGTAATCGAGTAGAGGGCTTAGTTTGCCCTCATTTTATTGGTAGAAAAGGCTTTCTACTAGTAAATTGTAGTGCTTAGCTACCTCTGTGACAGGGACATAGGCTAGTGCTATTATTTTTTGGGATTTCGAAGGTAAGTTGCATGCTTGTAGAATATTCTACACTTAGGGCCTCATTACGATGGCGGTAGGACCGCCACTGTCAGGCCGTTGGTGACGGTCCCACCGCCATCGGATACAGCTTGACCGCCCGCCACATTACAATGGCGGGTGGATGGTAGGCGGTCAGAGGGACTGACCGCCACGGATCTAACAGGCTCAAGGAGCCCGTCGGAGAGACTTGTATTCCCTACAACAGTGGCGGTGCCTGCTCAGGCACCGCCATAGGGATTACAACGTCCCTTTCCGCCCGCCTTTTCATGGCGGTTAACCCGCCATGAAAAACCAGGTGGAAAGAGAATTTGGGGGCCCCTAGAGGGCCCGCCTTCCCCCCTTGCTCTCGGGCTTGGATTCTGGGGGGCACCTTTGGTGCCCCCCTACATATCCCTGCACTATGTGGCAGGCACATGTGGATATGCAAAATGTGTATTTTCTGTACTGCGGCGTGTGCTTGCAGCACGAAGCACACACCCCAATATAAAACATACACATTGCAACTGCCTTGAAGGTGGTCGCATTGTAATCCCTATGGCGGGACCGCCGACAGCTAGTCTGGCGGTCCCATCCCCGATAGGATGGCGGTCGGACAAAAGTCTGACCACCATAATAATCAGGCCCTTAATGCAGATTGTTGGAGGTGTCACAGTCTACAAATATATATTTTGGGGTTATAGTTATTTGTTTTATGTTTAATATTGTTTAAGAGGTCGTAGTAAGTGCTGCTTTGTTTATTTGGTAGTAGAGCATATATAAAATGGATATTTGTGTTTTGATATTCACCATATATGGTGTATATCTGACTGAATGGTTTGGGACACATTTTGAAGGTCTCATCCATCATACAGTTTTAACAATGAGTTAGTTTTAGTGATTTATTTGCAGTAAAGAATGTTAGGATTCGTTTCTCATTGTTTACATTGTCATGTAAAAGGAAAGGTTCCTTATTTTGTATCATTGTTAGATGTTCATGTATTACTACATCTTGGTATCTTCTAGGGGCAGGAGGAGTATTGCTGGTGGCTTTTTTTGTTTCTGCAAAAGTAGGTATAGATGGTAGTTGGCCTGTGATGTGTTTGGTGATTTTAGAAAGTATGAGCCCGATTCACAAAGGTAAACTTAGACGTTTGGTCTAAACTTAGACCAAACGTCTAAGTTTACGACTTTGGGATCTCCGCCCCAAGTGTGGACATAAAGATAGTACTCGTAAATGCCCTTTGTGAATTCCCAAAGTCGTAAACTTAGGTAAACTTAGGTGTTTTGTCTAAGTTTAGACCAAACGTCTAAGTTTACCTTTGTGACTCAGGCCCTATATCTTTAAGAATTTTAGTTGTGGGTTCCTGGGAGCTAGTTCTTGCCTCCTTTATATCCTGCAGTACCTCCCTTACTTCGATTTCTGTTATATTTGGGGGTGGATGTGCTCTCTCACATGAATTGCAACATCATCTTTTGTAGCTGCCCTTCCATAGCATGCATTAGAATAATATTTGGTACATTTCCAAGTTATATTTTCTGTTGATGCACTTTCTTGGCTGTAGGTGTAGCCCATGTGATTTAGTAACTGCTTTCCTTTCTGTGATCTTATGTATTTTGCTGCCTCTATCATTGTATCTGAAATTAGTATAATAGTATAAATATATACAATATTTGAATGTTTGTACGTTTGTTATTGACATGTAAAATTATGCAACTACTTCTATACATGTATGTTCTGCATAGAAGTTTCACAATGTTATGCAGCATTTCCATTGGAGGTGTTCTAATGAGGAGCAGGTGCTTTCATTGCTGTTGGATGGAAACAAAATGTCCATTTCATTTTAAATGTTAATTTGTTGGTAGTTTGTAGAGGTTGAGGTTGTTTGCTTTATTTTAACTTGCTATTTGGGTTAGTTTAAAGTTTTTTATTAATTTATGTATACTTACTTTTGTATATTTGTTTGCTGGCGTGTGATAGTAGTATTTTTTCTGGCAGTTTATTGTTTTTCCAAATCATCATTTTTTCTTTTAGGAAGTCAATGCAAAGAGATGGAAGTTGGCGAGTTGTTATATTAATTTTTGCTATTTTAAATTTTTAAGCATTTTAACAAGTACATTTTAGTTGAAATATAAGTTTTACTTACTTGGTTAAGTAGTTGTTGAGATTTATATATTTCTTCATTATGGTATGGTTAGAGAATCCATCAAAGTTTCCAAATCTTGCAGTGGGTGTCCTTTTTGAAGAACTTAGGGGCTCATTACGATGGCGGGCGAAGGCACAACCGCGGTGCTGGCGGCGGCGTAAAATGCCATTTTCCGCATGCCAGCGGCGGTTCCCACGGCCGCCATATTACAATGGTCAAACATAGCCCATTTCCTGTCCGCCGCGGTGTGACGTGAACCGCCATAAAAATACGCCCACCACTGCGACAGTGTGAGCCAATAGAGACCCACCGCAGTGCGGAATGACGTCCCGACCGCCGTACAAATCACGATGCCCCAAACAGCCCCACACACCGCAACGGAGAAACCACCTAACCAGAGACGACGGAAGCGTGGCAGCGGAGCGCGAAACCAGACTCCCGGTCCCGACCGCAATGGATCCAGCTCTACAAGCCTTCCCGGTGCTGTACCTGATACACTACCAGCAAGTAATGCACCGTCGCGGACAACGCCGCAGGTACCCAATCTCACAACTCCACACACAACCACAACACACAACTCCTGGGATGATAAACGGTTCCTGTCCACACCAGACACTCTGGTGGGGACAGGAACACATCCACAACTGTACCCACACATGTCCTACCTGTCACAAATATACCACTCCACATCCAGCTCACCCATCAACCGCCAAATCAATGCACTCTCCCGGTCACGGCACCACAGCGCTGCAGACGCGGGAAAACAGGAGCACAATGTAGTAGGCAGGGCCAGCGCTAGGCATGGGCAGTCCACAAATATTCACAGGGCCCCATCTCCAGCCTTCACACACTAGGCCCCCCACACCCATCAGGGGACATGCTGTGTGCCCCCCCTGCACAATCGACCAGCCTGGTGAACCCAGACCCTGCCCAACACACACCAAACAACCAGGGAGCCAGTCCCAGCATGTGGGGCTGAAGAGGAACACCCAGCACAGAAGACCAGGGCCAGGGCAACCCTCCTCCCCAACCCCACACTCCACTCATGTCAAGCAAACTGAGTACAATCACAAAATGAACACTCACACAGAATATGAGCAATCACTCAACTGGACACACTGCCTGTAAAGTCACCTAGACACACCCCACACTGACACACAGCCACATACACATACCACATGTCAGCAGCAATGGAGGCCAAGAAATGGGCAACACAAAAGTGAGGTGGACACTGATGGAAAGCCAAGGAGCTAGCCACAAAGCATGTGTACATCACATGCAAGAGAAGGAACATATCACAAGACCCTTAGGCCATCAAATCACAAATGGCTGTCCCAGTTAGTCAAAGTAAAGCACAGTGACCACTGTGCAACAAGTCTGGGAGACAGCAAGGCAAGCCATGCATAGGCACAGGGATGATAGGAAGTGGCTGAAGTCAAACAGTGATCAGCCACACATCTGTCACAAATTACTTGACATGTGTATGTCAGCAGCACAACACACAGGGCACATCGTCACACTCCCTGACTGTCATCACAAGTTGCATCCTTCACACATCCCCTTCCTACATCCCCCTTACACATGCACCACTCAACAGCAGTGACAAATACACAGAATGGTGCAAATAATATCCTGTCAGTACACTGACAAACAATCACACTCCCTGGGGTGCATACACAAACATCACACACACACTCAGGGATGCCTGACCCAATGCTGGCACAAAAACAATAGCCAAACACAAATCTCACAAACAACATACACAGAAGTCAAACAGGCCCAGACATGTGCAGACAAACAGTGGAAAGGCAATGGGACCCCAGACAGAACAGGAGGACACAACATCATCACTCAGGACCAATGCACAGACACCATACCCCAACACAGACAAGAAGTGCATCACCTCTAAACAATCATGGACACAAACTTGGATCAATGGGACAATAAGAAAACACAGACAGACATACCACAACAGCCATCAAGTCAACATGGTGTCATACCATACCACATGCATGCACATGCACAATCCTGACAAGTGTCAGCTCAAAGACAGGAGGAGAAACCACCAAGGTGCACACATAACAAGCACAGGAACAAGAATACTCCCAAGTGCATGTGACAGACACACAAGTAATGCACACTACACTTGCAATACACATCTGAATGTCTCACAATGCACAAACAACGCACACACAATGATATGCAAATAGAACATCACACACACAGCATCTGTCAGCTGAAAGAGCCAACACAGGCCAAACACTGCACACATCCACATCAAACACACAACAGATGCTCATGCCAATACATCTGATTACAAACACAGCTGTACATCAGGGGATGCACAACAGGCAAGTACAAGGCAACATACAACCACAGCACTGCATGTGCAACAAGCAGTGTGTGCACACCAACCAAACCAGAAGCACACATATCAGAGTGCCACAACATCAACACCCACAACACAAATCATCACAGCACACAGAGAGCACAACACTCAGGAAGGGTAGCAGTACCTCAGTAAACACACATACAGCTAACCCAACACTCACAGATGCACAACTCTGGGACACACAGGTGCAAACAACATGACCAGAGGACTGTGTAGCACTAACTGTTGCACTGCACATGAGCAACCCTGACTGCAAACAAGTACAAGAGCATCACACATAACTAATTGGGAAACTGGCCAGAGTGCCACATTGGTCCTGTGCACAGATCAGCACCACAAAGCATAGTGTAACAAATGAAGTGGTGGGGAGGCACACACACTGGCAACCCAAGGGGATAGCTCACATGAGAGTGAAGTGGTGTGTACGTCAGTAGTGGACAGGTCAGGAGTGTACTCTACACAAATACATGGAGGAGTCACTCACAATGGCTAGGCATCAGAAGCACAGAAAGGGATTGGATAACTCCACATCCCACATGCCATACTGGAGCTAAAAATGGCTCAAGTGACAGCAATGCATGAGAAAACACACCCAAAATGTCAGTGTGGCTGAGCAGGTCTGCACAGTGACCACAAACAGTATCAACACACATGGCTGATCAACAAAACACCACACGACTTGCCAGTCACACACTTTGCATACTCACAACTGGCAGAAACAACAGGTAGGTTTCCCCCAGGAGTGCAAGGACACACCAACAGACTGCACAGTGCACAACCTACAACTCCCACATGTGCACACAACCACAAGCACAGGGCTGACAAATCAAACTAACAGGCACCCAACTCCTGGCTGACACATGTGTGCAGTTGCCATTGCAGGGGCACACACACATCAACACTACTGACAAAGCCACCCCCTTTACACTGCACAACTCATGACCACCCAAGTGCACACATTTCAATGTACCCATGTGACTAAGATGACTGGCCATCACAAGATGACCATACACCAACACTGCTGTTCACACATGAAGAATGATCACACAGACATGATGGACCCTGGCCAGCCTGCCTGTAATCCTGTGGGTAGAATTCCCCTCTGTGCTGGTAGTGCATCCTAACATGACATGTGTACAATTTAGCAAACCTGAACATAGAATCATTAGGATAACAGTAGATCATCACAAACAACCATCAGTGCACCCCCAATTCTCAGAGTCAAGAAGAACTGAAGTGCCTCTCACCTCAGCCAAACTCTGAAAAAGTGAAACTAGCAACTGGCAATGTTAAAGTGGCATACAGAGCATGTGTCACATTAAACCATACCCACACAGAAAACCCTTTATTTAGCAAGGAGACCAACAAAGCAGACAACAGGAGTAACTGTCTTTATTACAAATTACACAGATAGGCATCAAAAGTAGACAAGAGCAAGGCCAGTGGCCAGTCCAAACAGCAGAGTAGGTACATGAGAAGCTGCACAGGGAATGGGCCAACACAGCAATGTACAGCAAGGCCAGTGGCCAGTCCAAACAGCAGAGTAGGTACATGAGAAGCTGCACAGGGAGTGGGCAAACACAGCAATGTACAGCAAGGCCAGTGGCCAGTCCAAACAGCAGAGTAGGTACATGAGAAGCTGCACAGGGAATGGGCAAACACAGCAATGTACAGCAAGGCCAGTGGCCAGTCCAAACAGTAGAGTAGGTACATGAGAAGCTGCACAGGGAATGTGTGAGACTGTACACAGTCATGGTAAGCAACACAGCTAGGGGGATAACAATGGGTAGTACAGGCACCACTGTGGGAGAGACCGGTGTGTGAGGGGGATTTAGCCTCAGACTTGTCTTTCAGTCTGACTGGGAGCTGGCTGAGTGTCGGGGCCAGTTGGAGGACTGGACCTGAGAGAGAGCGGACCAGCTGAGCTTGAGGCATCAGTGGCTTTGGGAGCCAGAGGGCTGCATGGACCGGGTGGTGTGGTGGCCCGTGGAGGCGGAGACATGCTGCCATGAGACATAGTGTGGGAGGGAGAATGTTGAGGGGTACCTTTCCACTTCTTGGGGATTCGATATGGAAGTGTGGTCTTGGTAGGAGTGGGAGGTGGGGCGGCCACAACAGGCACACTCACCACCAAAGCTGCATCAGGTGCAGCCGGTGGCCCTCCCTCTGGGGACCTGCTGGATCCTGCGTTACGCTTGGCCTGGCCTGGCCTTGTCCCCTCCATCCCTTGTTGACCAGGTGAATCCCCTACAGTGCCCTCCTTACCATGCTTCACAGGGGTGTGGATGGGAGTTGAGGTTGTTGGTGAATGTGACCCTTAGCTGGCACCAGCTTCACAGCAGGCACGGGAGCTGACTGCTTTTCTTTGCGAGACGCTTTTGGGACCGGAGAGTCCGTGGCTGGAGATGCCTCTGAGGCATGTGAGCCTGAGGCCTGCTTCTTGGCTTTATGCTGATTGTCGCCTGAAGGGCTTTTGCCCTTGCGCTCTGGCGCTCTGGGGTGGCTTTGGTTTTTTGGGAGGATGGTGTCTGCGCTCTGGCCCGCTAGGGCTGCTGCTGTTGTGTGCTGTGTGTGCTGTATCTTGAGCCTGAGGTCTGTGGTGTGTGCTCACCATCGTCAGATCTAGCCACTGGCAGGGGGGTGGCCAAAGGGACTGGAGCTGGACTCTGACACTGTGCCAGCTGAATGGCTGCCTTCACTGCGGAGGACAAAGACTGGACAGTCCGGTGTAGCCCACCCACGTCTGAATGCATGCCCTCCATGAAAGCAACTACCTGTGCCAACTTTTTGTCGTGGTCTAGGAAGGCGTTGATGAGAGGTGTCTGACCCACACACAGCTGGCGCAAAAGGTCCACACACTCAACACTGATGGCAGCAGAGGAGACAGGGGCAGGGGCAGCAGTGCCTGGGGTGAAAGACACTCTCCCCTTCTTACTGGTGCGAACATGGGCAGCACTAGTGGAAGCAGCTGGGAGGGTGGGCACTGGACGCTGTGTGGTGGAAGAGGAGGCAGAGTTCCCGCTCCCTGTGCCCGCCAACATAGATGTGTCACCGCTGTCGTCAGATGACGTAGAGGTAGGTGTCTCTGGCTGTGATTCCTCAAGCAGACTCCTGTCCCCCTCCGAGGCGCTGGTCACATCAGTGTCAGTGTGCTCGTGTGTAGCAGTCGTGCTTGATGCCTCACCACTGGTGTCAGTCCCCTGTCCTTCTGTGTCCACGGTAGATGCTGCAATAGACAGAGACGTAGGGTCAGTACTGTGTTATTAACACAACCATGATATGCAAGCAAAGCACAAAACAAGATGATGACATCCCCATGTTGCACACCACCCTGTGCAGTAACACTCACACTCAGATGATGCACACTGCCGTTCCCTTTCCTGGGATGTCCATGACTACCCCAATGCAGATGATGCCAGAAGGCCACAACTCAGAATGCAATGTCAAGGGACATTACTCCTATGACATGAGAAAGTACAGGTAGTGAAAATGCATGACAGCTGCACCCAGCACAGAGGCCACTTACAAGCCATTGCATCACACTAGCAGCATCACGGAGCCCAGCACTGGCCCAGGCTTGGAACACATGCAGCCACTCCCAACCAAAGTCACCCTTCACAGAATACTCACCCCCAGCTTGCTGCTGATGGTCCTTCAAACGTGCATCCAGCTCAGGCTGTGTCACAGCTAAGATGCGGGCCATTAGTGGTGTCATGCTCCTGCGCGCCAACCTGCCAGTCCGAGGGAGCAGCCCCAGCATCATCTCTGCCACGTTTTTGCTCAGCCGGCAGATATCATCCCACCTCTTGTGACAGTGTCTGTGTCATCGTTTGGAGACACCCAGAGCCCGCACCTTGCGTGCAATGGCCCTCCATATGGCCTTACGCTGGTGGACTTTGAGCTGCAGGCATGGGAGTCAAGAGTGGGAAAAATCAATGACACAGGGTCATGTACCACTATCTCTCAGTACAGGAGCATGATACAAACTCTGCACAACTTCACAGATATGTCTAACAGAGACAATACAGCATCTCAGATAGTACATTTACATGGGAGAATCATACGGAAATGCATGCAGGTATGAGTGTGGACACAGTACCTGCCCATCTCATACACATGCAGGATGCCAGCACCAAAAGCTATGTGTAGGGTGCCCACATCTACTATCCAGTTTGTGTGTGAGCAAGACATACATCACATTGGTAAATATGTTTTGGGGCAGACTCACTGTGTCCAACACTGCGCAGCCCTCAATGTCCTTGCCCTGTGAATGGCTCACTGTGTCATGGAGGACACATTTTGGGACATGAGCTCACAATCTCATACCCTTCTCACAAGGCCTGTCGTGTGCAATCTACAGGTCTGAGATGGCTCTGTGATGGATAGTCTAGCAGACAAACCATATGTTTCACTCTGTACATTCAGTGATGTGTCCTTGTCAGATTGGGCAGTGACTGTGCAGGCCAGGTGGGCTCACACTGAGGTCCAATGTTGGGCATCTGAAATATCACATGAAGGGACAAATGGAGAGTGTAAACAGTGCCTACACATGCGAGTCAGTACACATGCTAGTGGAAATGGAAGGGGCTCTGTACAAAAGTACAACAATCTGCTGTGTCATAGGTGACTTACCACCAAGAGTCTCACCCTCTGGCATTTCAGTCCTGAGCATAGTGCTGAACTGTACATGATGTGAATTTTGAGTCAGACACACTTCCATCAGTACCCTCAGGACGTAAACCACAAGCCACAGATAGGCCTGTGAATAGCATCAGGGACCCACACAACCATTCACACAGGCAATTTCTGTCCTGACTCCTGCATAACCAACTTTCTGCGTCACTGCATGGCTGACAAAACAATACATGTCCCTCCAATTTGGATGGGCAGGCAGGCACACGTGTGAAATTGGCTACACACCCCTTTCACCTGGAGACAGCATGCTAGGCAGTGAATGACACAACCCCACACTCTCAGGCACATACTGCAGCAGATCAACTTCATGTGTGCACTCCCTGCACTCTCACTTCCACTCTGAAACACTTACCATGACATCAGGAGCACCACATAGCCTCCCATACTTTGTGAGCACCTCGTCCACGAGGACCTCCAGCTCCTCGGTGGTGAAGGGATGGGCCCTGATCTTCTCAGTCCTCGACATCACTGGGTCCAGGAGACAGGAGCAGCAGCAGTTGCTGGCCAGGGGTAGATGAGAGATTGAAGTTAGGGTAACCCCATTTGAATATTTGGCTGGTCAAGAGATAGAATCATCACAGGGAGATTTTATTACATAGGGAAGTTGAGCATAACCCTAATTCTTGAGCGAATAACCCCTTGGGCATAATCCTGTTTATGAATAAGATTGTATGTACGTTACTTAGGATGGACATATTATTTTATAAGATACTCATTGTTATATATATATCTACACAATTTGACAGGTGGAGACTGATATTTACAGTCCGACAGGTGAAACGTGACCTATTGGCGCGGTATTCGCCATTGAAGAGCGTTGCAGGTACGAGGGACGACAGCAACCTCTCGGTAAATAAATAACTTTGGGTTGGGGTCCTTGTCCCCGGACCTTTTGCAAGAGGATGTTTCCAATAATATGACGTTCATGATCGGCACGTTCTCTTTCTTTTTATTGTGTCAATAGCCACAGATACGGTGTTTTAAAATTTAAGAGGTGAAGACTGGTTCCCCAATGCCCTGATGAAGTTGCCTAGAGAGTGTTGGCAACGAAACATGTTGGCCTTTCGTGAGTGAAAATGGCCATATACATGCCTGTTTTTTAATCTGAGGACACTTACAGCATTCAATAAAGTATGTCTTGCATGTGAGCAGTACCTCTTTTTAACTCTGAAAATAGTTTTTCTTTTTCACGGTTGGGGTCCAATGGGCACTAAGTGAACTACACGACTCAGTGCGTTTTTGCACACAGTTTTTCTGATTTATTTTCTGTTTAATTTCTCACCTCTGAGGAAGTACTAGCACATACTCTTTTCTGTTCTGGCCATGTAAGCAACCGATGATGATAACGTGGGCATACTGGCGAGTACCATCCAGCAGCTCCTTTGGTTTGCGTACGTGAGGTGCTTACTGGCCTTCTCACATATTTCTTTGTCTGTAATTTGTTAATACACAATTATGTGAGGGAGTGATGTGATTATACACTGTTGTGGCTATTTACGCTGGTTTAAACTGAGCAGTACGGACCAGAAGGCCTTTTTGCTATGAGCAGGCCTTGTTCGGGAAGTCTTAGAATGCAGTAAAAGCTCCCGCAGGTCCTAAATTAGTATTTGATCTGTTCGATTGGGGTCAGATCTTGTAGTGTTTTCTGGCCAGGGGTGTCAGACAGCAGGCTCTGGAGACAGGAGCAGCAGCAGTTGGTGGTCTGGGGTGTCAGGCAGCAGGCTCTGGAGACAGGAGCAGCAGCAGTTGGTGGTCTGGGGTGTCAGGCAGCAGGCTCTGGAGACAGGAGCAGCAGCAGTTGGTGGTCAGGGGTGTCAGGCAGCAGGCTCAGGGAGCAGTGGAAAAGTGAGGCTCTCTCCCACACATATATAGCCCCCAGGGGTAGTTTCAGTGGTACTGAGCTACTGCAATTGGTCTTCCAGGTCAGATTTTTTCAAATGCATCCAATGACCATCTCCGCGGTGGCGGAGCACGCCTACCGCGATATTCAAACTTGCATCATGCTACCGCGATTGCGGTCCCCATTGGCTGTAAGGGCTTGGGCATTGGCGGTAACACACCATTTTTCAGTGCCGCCAGGTTGATGGAAAGGACTAGCGTCTCCCTTGTTTCTATAATTATGGCCTCATGAGATCAGTGAGGGCCGATGGGAAGGTTCTCCCATCGGCGGAGACAGAGAGAGGCATGCAGGTGGAGCAGCACAGCTGAATGGGAGAACCTTCCCATCGGCCCTCACTGATCTCATGAGGCCATAATTATAGAAACAAGGGAGACGCTAGTCCTTTCAATCAACCTGGCGGCACTGAAAAATTTAGGCCGCTATTGATACTTTATTTAAACTCACCTTGGTCCTGAAGAAGCGCTTTGGATCTCCTCCAGAGGCCACAGATAGCGCGAAACATGTCGACCACTAGAGACACCCACTAAGGACTCATATCTAGCTACTGAGGGACATAATATACCACTAGCAGCGCCACACACCTTTTACTAATGACAGAGGGACCACTTTAATAAATAATAGCCACTCTCCCTCCAGTCATTTTTTAACACACTAGTTGAGACCTCACTTCCACTCACACGCACGCACCTAGCGGCTTGTTTCATCAAAAGATCTCCGAAAAAGAGACCCTTCGGGGGACCCATAGGGCATGGCAGCGCCGGACCGACGAGGAGCAAAAAGCCCAATGATGAAGCATGACATCCTTCGGGGTGTGTGAGGGCATCATGATGAGGACACACTGTCCCCACACATAGAGTAGCACAGGACACTTTTTCCTTTTTCTTTCTCCACTTTGAACTCTCCTCTTAAGGAACAGTGACCCCCCTTTATATACCAGTTACCAATCGGGAGCAAGGGTCACTGGACCTAACAATCAGCTCCCACCATCCCCCCCTCTCTTTTTGATAAATAGGAGTGCCATACATTGGAGCCAGTGTCCGTGATTTGGGTGGCGGAGCATTTTCACAGCATCTATGGACACATAATGCTGTGTGAATGGCCAATGGCCAGTTCTCAACAGTGCACAGTGGACACATGATTCATGGCACAAGATTGTGCACATAATGCCAATGTACCATTTAGCCCACTGCTGGCTACACATGCCATGTTGGTGTGTATGATTGGAAACATTGGCATGTACTCCCTCACAAGTCACTTGTGATGTTGATGGGCATGTACACAGAACAGTGTTGTGATGGACTCTCCAATGGGTACACATGTCAATGTGTGATAGGGCTGAGCAACTCACAGTGATGAATGTCTGACTACACATTGTGCATATTTGCATGTCTACTTTTCTTTGCCCATGCACATACTTGTTGTTTATGCACAGACTGTGCTCATTGTGTTGGTGATGTGTGCCCTGTTCGACTTATGCAAGGAGGTGTGGCAGGTACAGCAGCTAGGTAGGAGACAGTAGTGTTGCAGTTTCACACATATGCTGTATGAACTACTCTCAGGGCTGCTCATGCAAGATGTGGCCATATCCCTTTGGGCATTCACATGCTCAGATTTTGTTTTTGGAGGTGCTAGCTGTGTGAAAGGTGGACTGGTGTTCGACTGGTGTAGCTGAAGGTGTCCCTACATGTAAGTTGGGTTGTGAGCTTAACTGTGATGACGGTCATTGTTGGCGTTGTGTCAGTCAAAGCGTGAGATGTCGGATACATCTCATGGTGGATTGCATTGACATGTGTCCCCTTTCATCTCACCTAGGAGGAGACCAAATGTGCATCGTCCCTTCACAGTACTGGCAGACATGGAGGATGAGGAGGTCATACGGAAATTCCGTCTGCATCGACCCACCCTACAAGACCTATGTGCTATGTTGGAGCCCCACCTGCAGCCTCGCAGAACATATCTGACAGCTTTCACACCAACACACACAAGATGATGGACGGAATGTTGCACATTGGCAAACATTCACCCCCAGTCACAGATCTGGGTTTAATCCATCGTTATTTTGCTCACCACGCCACCCCAGTTCAGACATAGCCATATGCAAATCAGTCTTGACCCTGTGCCTCATGGGAACTGTCCAGAACGAACTGCCAAGCCATGTCTTCCCTGGACCGGAATCAAGCATCCTAGGACCGGTTTCGGGCATTCAGCCCTCATCAGCCAGGATAGCTTGACTCCAGTGGCGTAGTGAGCACGGGACCCACGTCTGGGCATACCCTTCCCACTTAGGGCGAAATGCAAAACACACAAGATGATGGACGGAATGTTGCACATTGGCAAACATTCACCCCCAGTCACAGATCTGGGTTTAATCCATCGTTATTGCAAAATAACGATGGATTAAACCCAGATCTGTGACTGGGGGTGAATGTTTTGCCAATGTGCAACATTCCGTCCATCATCTTGTGTGTTTTGCTGTTCGCCCTATGTGGAAGGGTATGCCCAGACGTGGTCCCGTGCTCACTACGCCACTGGAGTCAAGCTATCCTGGCTGATGACGGCTGATAGCCAGAAACCGGTCTAGGATGCTTGATTCCGGTCCAGGAAGACATGGCTTGGCAGTTCGGGCTGGACTGTTCCCATGAGGCACAGGGTCAAGACTGATTTGCATATGGCCATGTCTGAACTGGGGTAGCATGGTGAGCAAAATAACGATGGATTAAACCAGATCTGTGACTGGGGGTGAATGTTTTGCCAATGTGCAACATTCCGTCCATCATCTTGTGTGTTTTGCTGTTCGCCCCATGTGGGAAGGGTATGCCCAGACGTGGGTCCCGTGCTCACTACGCCACTGGAGTCAAGCTATCCTGGCTGATGACGGCTGATAGCCAGAAACCGGTCCTAGGATGCTTGATTCCGGTCCAGGGAAGACATGGCTTGGCAGTTCGGGCTGGACTGTTCCCATGAGGCACAGGGTCAAGACTGATTTGCATATGGCCATGTCTGAACTGGGGTGGCGTGGTGAGCAAAATAACGATGGATTAAACCCAGATCTGTGACTGGGGGTGAATGTTTTGCCAATGTGCAACATTCCGTCCATCATCTTGTGTGTTTAGCTTTCACACCAACGTCTAAGGTGATGGCGGCCCTGCATTTTTTTGCAACTGGATCATTCCAGTACAGGTGGGATGTCGCAACCTATGTTCAGCATGGTGCTACGTGATATCCTGTCCGCTATGATGATCTACAAGGACAGATATATCCATTTCCCCGGGATTCATGAATTGGCGGGTGTGAAGGGTGATTTTTATGCCCTTGGCCACATCCCCAATGTTGTTGGTGCCATTGACTGCACACATGTCGGACTTGTACCACCACAGGCACGTGAGCACATCTACAGGAATAGGAAACATTTCCATTCCATCAATGTGCAGGTGGTGTGCCAGGCAGATATGATCATCTCACACGTCTGTGCCAAATTCCCTGGCTCAGCCCATGACTCGTACATCCTGCGTAACAGCATTGTGCCACAGCTGATGGCTAATCTGCTTCCGGAGCGTGCATGGATTGTGGGTGAGTACGCAGAGTGAAGTAGGGTGCTGTGTGTGTGACATGCTGTCCTCTGCCACAGTTATATTACAAAGTTTGTCTGTGTATCTCCCACCTAGGTGATTCAGCATATCCCAACCGTCCTTGGTTGCTGAGCCCACTGCGGAATCCCAGGAACCCAAGTGAAGTCCGGTACAATGATGCCCATGGGAGGACACGTTGTGTGGTGGAGCGTACTTTTGGTCCCCTGAAGTCACGTTTCCGTTGCCTGGACAAGACCGGAGGTGCACTCATGTACTCGCCCAAAAAGGTGTGTCAGATTGTGGTTGCATGCTGCATGCTCCACAACTTGGCCTTGCGCAAGGAGATCCCCCTGCTCCTGGATGCTGATGAGCAGCCGAGGCCCCCGCCTGCAAACCAACCCATGTCCAGTGACGAGGATAGTGGAGAGGAGGAAGGTGTCGACCTGTGTCAACAGCTCATCAACCGCTACTTCACTTGAAGGTGAGTG
The DNA here is from genome assembly GCA_963921515.1 of Calotriton arnoldi. NCBI lineage: Eukaryota > Metazoa > Chordata > Amphibia > Caudata > Salamandridae > Calotriton > Calotriton arnoldi. The sequence goes on along the minus strand of CAWUFW010006276.1, from coordinate 1,032,612 downwards.
ACAATGTACAACGGGGCCATTCTCTGCTGACGTTGTTGTTGGTGAAAAGGTCTATGTGAGCTTTGTGACTGCAGCCTGTTGTTGACTCAGTGCTGGCTGCCAATGTTTCTGGTACAGGCTAGTTTGGCACAGCTACAGGATGTCTATGTCGGTGCTGTTGCTACTTGTAATGTGTGCATATTGTAGTACCTTGATGACAAGTGTTGTGTCATGGCTGTGATGCCACCGCCTGACTAGTGATTATTGTTCTGTTGTGTTTTCCTAGGTCCTTTCAGCCTCTCCTTGCCTAAGAACAATCTGTGGTCCTGGTACATTGTAATCATGTTGTACATTGCACATACTGGCATAAACACGGAGCAGACAGAACGACATAGGTGTGTAAGGAGTGTTTATTTACAATGGGTACATGTGACAGGGGAGTGAATATTTACATGAAGGTGAATTGTGAAGCAATGAGTTGTCAGTGATGGTAGATGAGACAATCGAGTAGTGACCACATCGATGTGGTGACCCAGTCCAACAGACGGAAGCCATTAACAAGGCATTGTGGGGAAGGACAGTCAACAAAGTCAATGGCAAGGTGAAGAGGGTTGCCATCATGGCTGGCTCCTAGACTGGCGTTTGGCAGGTGCTTTGCCACGGGTTCCTCCCTTGGATTTCTTTGGCTGGCCCCTTGGTCGTTTGGCCGGGGGGGCCCCTGCTGCAGGGCCAGTGGGGTCTGAGGAGTCCCCCCTCTCCGTGGCCGCAGGGGAGGATGTGGAACTGTCATCCTGCAGGCCACCGGAGGGAGGTGGAAGTGTTGGTTGGCCCGCAGGCCTGTCCCTCAGAACCGCCACTAGCTGGCCCAAGAGGTCCACGATTTGGCCCATTCGTGTGTCTATGGACCTCAGCAGCAGGCGGAGCTCACAGGCATCTTCCTGAGCCTGGCCAGTTTGTCCCTGGGCCCGTTCATAGGCCCCAAGGACTCTGGAGATGTTGTCCAGGGCTTCGGTCCCAGTGTCCTGTTGGCTTCGACTCCCCCTTGCCCTCCCACCTGCCCTGCTGTCACGGACCTATTGCCTCACCACTGTAGGCCCCCGCCTACTCTCCCTGCCCTCCTCAGTTGGTGGGGTGGGGTGGTCATCCTCAGGGGCAGGGAGAGTGTTGCAGGCAGCACTGGTGGTGGTGGTGGTGGTGGTGGAGGCCGCACAGGTCGTTCCAGCAGGGGTCAGCATTGTTGTTGTGTTTGTTGCTGATGTGGTGGTGGGGGGGACAGTGGGGTCCTGGGACCTGTTGTGCCCTGGCATACCAGATGGGCCGGCTTCTTGCTCCGCATCCTCGAAATCCAGGGGGTCCTCAGAGAGTCCATGTTCCAGGGTTGGAGACTGGCCCTGCAGGTTGATGTTCTCGGCCTCTGCAGTCAGTTGTTGATCACCTGTGGGACAGAGGGTGAATGGTCATTGACGTGCACCCCTCAAGCTTGGTGTTCGATGTATCTTATTTACAGGTTATGCAACACACAGTTAAATATTTTGCACATTGTATCTCTGAGGGTACTGTGCATCATGACATGATGTGGAGGCACATACATTATTTTTCCCTGGTGTGACATGTCGATGGATACCATGCCCCACGTGAAGGTTTTGTGATTACGATGAAAGGGTGTCATCTGAGAACTTGCGTCAATACTACTTGATGTGAAGCATCTTTGCTGATTACTCTGCCTGGCAGGCGTTGCATCTGCGCATGAACTGGCCATTGTCGTCTCATGCATACCTTTGTCATGTCCTATGCTTTGATTTATTTGTTTGACAGACCCTGCTTGTTTAGTTTTCATATGGTCCTTCAAGCTCAGCCCCCTTGGAAGTTACTGATAGCATTCAGTGCTGTGCATGTTTGTGCCCTGATTTGCATCAACATGGGATTTGGTGAGTCCCACTTCTGTTTCTGTGACAGTTACATACGCTTAGCTGTCTGCACACTGTAAATTGTTATTGTATCTGTGTCAATTTTGGTGGGATGTGAGGGCTTGTTTTGTCATATGGCTCCATGTTTTTTTAGTAGAATGGTGGGGTGCAAGCACTGTCTACTTACCTGTGCTGTTGTCACATTGGGGTTGACTTTCTGGCACATGTTTCTGGGTGGGAGGGAGTGCTCCATCCTGCTCAGGGGTGGTACAGGGGGCCTGGTGGGAGTTGTGATGCAGGCCTCCCACCCACAAACAGCCCTCCCTGGGAAGATGGCTACCTACCTGTTAGGTAAAGGTGAACAATGCAATGGCTGCCAGATGCTTCTGGGTGTGGGGAGTGCTCCATCCTGGTCAGGGGTGGGACAAGGGTGTCTGCTGGGAGTTGTAGTGCAGGTCTCCCACCCCCAGACAGCCCTCCCTGGGAAGATGGCTACCTACCTGTTAGGTAAAGGTGAACAATGCAATAGCTGCCAGGTGCTTCTGGGTGTGGGGAGTGCTCCATCCTGCGCAGGGGTGGGACAGGTTGCCTGGTGGGAGTTGTGGTGCAGGCCTCCCACCCACAAACAGCCCTCCCTGGGAAGATGGCTACCTACCTGTTAGGTGAGGGTGAACCATACAATGGCTGCCAGATGCTTGTGGGTGTGGGGGGAGTGCTCCATCCTGCTCTGGGGTGGGAGAGGGGGCCCTGGTGGGAGTTGTGATGCAGGCCTCCCACCCCCACACAGCCCTCCCTGTGAAGATGGCTACCTACCTGTTAGGTAAAGGTGAACAATGCAATGGCTGCCAGATGTTTCTGGGTGTGGGGAGTGCTCCATCCTGGTCAGGGGCGGGAGAGGGGCCCTGGTGGGAGTTGTGGTACAGGCCTCCCACCCCCCACACAGCCCTCCCTGGGAAGATGGCTACCTACCTGTTAGGTAAAGGTGAACAATGCAATGGCTGACAGATGCTTCTGGGTGTGGGGAGTACTCCATCCTGCTCAGGGGTGGGACAGGGGGCCTGGTGAGAGTTGTGGTGCAGGCCTCTCACCCACAAACAGCCCTCCCTGGGAAGATGGCTACCTACCTGTTAGGTAAAGGTGAACAATGCAATGGCTGCCAGATGCTTCTGGGTGTGGGGAGTGCTCCATCCTGCTCAGTGGTGGGACAGGGGGACCATGTGGGAGTTGTGGTGCAGGCCTCCCACCCACAAACAGCCCTCCCTGGGAAGATGGTTACCTACCTGTTAGGTGAGGGTGAACCATACAATGGCTGCCATATGCTTGTGGGTGTAGGGGAGTGCTCCATCCTGCTCAGGGGTGGGATTGGGGGCCCTGGTGGGAGTTGTGGTGCAGGCCTCCCAGCCCCACACAGCCCTCCCTGTGAAGATGGCTACCTACCTGTTAGGTAAAGGTGAACAATGCAATGGCTGCCAGATGCTTGTGGGTGTGGGGAGTGCTCCATCCTGGTCAGGGGTGAGACAAGGGTGCCTGCTGGGAGTTGTAGTGCAGGTCTCCCACCCCCAAACAGCCCTCCCTGGGAAGATGGCTACCTACCTGCTAGGTGAGGGTGAACCATACAATGGCTGGCACATGCTTCTGGGTGGGGGTAGAGTGCTCCTTCCTGGTCAGGGGTGGGAGAGAGGGCCCTGGTGGGAGTTGTGGTGCAGGCCTCCCACCCCCACACAGCCCTCCCTGTGAAGATGGCTACCTACCCGTTAGGTAAAGGTGAACAATGCAATGGCTGCCAGATGCTTCTGGGTGTGGGGAGTGCTCCATCCTGCTCAGGGGTGGGACAGGGGGCCTGGTGGGAGTTGTAGTGCAGGCCTCCCACCCACAAACAGCCCTCCCTGGGAAGATGGCTACCTATCTGTTAGGTGAGGGTGAACCATACAATGGCTGCCAGATGCTTGTGGGTGTGGGGGAGTGCTCCATCCTGCTCAGGGGTGGGAGAGGGGGCCCTGGTGGGAGTTGTGGTGCAGGCCTCCCACCCCCACACAGCCCTCCCTGGGAAGATGGCTACCTGACTTTTAGGTGAGGGTGAACCATACAATGGCTGCCACATGTTTCGGGTGGGAGGGAGTGCTCCATCCTGCTCAGGGGTGGTACAGGGGGCCTGGTGGGAGTTGTGATGCAGGCCTCCCACCCACAAACAGCCCTCCCTGGGAAGATGGCTACCTACCTGTTAGGTAAAGGTGAACAATGCAATGGCTGCCAGATGCTTCTGGGTGTGGGGAGTGCTCCATCCTGGTCAGGGGTGGGACAAGGGTGTCTGCTGGGAGTTGTAGTGCAGGTCTCCCACCCCCACACAGCCCTCCCTGGGAAGATGGCTACCTACCTGTTAGGTAAAGGTGAACAATGCAATGGCTGACAGATGCTTCTGGGTGTGGGGAGTGCTCCATCCTGCTCAGGGGTGGGACAGGGGGCCTGGTGAGAGTTGTGGTGCAGGCCTCTTACCCACAAACAGCCCTCCCTGGGAAGATGGCTACCTACCTGTTAGGTAAAGGTGAACAATGCAATGGCTGCCAGATGCCTCTGGGTGTGGGGAGTGCTCCATCCTGCTCAGGGGTGGGACAGGGGGCCCATGTGGGAGTTGTGGTGCAGGCCTCCTACCCACAAACAGCCCTCCCTGGGAAGATGGTTACCTACCTGTTAGGTGAGGGTGAACCATACAATGGCTGCCAGATGCTTATGGGTGTAGGGGAGTGCTCCATCCTGCTCAGAGGTGGGAGAGGGGGCCCTGGTGGGAGTTGTGGTGCAGGCCTCCCAGCCCCACACAGCCCTCCCTGTGAAGATGGCTACCTACCTGTTAGGTAAAGGTGAACAATGCAATGGCTGCCAGATGCTTGTGGGTGTGGGGAGTGCTCCATCCTGGTCAGGGGTGGGACAAGGGTGCCTGCTGGGAGTTGTAGTGCAGGTCTCCCACCCCCAAACAGCCCTCCCTGGGAAGATGGCTACCTACCTGCTAGGTGAGGGTGAACCATACAATGGCTGGCACATGCTTCTGGGTGGGGGTAGAGTGCTCCTTCCTGGTCAGGGGTGGGAGAGGGGGCCCTGGTGGGAGTTGTGGTGCAGGCCTCCCACCCCCACACAGCCCTCCCTGTGAAGATGGCTACCTACCCGTTAGGTAAAGGTGAACAATGCAATGGCTGCTAGATGCTTCTGGGTGTGGGGAGTGCTCCATCCTGCTCAGGGGTGGGACAGGGTGTAGGAGAGTAGAATCAGCTTCACATGGGTACCCCCACTTTTTGCTGATGCTTCACTGTTTTTCGACCTTAGTCTGGCTGGGGCCCTGCTAATCAGAACCCCAGGCTAGCTGCTTCCTCTCTAAAATGGTTTCCATGTGCCTTAGGCACATCTCTGATTGGAATCTGGAGTGCCCTTATAAGTCCCTAGTATATGGTATACTATGTACCCAGGGCATAGGTACCTCAGAGGCCTACCAGGGGCTGCAGCATGCATTGTGCCACCCCTGGAAGGCCATCCAAACTGACACCACAGGTCTGCTACTGCAGCCTGGGTAAGGTGGTGCATGCACTCTTACTGTGATATAGGCTACCTATATCACTACATACATACACACATATAAACCTATAAGTCACTCCTATGGCAGGCCTTATCAATCCTGAAGGCAGAGTGCGTGGTTCCTATGTGAGAGGGTGCCCCTGCATGAGCAGGGCCCCTCTGCAGCGTTCGGAGACCCTTCTCTGATGCTGTTTGTAGTGCAGCCCGACCATATACTCTTAAGCGCATTATAACCTCGCGTTAAATGCTAACTTTGGGATGGCTGCACGGAAACATGTCGTGTTTGGTGTCAAACATCTTGGAATACTACCCCCCGCCAGTTCTGGCGGCGGGGGTAGCATTCCACCCTTCTAGAGGGAGAGACATGTACACACCGGTATACCCGGTACTGACTTTCCAGAGCCCTGGCATCACAAAATGGATGCCGCTGCCACAGACACGAGTCTGGCCTCCTGCTGCTGACCGAAACTCCGGCAGGGGAGGCCTGGACACAGGTTTCTGTCCCAGGGAGGTGTAACCACCTCCCCAGACAGGATAGTGTGTATTGGGGCTGGGCGGGAGCACTCTCGGGTGCTTTGAAGTCCTGCACTGGGGGCACATTTGGTGTCCCTGTGCATACCCCAGTTCAAACCGGCTCAGGGGCTTCCAGCCCCTGCTCTGGCGCGAAACTGGACAAAGGGAAAGGGTGTAACCACCCCTCTGCCCTGACCCTCCCATAGGTGGGGCCACAGAGTATGTCCAACCCCCTACCTTAGTATAAGTATGGGACCCCAGTCCTTAGGACTTTAGATTTACCTGGACGAAACTCTGACACAGAATCCTGGACCTTCGACGCTCTACTTCAAGATTAGAGGACTGAAGAATCTCCTTGGGGTCAAGGAGTGACTCCCCTGCTTGGCAGGCACCAAAGAAGCAATTGTCCGGTCTGCATCGCTGAAGCTCCCGTCGGACGCCGAAGTCTTTGCATCACCAGAGGTGGATTTCCAGACTTCCCGAGGCTGCCCTGAGTCCCCAGCAAAGCTGAGGCCCGTAGCTGTCGTGGGTAATGTGGAACCGTGACCCCTGGACACCGATCGCATTTGCAAGTGCATCCTCTTCTGGGTCTCCCACGAAGTCGTGCTTTGGGCTCCGAGTAGCCCCAGCCTCCAGCACCAACTGCACCGAAGATCACTGGCCTCCACTCCACGAGTGTCCTGTGAGCCAGCTCCACGTGCATCGACTCGAGGCTCCTTTGCAGTCGCTAGTCCGTTGGCTAGTAGGCCCTCCCGAAGGCCAATCTTTTTCTGCTTGGGCTCCCTGGTTGCTCCAGGCGTGCCCTGACTTACCCTCGCTGGGTGAGTCCCCCAGACCTTGCTGGTCTGCAACATCGTCCTTCTTCCATTTCCACGAGACTTGCCGTTGCCAAGGCTTGTTGGGTCCAATCCGGTCGCCGACACCCCTGCAATCGACAGACGTCATGGGACAGCTCGAATCCAGCTCCTGGTCATCGTCGACACCTCCTGGACCTCGTGGCTGAAGAGTCAAGACGACTGTCAACCTACCTGAAGCACTCGACATCGGTGGGCATCTGCTCATCGCCTTCCTGGTCACTGGCTAGTGACCCAGACTCTGTCCCCTCTGCTTTCAGGTTCTTCAGATCTTCGATCCACCTTTGGATCCACCCGAACACTTTCGACTTGGCCGCCAGCAGCACTTTGCAGCAGATCGCCATTGAAAGCGACGACGAAACCCGACCCCGAAAGACACCTATGCACCCGGCTCCCTGGGTGAGGTAACTCGAGTACTCCGGTGCTCCCGTGGGTATTGACACTAGAACAGCCTAGTTCTCAAAGGGTTTGCTCCAAGTCCTCCTCTAAGTGTCCCTTTTCTTTAAATTCTAATCGCGACTTTCCCCATAGAAGTTAACGGCGATTCGCGGCTGTGTTCATACACTGCACGCGTCTCCCGTGGGTCCCCTGTGTCACTACCTTGGGTGGTTCCTTGTGGTCCAAGCACTTCTACAGGCTCTAGGCCTTGTGTCTAGCTCAGTCGTGGTTCTTATACCACTTTATTGGTATATGGTTTGGTACGCCCTGGGGCTCAAACGTGTATTTGTGCTATTACTGTAGATAACTAACTTATAATTTATGTATTTCAAACTCTAGCCTCATAAAGAGACTAGAGGGGTGTGTTTAGTAATAAATACATATATTTTGAATATATACCTGGTGTGGTCCTCTTTCATTTGGTCACTCAAGAGATTATAGACTGGTAAAACAAGCTGCTTTACATTCCTTCAAGACTTAGCCTGAAGGCTGCTCTCCATAGCTACCACTAGGATAGCTTTCAATAAAGGTTGTCTTTAACCTATCTCCAATAAGGGGTTGTTTGGACTGAGTGCAAGGTGCCCACTATAATTAGTGGACAGCATATGCCAGGCCAACTTCTCACATTGGTGTGCAGCGTGTGGGATTCCAGCTTGCTATTGTTTTACCAGATAATCTCAATTGAATTGATCAACTGAAAACCACTAAGGGTACCTAAGGTACATATAAATCAAGCTTAGTAATACAGTAAGTTCTACTGAACTTAGAGTTGTGTGTTAAGGGATAGCACACCCTTTCTACAACTCAAGAGAGTTTAGTAGGCCACACTAGAGTAGGTAGTGCATACACCACACCTCACTAGTAATGTCTTCAAAGCCAGGACCCAGTGAGTCCTCGCCAGAAGCCAGTGGGCTTCTTCCTCCAAGTATGATAAACTCCCATTCTTGGAATTGAGAGCATTATGCAATACTAGGAAGTTGAAGGCAGGCAAAAGTGCTAGCACCCAACACCTCAGGGAGGTGTTACTAGCTGATGATCTCAGCAGGCCCCTAGGGTCTGAAGGGGTAGGCAAAGAGGGTGGGGCAGAAGATGAGGAAGGGGCCAGGGGTGAAGAAACCCAGCCCCCCTCTGAAACTGGCCAGGAAGGTGAAAATGACCTTGTCCTGGAAAACCCAATTCCTCCTGTGGAGGAGGAGGAGGAGGATCAGACTGACCTCCCCTTTGTCCCCCAGGAAGAGTTCTGAGTGTGCCCAGAAGGTCTAGGTCTCCTTCTCAGGAGTCTAACCACTCTGACACCTCAATAGGGACCTCTGTCTCCTCTCATAGGAGGGAATCCTCTCATGAGAGGAGAAAGAGACTGATTCAGTATGAGCAAACTCAGCTTGAACTCAGAAAACAGCAATTGGCTATAGACAGGAGTCCCTAGATCTCTATAGAGAGAGACAAAAGTTGGGACTAGAGTCCCATGGTGGCAGCAGTTTCCCCAAAGATAGGGAAAGGTCTTATGACCATAGAAACCTGAGCAAGATTGTCCCTCCCTACCAGAGTGGGGATGACATCCACAAATGGATAACTGCTCTAGAGAGGGCCTGTAAAGTACAGAGGGTCCCTCAGGAGCAGTGGGCAGCAATCTTGTGGCTCTCCTTTGCAGACAAAGGTAGAGACAAGCTCCTCACTGTTAGAGAGGAGGATGCTGATAATTACAAAGTCTTGAAGAGTGCTCTAATTGATGGGTTTGGCCTAACCACTGAACAATACAGGTTAAAGTTCAGGGATACCCAAAAAGCACAGACTCAAGACTGGGTGGACTTTGTTGATTGTTCTGCCAAGGCTCTGGAAGGTTGGTTATTGGGCAGTAAGGTATGTGACTTCACAGGATTGTACAATCTGATCATGAGGGAGCAGATTCTTAATAACTGTCAAAATCAGCTGTTGCATCAGCACCTGGTAGACTCTGATCTGACCTCTCCCCAAGAATTGGGAAAGAAGGCAGACAAATGGGTCAGAACCAGGGTGAAGCAGAAGGTACAGAACCAAGGTGGTGACCCTAAGAAGCAAGATTCGAAAACCTCTGATAAGGGTGGGGAGAAGGGTAAAGATCAAAAGTCTTCACAAGGCCCCCAAAAATCTTCTTCAGGTGGGGATTCACAGTCTACCAAAGGGAAAGGCCAAAGGAAACCATGGTGCAAGGTCTGTAAGCAAAAGACCCACTGGACCAGTGATTGCACCAAGTCCAAAGACTCTACTCCAGCCCCCACCAATGCCCCTAAGGCACCTGCTCCCCTAGTGCAGTTACAGTTGGTGGTGGGACTACACAAGCCAAGGGTTTAGTAGGGTTGACCCTGGGTAAAGAGATGAGCTCTGACCTAGTCAGAGAACTCACTCAGGCTGTCCTAGTCTGTGATGGAGGCATGGATATGACCTCCTCTGTGAGTCCCAGTAATCTGGGCAAGTACAGACAACAGCCCTTAATCAATGGAAGAGAGGCTTTGGCATTTAGGGACACAGGGGCAAGTGTCACCATGGTGACACAAGACCTTGTGAATCCTGGGCAGATTATACTTGGTGAAATGTACCAAGTGACCAATGCTAGCAACGTCAGAACAGACCATACTCTGGCAGTTGTTAACTTCTCCTGGGGAGGGGTAACTGGCCTTAAGAAGGTTGTGGTAAGTGCAGACCTACCCGTTGAATGCTTGCTTGGCAATGACTTAGAAACTTCAGCTTGGGCAGAAGTGGAGCTCAGGACCCATGCAGAAATGCTGGGGATCCCTGCAGATGTGTTTGCTGTGACCAGGTCACAAGCCAAAATGTCTAACACTGAACAGGCCTTGGATTCTGGAATAATGGACCAAGTGCCCTCCAAGAAGAGGAGTAGTAGGGTAAAGGCAGTGCCTTCCCCTTGGCTCAGAAGGAAGATCAGTCTCTTGAGGGGGATGATCTCAGTCCTGAGGAAGGAACTGTCCCAGAGGAGCTTGAACCTGACCAGGTTGAGTTCTTGGGGACAGGGGCCCTTCCAGGGCAGATCTGAGCCAGGAGCAGCAGAGCTGCCCCTCTCTTGAACCCCTCAGACAGCAAGCTGCTGCTGAGGCTGCTGGGAAAGCTAGTGGTCCCCATACTGTGTATTGGGATGATGGACTCTTGTACTCAGAGTGTAGAGACCCCAAGCCTGGTGCCACCAGGAGGTTGGTTATACCTCTGAAGTTCAGGGGCTTCCTATTGACCCTAGCCCATGACATTCCCTTAGCAGGTCACCTGGGCCAGAACAAGACTTGGGACAGAATTGTCCCTCACTTTCACTGGCCCCACATGTCTGAAGACACCAAGGAGTTTTGTCGCTCCTGTGTAACCTGCCAGGCCAGTGGCAAGGCAGGTGGCACTACAAAGGCCCCCTGATACCACTACCTGTGGTGGGGGTTCCCTTTGAAAGGGTGGGGATTGACATTGTTGGTCCCATGGATCCCCAAACAGCATCTGGGCACAGGTTTATCCTGGTGGTAGTGGATCATGCCACCAGGTACCCAGAGGCTATTCCCCTTAGGACCACTACAGCACCTGTGGTGGCAAGGGCCCTCCTGGGAATTTTCTCAAGAGTGGGCTTCCTAAGGAGGTTGTATCAGACAGGGGTGCAAACTTTATGTCTGGATACTTAAAAGCAATGTGGAAGGAGTGTGGAGTGACTTACAAGTTCACCACACCCTATCACCCACAATGCAATGGTTTAGTTGAGAGATTCAACAAAACCTTGAAGGGCATGATTAAAGGGCTCCCAGAAAAGCTTAGGCGAAGATGGGACATACTCTTGCCCTGCCTTTTATTTGCATACAGGAGGTGCCTCAAAAGGGGTTGGCTACAGCCCTTTGAACTTTTGTTTGGTCACCCTGTCAGGGGTCCATTGTGCTTGGTGAAGGAAGGATGGGAGTTACCTCTCAAGCCCCCAAAGCAAGACATAGTGGACTATGTACTTGGTCTCCGCTCCCGGATGGCTGAGTATATGAAAAAGGCAACTAAAAACCTTGAGGCTAGCCAGGAACTTCAAAAAGCCTGGCATGACCAAAGGCTGTACTGACTGTTTACCAGCCAGGACAGAAGGTGTGGGTGTTGGAGCCAGTGGCCCCAGCAGCTCTCCAAGACAAATGGAGTGGACCCCATACCATTGTTGAACAGAAGGGTGAGGTTACCTATTTGGTGGACCTAGGAACACCCAGGAGTCCCCACAGGGTTCTCCATGTCAACAGGTTAAAACCATATGTGGACAGGGCAGACATGGGCTTGCTCATGGCTACTGATGAGGGACAGGAGGAAGAGAGTGACCCACTCCCTGACCTGCTCTCACAGAACCCTGATGATGGGTCAGTGGATGGTGTAGCCTTGGCAGGCAGCCTCACTACCCAGCAGCAGACTGATTGCAGACAGGTGCTCAATCAGTTCAGACACATATTCTCACTGACACCCAGTCAGACTACCTGGTGCACTCATGAAGTGGACACTGGGGACAGTCTGCCTATTAAAAATAAGATTTATAGGCAACCTGACCATGTCAGGGACTGTATCAGGACAGAAGTCCAGAAGATGTTGGATTTGGGAGTTATTGAACCCTCAGATAGCCCTTGGGCTAGTCCAGTGGTCCTTGTGCCAAAACCTCACACCAATGGTGGGAAAAGAGAGATGAGGTTTTGTGTGGACTACAGGGGTCTCAATGCAGTCACTAGGACTGATGCCCATCCAATACCAAGGGCAGATGAGCTAATAGACACTTTGGCCTCAGCCAAGTATCTAAGCACATTTGACCTGACAGCTGGCTACTGGCAGATCAGACTAGCTGATGATGCAAAGCCAAAGACAGCATTCTCAACCCCTAGTGGGCATTATCAATTTGTGGTGATGCCCTTTGGTCTGAAGAATGCACCTGCCACTTTTCAGAGGTTGGTGAATACAGTCCTTACAGGTCTGGAAGCCTATAGTGCAGCATATCTAGATGATATTGCTGTCTTTAGCTCCACCTGGGAGGATCACCTGGTCCACCTCAGAAATGTTTTACAGGCCCTGCAGAAAGCAGGCCTGACTATCAAGGCCACCAAGTGCCAGATAGGGCAGAGTCAGGTTGTGTACCTGGGCCACCTTGTGGGTGGAGGCCAGGTTCAACCACTGCAGAGCAAGATCCAGACCATCATGGACTGGACTGCTCCAACTACCCAGACTCAGGTGAGAGCCTTCTTAGGCCTGACTGGGTACTATAGGAGATTTGTCAAGGGGTATGGATCAATAGTGACACCCCTGAATGACTTAACTTCCAAGAAAATGCCCAAAAAGGTTCAGTGGACAGTTAGCTGTCAAAAGGCATTTGATGACCTAAAGCAGGCCATGTGCACTGCTCCCATTCTACAGAGTCCTGATTACTCCAAGAAGTTCATTGTTCAAACAGATGCATCTGAATTGGGGGTAGGGGCTGTACTGTCACAATTGAATGATGAAGGTCAGGATCAGCCAGTAGCTTTTATTAGCAGAAGGCTGACCCCTAGAGAGAAACGTTGGTCAGCCATTGAGAGGGAGGCCTTTGCTGTGGTCTGGGCTCTGAAGAAGTTGAGGCCATACTTGTTTGGTACTCACTTCCTTGTTCAAACAGACCATAAGCCCCTCTTATGGCTAAAACAAATGAAGGGTGAAAACCCCAAACTGCTTAGGTGGTCCATTTCCCTACAGGGGATGGACTTCACAGTGGAACATAGACCTGGGAGTAACCATGCCAATGCAGATGGACTCTCTAGGTACTTCCACTTAGAACATGAAGACTTAACTGGGCAAGGTTAGTTTAATGTCCCTACGTTTGGGGGTTGTGTAGGAGAGTAGGATCTGCTTCACATGGGTACCCCCACTTTTTGCTGATGCTTCACTGTTTTTCGACCTTAGTCTGGCTGGGGCCCTGCTAATCAGAACCCCAGCCTAGCTGCTTCCTCTCTAAAATGGTTTCCATGTGCCTTAGGCACATCTCTGATTGGAATCTGGAGTGCCCTTATAAGTCCCTAGTATATGGTATACTATGTACCCAGGGCATAGGTACCTCAGAGGCCTACCAGGGGCTGCAGCATGTATTGTGCCACCCCTGGAAGGCCATCCAAACTGACACCACAGGTCTGCTACTGCAGCCTGGGTAAGGTGGTGCATGCACTCTTACTGTGATATAGGCTACCTATATCACTACATACATACACACATATAAACCTATAAGTCACTCCTATGGCAGGCCTTATCAATCCTGAAGGCAGAGTGCGTGGTTCCTATGTGAGAGGGTGCCCCTGCATGAGCAGGGCCCCTCTGCAGCGTTCGGAGACCCTTCTCTGATGCTGTTTGTAGTGCAGCCCGACCATATACTCTTAAGCGCATTATAACCTCGCGTTAAATGCTAACTTTGGGATGGCTGCACGGAAACATGTCGTGTTTGGTGTCAAACATCTTGGAATACTACCCCCGCCAGTTCTGGCGGCGGGGTAGCATTCCACCCTTCTAGAGGGAGAGACATGTACACACCGGTATACCCGGTACTGACTTTCCAGAGCCCTGGCATCACAAAATGGATGCCGCTGCCACAGACACGAGTCTGGCCTCCTGCTGCTGACCGAAACTCCGGCAGGGGAGGCCTGGACAATAGGTTTCCTGTCCCAGGGAGGTGTAACCACCTCCCCAGACAGGATAGTGTGTATTGGGGCTGGGCGGGAGCACTCTCTGGTGCTTTGAAGTCCTGCACTGGGGGCACATTTGGTGTCCCTGTGCATACCCCAGTTCAAACCGGCTCAGGGGCTTCCAGCCCCTGCTCTGGCGCGAAACTGGACAAAGGGAAAGGGGTGTAACCACCCCTCTGCCCTGACCCTCCCATAGGTGGGGCCACAGAGTATGTCCAACCCCCTACCTTAGTATAAGTATGGGACCCCAGTCCTTAGGACTTTAGATTTACCTGGACGAAACTCTGACACAGAATCCTGGACCTTCGACGCTCTACTTCAAGATTAGAGGACTGAAGAATCTCCCTTGGGGTCAAGGAGTGACTCCCTGCTTGGCAGGCACCAAAGAAGCAATTGTCCGGTCTGCATCGCTGAAGCTCCCGCCGGACGCCGAAGTCTTTGCATCACCAGAGGTGGATTTCCAGACTTCCCCGAGGCTGCCCTGAGTCCCCAGCAAAGCTGAGGCCCGTAGCTGTCGTGGGTAACGTGGAACCGTGACCCCTGGACACCGATCGCATTTGCAAGTGCATCCTCTTCTGGGTCTCCCACGAAGTCGTGCTTTGGGCTCCGAGTAGCCCCAGCCTCCAGCACCAACTGCACCGAAGATCACTGGCCTCCACTCCACGAGTGTCCTGTGAGCCAGCTCCACGTGCATCGACTCGAGGCTCCTTTGCGGTCGCTAGTCCGTTGGCTAGTAGGCCCTCCCGAAGGCCAATCTTTTTCTGCTTGGGCTCCTGGTTGCTCCAGGCGTGCCCTGACTTACCTTCGCTGGGTGAGTCCCCCAGACCTTGCTGGTCTGCAACATCGTCCTTCTTCCATTTCCACGAGACTTGCCGTTGCCAAGGCTTGTTGGGTCCAATCCGGTCGCCGACACCCCTGCAATCGACAGACGTCGTGGGACAGCTCGAATCCAGCTCCTGGTTGTCGTCGACGCCTCCTGGACCTCGTGGCTGAAGAGTCAAGATGACCGTCAACCTACCTGAAGCACTCGACATCGGTGGGCATCTGCTCATCGCCTTCCTGGTCACTGGCTAGTGACCCAGACTCTGTCCCCTCTGCTTTCAGGTTCTTCAGATCTTCGATCCACCTTTGGATCCACCCGAACACTTTCGACTTGGCCGCCAGCAGCACTTTGCAGCAGATCGCCATTGAAAGCGACGACGAAACCCGACCTCGAAAGACACCTATGCACCCGGCTCCCCTGGGTGAGGTAACTCGAGTACTCCGGTGCTCCCGTGGGTATTGACACTAGAACAGCCTAGTTCTCAAAGGGTTTGCTCCAAGTCCTCCTCTAAGTGTCCCTTTCTTTTAAATTCTAATCGCGACTTTCCCCATAGAAGTTAACGGCGATTCGCGGCTGTGTTCATACACTGCACGCGTCCCCTGTGGGTCCCCTGTGTCACTACCTTGGGTGGTTCCTTGTGGTCCAAGCACTTCTACAGGCTCTAGGCCTTGTGTCTAGCTCAGTCGTGGTTCTTATACCACTTTATTGGTATATGGTTTGGTACGCCCCTGGGGCTCAAACGTGTATTTGTGCTATTACTGTAGATAACTAACTTATAATTTATGTACTTCGAACTCTAGCCTCATAAAGAGACTAGAGGGTGTGTTTAGTAATAAATACATATATTTTGAATATATACCTGGTGTGGTCCTCTTTCATTTGGTCACTCAAGAGATTATAGACTGGTAAAACAAGCTGCTTTACATTCCTTCAAGACTTAGCCTGAAGGCTGCTCTCCATAGCTACCACTAGGATAGCTTTCAATAAAGGTTGTCTTTAACCTATCTCCAATAAGGGGTTGTTTGGACTGGTGCAAGGTGCCCACTATAATTAGTGGACAGCATATGCCAGGCCAACTTCTCACACAGGGGGCCTGGAGGGAGTTGTGGTGCAGGCCTCCCACCCACAAACAGCCCTCCCTGGGAAGATGGCTACCTACCTGTTAGGTGAGGGTGAACCATGCAATGGCTGCCAGATGCTTGTGGGTGTGGGTGAGTGCTCCATCCTGCAAAGGGGTGGGAGAGGGGGCCCTGGTGGGAGTTGTGGTGCAGGCCTCCCACCCCCACACAGCCCTCCCTGGGAAGATGGCTACCTGACTTTTAGGTGAGGGTGAACCATACAATGGTTGCCACATGCTTCTGGCTGGGAGGGAGTGCTCCATCCTGCTCAGGGGTGGGAAAGGGTGGCTGGTGGGAGTTGTGGTGCTGGTTGCCTGTACACATGAAAACCAGGAAATGTTGCTGCCTACCTTTGGGGTGCTTCAGATGGAATGAATGTTACATCTGTGAGACCTGTTGCGGGTATTGTGGTGCAGATGAGTGGAATTGGGCCTAGGAGGTGTAGCTTTGTAGTTGGGCAAGACAATACATAGCATTGTAATGGTAGACACTTGTTGTTACTTACCAGCCTCCACTCCCCCGGGTATTCCTGTGAGACTCTCTGGATGCAGTATGGCAAGCACCTTCTCCTCCCATGCAGTGAATGTTCTTGGTGGAACGGGAGGGCCACCGCCAGTCATCTGAGCCAGCTGACGGTTCTTGTTGTTCCTCTCTTTCACCTTGCTTTTGAGGTCATGCCACCGCCGCATGATCTCCTTCTTGCTGCGCGGGGTGGACCCTACTGCATTGACCTTGTTTACTATCCTTTCCCACATTTGTGCTCTGGTGGCTAATGGTGTCTGTTGGACCAGGGTACCAAACAAATGTGGTTCTACTCTGATTGTCTCATCTACCATGACTGACAACTCATTGTCATTGAATTTTGGCATTTTTTTCTGTGCCATGGTGTGTGATGTGCAATGGGGTTGAAAGTGCAGGTGTGAGAGTGTTGGTGGTGATGTGAGTGGTGTGTGTGTAGTTGTGCTGGTGAGTTGTGTGGTGGTTTGCCTCTCCTTAGTGCTGTAGGGTTGGTTCCTTCAGTGGTGGAGTATTGCTAAGGATTGTGGTCAGGGAAGGGGCTGGTTTTATACTCAGCTGTGTGGGTGTGTCAAAAAGGGGTATTGCTGTCAGGTGTGTTGTGTGGGTTGTCCTGGCATTTGTATTTTAGAAGTTGCCATGGGGGTGTGTCATTGGGGTGTGTTAGGTGTTTTTGGGGGCAGGGCTAGTTTGCTGTGTGCACTTGGTGGGCTAGTTTTGTGTTGTTTTTTTTTCGACCGCCATATTTGTCACGGAGCGTCCGTGGCAGTGGCTATGCAACAGCCCTTCCGCCGGCTCTCCCATTCATCACTATTTGCGACCGCGGCGGTCGGAAACAGCGGAACTTTCCGCTGCCACATCGGGGGAATCCTAATTTGACGTGCGGTCACTCCGCTGGCCCTGCGGCGGTTTTGTGTGTTTCCGCGGCGGTCGGATTTTCACCAACTCCGCCCGCTACCGGCAGTCTTTCGTGGCCTCGTTCCGCCGCGGTCGGAGATTTTTGGCGGTTGATCCTAATCAGACCGCCAGTTTTGCCGCGGACCCGGCGGACGGTTGATTTACGCTACCATGGCGGTCGGGGATGTTTTCCGACCGCCATCCTAATCGACCCCTTAGTTGTTTAAATTAGTGTGCCGTGTATACATTGTTGATTGAATTGTTTGTCTGATTTTATTGGTTAAAGTTGTTTATGCTTTTATTTTGTTGGCTCGTGTAGTTTTAGTTTGACATTTATTTTGTCAGTTATGTCCTTCTATGGTAAACGCTAATTTTGGTTTTATTTATAATTAGGGCTCCCGGTTTTATGGTATTTATTTTATTCGCATTTCCGTTTGTATTTATCCATATTTATTTTTGCTAATGTTATCTGTATTTATCCATATTTATTTTAGGTTTTTGAACAAATTAAGTTGAAACTAGTATATTTCTACTAATATGTAACTGATAAATGTGAATTCATGCTTGAACCCCTTATAGGTTCCAATGATAAGAACACTCATAGATAATAAATCAATGCACTTATATGAAAGCATGAACACTTTAGTATCAAGGTTATGCATATATACTGCTGTTTAAGCCTCTTTACTAAAATTCCATTCTTTTTTTAACCCCTTCGATGCTCATGACGAGCTTAGCTCGTCATGCTGCGCGGTGGGCGTGTGCGTATGGCGAGCTGAGCTCGTCACGACCACGCCCGCGATCGGAATGTCCAGCACCTGAGCGGAATTCCGTTTGCAGCGAAGGTGTTAACCCCTACCTATCAGGCCGCACAGCTATTGGCCTGCCAGTCATGACTGACAGCATTTTGAATCTCTCAAAAAGAATCCAATTTCCTTTTTTATCCATATTTAAAGTAAATCTAGACGGAAAATAAATGTTTTTCTGTCTGTATGTATCTGTAAAAATCAGTAAAATCAGAAAATAAGGAGTCTAATTTATAATGTATGATATATAATTTGATAGGTTTGAATATAAATGTATTTATATATACATTTACTAGTATTCAGGTTTTTGTCTAAATGTTTGAAGTTTATGGTAATATTTTTATTGGGTTGCATTGTTATGATTTTAGTTATATAATTTATTGGGTGAAAGGTAAATATTTTGGTGATATAATATATATTTATATTTATTTTAAATATGTGAATAAAATGTTTTTTTTTCCAAATAATCGTTTTATGTAAAAAGTATTTTTTTTAAATATGTATTGATGGTAATTTTATTATTATGCCGATATTATTGTAGTTGATATTGTGTGGATCATTTTTGGCATATTATATGTTTATTTAAAGGTAACGTTATATATATTTATGATATTTATGTTTTCGATATAAGTAAAAATTGCTATTTATAGCAATGGTATTTGTGTTCTCGATACTTGTGGTTTTACTAGTTACGTATTTGAAGTAGATATTTTTGTTATCATTATTTAATTTCCAATATTTTTGTGTTTCAATATTGTATGCATAGATATTTTGTCAGTGATCCCATAGGCAGCCTTGACTTTTGACTTTGGCCTGGTCTCGCTCGACCAGATACTTGCAGTTGCTGCTTTGATCTTTAGGCACTATTTTTCACTTAAAACTATAAAAAAAAAAAATCATTACTCCGGTACTACTGATTGGATTTAATGTATTTAGGTGCGATTTTATTTAATGGATTTTACTCTTTTTTTCTAAATTGGTGTTGGATTTTTCTTGTTTTGTGTTTTCACTTTATTATTTTTTGTGTGCTGCATAAATACTTAAATCAGTTCCTCTAATTTAAGCCAGACTTATTTTGTGATTGTGGTTGTTGCATGAGAAGGGCCTTCACTTCCCCAATCAAATACCCAATTACTTACATTGTTGCTCAGCGGTAGGATCTAGCATTTGTATTTGTGCAGTGCCACTCAGTGATTTTTAGTTCCACTAAAATCCCTGAAAATAATCTGACATCAAAATCATTTTTTTTTCTAAATTCTCCTAAGTTCTTTATATGGTCAATTGTTTCCTATTTCCAAGTTCAAGTTTATCACACCTCCTTTTTGCTACAATGGAGATGGAGTTGATCAACGTGGATAACCTCAGCAAGGCAGAGCTGCAGATGCTTTGCAAGGAGAAGGTGCTGAAAGTGGGTAAGAAGGCCACAAATGTGGACCCATAAGCAGCCCTCCTAGTCTTTGAGGAAGGCAAGAGAGTGCAGGCCACCCCTGATAAGCAGGAAGAGGATGGTCCTGAGGAGGAGAGCCTGGTTAAAGGCTCTGGGCTGCAGCACCCTGAGGAAGAGGACAATTGTTCACATGTATGGAGCTCCCTGCCAGGGAGCAGTGTGTCTGCCAAAAGTCTGTCTCCTGAGGAACTGGCAGACAGGAAGGCTGAAAGGGAGTTCCGGCTACAGCTGGCCAAACTGCCAGAATGGAGGAAGCAGCTGCAAAAAGAGAGGCATCCAAGGAGGAGGTTGCTACCCAGAGGGCCTTGATGGTGAGGAAGCAGGCCCTAGAAAAGGAGAAAGCTAAGGGTGAAAGAGCCTTGGCTGAAAGGAAACTGGTATTGAGTCACAAAGTGAGTCTTAAGAAGCTGGACCTTAAAGCAAGACAAGCCTCATAATCCAGCAGCTATGGTGGCAGTGATACCCCAGTGCCCAAAGGCAACAGGAGGGTTCACATTCCCAAGGACCTGGTGTCTAACTTTGTTTTGGGGGATGATATTGACAAGTGGTTTGAGGCGTGTGAGGTTGCCTTGGATATGCACAGGGTCCCTGAGGAGGATTGGGGAGCTAGTCTCTGGAGGCGCATTCCCAGTGAAGGAAGAGATTCACTGTTGGCCCTAGGGAAGGGAGACAGGATGAAGTATCCACTCGTGAAGGGCACACTTGTCTGAAAATATGGTCTCACACCTGAGAAGCATAGGTAGAAGTATAGGGACAGCCAGCAGTTGCCCCAAAAGTTTTGGGTGGATTTTGTGGATCACTTTTGCAAGGCACTGGATGGTCAGGTGAAGGGCAATAATGTGAATGATTGCAAGGGGTTGTAAAATTTGATTGACAGGAAGCACGTGTTCAGCAATTGTTGTTACAGAGCTGCGCCAATACCTAGTGGATAGTAAGCTCACTGAACCTAGGGAACTTGATAAGGTGTACCACTGACTCAGTACCAGGGTCCACAAGAAGGTATGTGGGGGGAACCCCAAAAGGGTGGGCAGGTTCCCCAAAAGAGGGGGAGACAAAAATAAAAATAAGGAGTTCTCAAAAGTCTCCCAAAACATTTCTCAGGGGAAGGATAACTAGTCCCAACCTGACCACAAGAAAGGTGGGTTTACTGACCAGAAGCACCTGGATACCCTCACGGGTGACAAGACGCCTTCTACAAATCTACTGATTAATTGATTGATTGATTGATTGTGAAGACAGGGAAGTTCATCCCCAAGTGCCATGAGTGCTATAGGTATGGGCACATGAAGGGGGTCGCCAAATGTTCCAAGAGGGCACAGCCCCCCACTGGTGGGCAGACCCAGGGTTGGGTTGTGTAGACCTTGGGGAGGAGGTTATGCCAGTTAGCATGGGTGGTAGAGCAGAGGTTAACCTAGCATTTCTAGGTGACAAGGAGATAGTGCCCAAAGCTCACATGCATTCTAATACTTTCCAGTACAGGCATTGGACATCCATCAATTCGCAAAGGGTGAAGGCTCTGAGGGACACAGGCACCACCATGACTACTGTCAATGTTATGTTTCATACAGGTGCCCAATATAGGCTCAAGTAGCAACCCGACCTTTCACCTATATTTCCCCTGCCATTACACTACATAACGGTTCTTGGTACTGACCTTTTACCTAGTTACCGTAATGCCTAAATGACATGGGGTTTTCTCTGAAAACTAGCCTCATTCATTATGCATGAGGATTCTTGGAATCACAGCAGGACTACCATCTCCTGCATAATAACTAGGTATAAGGGTCATTCCTTCCGTCATTCTAGTCCGACATGACACAGCAAGGTATGTCCCCTGGGGGTACCACATTGGGTATATAAACACCATATCTTGGCTGAGGCAAGAGAGGAGAAAAGGACTTCCATGCTGGCACACTGACTCGAGACGCTGAGGTTCCTGCACTCAGACACTCCAGCTCGCAGTGGTCTGACAACCCTTGCGGGGTGTCCATCTCGAGACCAAAACGGGGTCCCACAGTCTCTAACTTCAGGTAATGGGGTTGACTTTATCCTAGAGGGATTCTTGGCTTTTACACCCACATACATGCTAGGTACACTAAGGTACATCTAGTTAGGGCTGCATCGTAGGAGTACGCATTTTATTGTCATGTATTTTTATACTTGCCTGTATTCATCGTTTTAGCACTATGGTAGAAATCTACCATCCTTTTACTCTGTTAGTGCTTATAATCATTTAGATCTGTTTCTGTCTAATGGTTGTTTCAGCACACCTATTTTACACTAGAATGACGCTGGTTCAATAAATGCTTATTGGAAAACATCCCCACCGTTTATTCTGTGTATTTCTCTGAAACAAAGTGAGCACGAGTGATTGAGCGAAAAGTATAGCACTGTTTCCACGATCCCTGATGGGACAGAATTGTCATGTTCGATAGTTGCCAAGAACTATTCTCTCCTTGGTAAGAGGGGTTTCTAGTGGCACTGTGAGCTAGCTGGTATACAGGCTAACATACCCGGTGGGGGTGTCTAGAATCAGTCCAGACGCCAACCCTACAGTGTATGTTGTCTAAACGCGCAGATCCTATATAGGTTTATAGGAACTACACAACATCAGGTAGCATCTGGTGTCCTCGGAGCAGGCAATCCCCAATACATTTCACCAGATTGTGGTAGCAGGCAACTGTGATAGCCACTATCCTGTGGCTCTGGTTCCCTTTGAGTGTGGAGGTCTCAGGTTCCTTGAATTTAGCTGTACGTTCTGCCACGCCTGTACATTGTCTGCTAGGGAAGGACTTAGAGCACACCATCTGAAAGGAGGAGGAGTTCCAGTCCTACCTGGAGATGTTAGAGTTGCCTGAGTAGGTGAGCCTAACCAAAAGGTCCATGGCAGCCTGAGAGGGTAGTCAAGGAGGCCTGGAGCGTGGAAAAATGCCCCAGGTAGCTGTCCAGTCAAGAAAGGACAAGGGGTGTGGAAAACCTGTCCCTGAAACTCCCACGGTCTGGGAGGCTCAGCATGAGGGCGACTACCAAGAACCTACAGGGGAGGACATTGCTGCCCTGGGAGACCTGACTGAACTTGTTGGTTGGCACACAGAAGGTGGACCATCCAGGGAGGAGTTCTATGAAGCTCAAAAAAGAGTGCCTCATTCATGAGGGCCTGAGGCGGTAAGCTGAGGCCAGGCAGCTGGTAATACCTCGGGAGATCACGTGATCTATTGGGAGAATGACCTCAGATGTAATGAGCCTAAGATTCCTGAGCCTGGGACAAACCATATGTTGGTGGTCCCCTAGTGCTACAGAGCCTTCCTAGTGGGTTGGCCTCATGGCATACCCCTGGCAGGGCATCTGAGGCAGAATAAGACCTTAGCCACCCACCTCTATTAGCCTTGGATGAAGATGACCTCAGATGCATTTAGCAGGCCATGCCCTACCTATCAGGCCAGTAGGAATTCAGGAAAAAATCAAAAGGCTTCCTGGGTTCCCTTACCTGTAGTTGGCAACCTCTTTGAGAGGGTGGGCATCAACATTGTTGGGCCCCTTGGCTCTCAGAAATCAGATGCAATGCTTCTGAAAGAAGGCCTTTGAGAACCTGGAAGGCAGAAAGGAGGTAATCAAGCTCTGGCATGACCAGGAGGCCACTTTCGTCGAGTTTCAGCCTTGCTAAAAAGTGTGGGTTATAGAGCCAATGGAGCACATGGCCCTACAAGAACCTTGGTCTGTGTCCTATTATGTGAAAGAGAGAAAGGGGGAGGTCACCTGCCTGGTGGACCCCCAGGAACCCCTTAAGGGTCTTTCATGTTAATCACCTCAAACCTCAAACCTTAAACCGCAGAGAAGTCTGAAGTCACTGTGTTCATGGTGATAAATGATGGGATTCAAGAGGAGAGTGAACCTCTTCCCGACTTCCTTTCCTCCAAGGAGCAGGATGAGTCAGTGGAAGGTGTCCATCTCTCTCTTATCCTGACCCCAGAGCTGTAAAGGGACTGTCACCAGTTGCTGGGGCAGTTTGCCTCTTTTTTCTCACTGACCGCTGGGCTCACATATCTGTGTACCCAAGATACTCACACTGAAGACAGCATACCTGTGAAGAATAAAAGCTACAGGTTGACTGATATGGTGAGAGCCAGCATCAAGAAGGAAGTCCAAGGTGCTGGAGTTGGGGGTAATTGAGAACTCCAATAGTCCTTCGTCCTGCCCAATGGTGCTGGTACCCAAAGCTGATCCCCTGTGCATCACACCAGAACTGTGACTATAGGAGGTTCAGCTCATTGATAGGTTGGGAGATGCAAAGCTTCTAAGTACTCTTGATTTAACATCAGGGTTCCAGCAGATTGCCCCAGCAGAGGGGGCTAAGAAGAGGTCTGCATTCTCCACCCCAAAGGGCTACTTTCAATTCAGAATGATGCACTTTGGGTTAAAGAATGCCCTGACACCTTTCAGAGGCTGGTTAACAGGTTCCTGACTGGCATGGAGGCTTTCAGTGCTGCCTACTTAGATGACATTGCTGTCTTTAGTTCCAGCTGGGAGGATCCCCAGGAGGTACTTAAGGCCCTCCAGCAGGTAGGCCTGACTATCAAGTCAGCAAGTGCCAGATAGGGCCGGGATCTGTGGTGTGTCTGGGACACCTAGTGGGTGGGGGTGAGGTGCAGCCCCTCTGTAATGGGGTCACAGTGATGGCCCAGACAAAAGAGGTTTGATGTAGGGTAAGGTTTATTATTTCTTTTGTGACAGAGATATGACAGACATACTGAAGGCAGATACTGGTAAGTCCCAATTCACAAATAGTTTTTTTCCCTCTGGATTGGATACTCCTGAGTGACGTCTTCTCCTTCCTGGTACGTCAGAGTTGGCCCTCAGGGAAAACATATATAGGAGAGTTGATTAGTCAACTGCTTTTTCCCTGAGAGATTCAACCATCATCACACCATGAAGTTTATTAAACCAGTCGTCATGGGTACTGTGAGAAAAGGGTTTTGTCTACTATTTCTCTCTCTCCAGCGAGTCCTGCCGGTTTACAGAGAGACATAAATCAGAGGCCTTCCTTGCCCTGCCGGTTCCGCTACATGTACGCTCGTGTTCCTGTATCCTAACCGGACTTGTGCACTCGTGCTCCCACCCTGTGCCTTCTCACCCTCAAAACCCCACCAGTGCCTCCCATGCCTGTGCCCAAGAGATCACCCTGTGGGGACCCTTTACCAGTACTCGCCTGGGGTCGTGACTTGATCCGTCAGTCATGGCAATCTCGTCTGTATTGCCTTGCCCTGGGGTTTGGCTGGATTCCTCGGTCACTGGCCGCTGCTCCATGTCAAGGGTGTTGGTTCAGGCCATCCTTCATGTAGACGTCCGCATACTCCTCTCCTGCCGTCCTCGTTCCATGGTGCCATCCTCTGCCTTTCTCTCCCATCTGCAACTCTCCAATACCTCATACCGAGCTGTTCCCACTTCCTCCTTCTGCTTGTGACGACCTAGTGGCTCTGTGGCTGGCCTATAAGCGGCTGCATTCAATAGAGGGGGCGTGGTCCTTTTTCACAACTAGAATGGCTGCCTGTACCAAATGCGTGCCCGTGGGGTCCCTATCTTGGGTACTGCTGCCCATGTTGGCGTTTGACTCGACACACCCTCCAAGCCAAAATTGAGACTATTCTGGTTTGGAACCCCCCCAAACCTCAGACTGAAGTGAGTGCCTTATGGAGCCTGACTGTATATTACAGGAGAATTGTCAAGAGATGTGGCACCTTTGTTGCCCCCTTGACTGAGCTGACTTCCAAGAAGCAGCCCAAAAAGGTGATCTGGACATAAGCTTGCCAGAAACCTTTTGATAACCTCAATGAGGTCATGTGTTCAGTACCAGTACTCAATGCCCCAGATTTCTACAAGGAGTTTATAGTGCATACAGATGCTTCAGAGCATGGAACAGAGGGTGTGCTTTCACAGCTGAATGAGGAGGACCTAGACAACCTGTGGCCTTCATCAGTAGCAGGTTACTGCCCAAGGAACAGAGATGGAATGCTATTGAAAGAGAAGCCTTTGCTGCGTTCTGGGCACTGACAAAGCTGGGACCATCCCTCTGTAGGACTAACTTCCGGGTTCAGAAAGAGCAAAGGTCCCTCAGATGGCTCATGCAGATGAGGGGTGAGAATCCCCAACTGTTGAGGTGGTCCATGTCCCTATAGGGAATGAATATTACAGTGTAAAACTGACCTGGGACTGACCACTCCAATGCTGCTGGACTATCAATGATTTTCTGCCTTAGTGATGAGCACTCCCATGAGGGTGGGGAGATCTTCCTACTTTCAGCTGAGGGGAACACATGTTAGACCTGTCATTCTTGGTGTGGTCTTCTCCCAAACATGTTGCCTTCTCTCATCCTGTTTTATGAATTTTGTTTTTATTGGCATTAGGACTTCTATCCAGTGCTAAAGTGACTGTGCTTTCACCTTTAAACATGTTAAAACAGGCTTACATCTAACTGACACATTTAATTTACTTATAAGGCTCTAGTAAAGTGGTACTTACATGTACCAAGGGACTGTAAATTAAATACTTCTATTGTGCCCGCATCACTCATTGTGCCACCCACTTAAGAAGCCCTTTAAAAACATGTCTCAGGTCTGCCATTGCAGCCCGTGTGCAGTTTTAAAATGCCAATTCTACCTGGCAAAATAAACCTTTTGCCAGGCCTAAACTTGAATTTTCAATACATATAAGTCACCCTTTGGTAGGCTCTAAACATCCCATAGGGCAGGGTGCATTATATTTTAAAAGTTAGGGCATTTGTTTTTAAGTTTTACATGTCCTGGTAGTGAAAAACTCCCTAAATTAGTTTTTGACTACTTTGAGGACTACCTCTCCAATAGGATAACACTAGGTCACCTCATTACATTAATAAGTACTAACTTTTGACTGGGAGCAGGTAGAAATGTCATGCTTGGCCTCAAAAGAATTAGGTTTTAAAATCCTCTTTAATGGTAAAGTTGGATTTTAAATCACAGTTCTGAAAATGCCACATTCAGAAAATTGGCATTTTCTTGTTCAAACCAATTGGTGCCTGCAGCTTGCGTCCCTTGACACATGACTGTGAGTAGTTGGCAGTTGGCCTTTGTGTATTTCTCCCTGCCAGGGAGACAAAGAGGGACTAGGTGTTGGCAGGATGAGCCATCTTGCCTGGATGGTTGGGGCAGAGCTGTTCCCTGTCCCACTTACATTTCAAAGAGCTGCCTCCAGATCTTAACACCAGCCCATTGTCACCCTAGACCACATGGAGCCTGGGCAGGGGGCGGAAGGATCATTTCATAAGTAGATGTGGGGGTAGCTTAGAAATTTCTACTGGCACCAGGCATAAATATTGGACCTGAAACACACAAAAGGTGATGGGAGGAATGTTTGCAATTTGTGTAAACACTGGCAATCACTCGGGGTAGCATCACAGCCCATTGTTCTTTCATTCACCATGCCCCCTCAGTTTGGACCCAGCAATATACAAATCAGTCTTGATGCTACTCCTCATGGGAACAGTAAAGCACAAACTGCCAGGCCAGGTCCTCCCTGAACTGGAACACAAGCAACTTAGGATGGGTATTGCCCTAGTTGTGGACTCCTCAGTCGGATACAGCTTGGTTCCCATGGCACAGTGAGCATTGCAAGCAGCCTCAATCACCTTTTGTGTGTTTCATAAATATTAGACCTCGGATCAACTCTTCAGTGCAATCCTAGACCTGCAGATGGCCCCCAGAAGGACTACCTTGTACTTCAGAAGACTGCCCTACTGATTAAGACCTATTTTGTACCTCAGAGTACTGCCCTGCGGCTACCAGAGGATTGCCCAGCTGCTTGAGGCTTGCCTTTCTGCTTGATTCCAGGACTACCAGAGCGACTCTAAGGGCTAGTTGGCTGGCCTCCTATGTGTGCTACATGGACATAACAAGCTCCAGAGACCTTGAACTGTACAACTGGCCTCTGCCTAGAGTGAGTCCTGACCCCCCACCCCACCCCACCCCACCCCCAAATGGTGCCCAACTAGTCCTGGACCCTTGGGAGTTATGATTCTCCAGCCAAAACCTGAAACTTGGGACTTTAAAAAAAATTCTTTGTAATTTCTTCAAAGTCCGAAGGTAATCTGAGACCGGACCTAATCCACCTTGTGTAACCGAACCATGCTCCATCGCAGCCAGCCTTAAATGTTGGCTCTATCTAGCTCTCGCATTAACCAGATTTCCACTGTTTCCACTTTGATCTTTTCAGCGCTATTTTTCACTTAAAATTTAAAAAATGTATAACTTTGATTCTACTGATGGGATTTAATTAATTTTGGTGTCATTTTATTTATTAGAGTTTACTATATCTAGGAGTTTTCTTGAGTTGTATTTTCACTTTATTACTGTTTGTGTGCTGCATAAATACTTAACACATTGCCTCTAATTTAAGCCTGACCGCTTTTGTTTCAAGCAATCACTTGGTTAAGCTTAGGTTAATTTAGTGACTTTTGTGGGTCACCCTAACATAGATTGTGGTTGTTGCTTGACAAGGGCACTTCACTACCCTCAATCAAAAACCCAATTTCTTACACAACCCATATCAGAAGATGGATGCTGAAGGTCGGGCTTGGCCAAGTGCCCGCTTTCATAAAATGAAAGAAGGATAATGAGGATGATGTTGATATGACCATTTGCCCCTTATGTAAATATTGTTTGTTGACATTGTCTCAGCTACTAGTTTTTAGGTTTCGCCTGCACAACCCTTGCGCTGTGCTTGTGAAATTTATTGTATTAAGATAGCTTAAAAGGGACTTACATCCTGCCTTCCTTTCTAATTGGTCCATGTGCTAGTCACTTTACTTTTCCTCCTTTTCATTGGTTGTAGGATTCTATTTCGTGTTGTTCCATGTGTCTTTCTCTTATCAGTCTCCCGTGGCCCAAGTACTCATTGTCATCCGCTCCTTGTCGCTTTGGTGGGTGGAACTACTTTAATTTGCTTGCTGCACACACAGTTTATTGTTTAACTTTCATTATCTTCCCCTGGCTGCACGCATTTAACGTGTGTTTTCTCTGGGCATTTTGAGGTCTTTCTACGATGACTGCACGCATTTAAATCGTACTTTCAGACAGCTGTTTCTCAGACGACTTTTCAAAAATAAATAATTGTTCTCTTTCAGTCGACCTATTCACTTTGTCTTAGCACACATTTCAAGCCTAGTGGCAAGCAGCAAGCCGATTCCTTTTAACAAATGTGTCTGGTTGCACGCATTTAAAGCGTACTAATTAAACTAATGTTTACCTACTTTCTTTTCAAGTCGACTCCTTTTAACTAGTGTTCTCATGGTTGCACGCATTTAAAGCGTGCTTTCATTTTAGCAACAATTTATTCAATATAATCTTTTCCTGTTAGTAAGCATTGTGACTCTCCTTATGAGATGTATTATTTATTCATTATTTGGGGGGTACTGACTCGCTTTAACTAATGTTTTTTTCCAAATATATTCACAGGAGCATGTATGACTTTTAATCTATTATTTCTCCTAATTTTTTTTAATTTCAACACTTTGATTTAGCACACATTTTTAGCCTGGTGGTAAACTGACTCCTTTTAACTAATGTGTCTAGCTGCATGCATTTAAAGCATATTTTGGTTTCACCAACAATTTCTCATTTTTGGCTTTCTCAGACGACTTATTTTAAATAATTCATTTTTCTAGGTTAGCCCTAGCTACTTGTTTTCTGCCAATCAACCTCACGGATTTCCCACATATTTATTTAACGCTACTTAAACTTAAAGGCCAGTCTACACTTCACAAAGTGATTAACTATGCAATAAGATCTGTATTTACTGAAAAGACTTCCAGCTTCTAACACTGTTCCTTTAATTATGGTTTACGACTTTGTTGTGCTCCACAAATGCTTAAGACTTGGGGGCAGATTTACAAGCCCCTTGCGCCACTTTTGCGTCATTTTTAACATGGGAAAAGTGACGCAAAAGTAGCGCAAGGGGCTTGTAAATCTGCCCCTTGATATGTGTGCGCCAACTATACTCTTCAGGCCACGGTAACTTTATAGCACACTTTGTAGCCAGCATTTGCTGCCTTTCATTAACGTCCTTTATTTCAACATTTTTAAAACATTCACATATATTTTTTTATTTTACGGAGTTTTATATAGCCCGAAAGTATCGGATATCAGAGCGCTTTACAAAGCACCAGTTGCGTTACATGAGGACACATTCATTTTTGTTAGGCACGGGGAGATTAAGTCATTTGCCCAGAATCACAGGATGTTCAGCTTCATTGCAGAGACTCGAACCCGGTTCCCCAGATTCGAGGTGGATCGCCCTAGCCGTTAGGCCAACTCCTCTCCTATAAAAAAAAAAAGCCTCACTAACAAACAATACAGCCTAAAATACAATAAAGCAAAAGGAGAAAAATGTAGATCTGTGAAAAGGTGCCCGCATTTCCAGACCGTTAGTCGTTTACATCACGCCCTTGCAAATAAATCGTCATTTACATCATGCCTGTAACTGCTTCCCCCAACACATTCACAACATTTACACACACTTCTAGTACTAAAATTTAGCACAACTACTTTTCAGGCACATAGCTCTTTCTTTTCAAACTTTCAGACAGTAATTTACGGTTGCCGTCACTTTAACATATGTTAATCAATAACGCTTCACACTGTTTACAGGCCATTCACTGTCAAGATGTTCTTAACTTGGAAAATACATGACAAAATCTCTTCACACGAAACAGCCAGTCACATTGTAAAACTTCAAAAATGCTTCGTTTTATCTTTAAGGGGAAAAACAAAAGGATATACTCTTAAAAGTTGGGTTTAATAGTGCTTAAAATATTACTGCGTACTACAATTTAAAATATTATAACAACACTTACATATAGTTGCTTAACGTTAACAGGTGCATTTTATTATATTTATATCCCATGCCCTTTACCATATCTCTCTCTGTTTCACTTACTACATGACAAGCACAAGACCACTTCTTTTCAACTAATGTGTCTGGCTGCAAACATTTTTACTAGCTTATCTATCCCAATGCAGCCTTCCCCTAGCTTCTCTCATTAGAAGAGTGCTTCTAAACAGCTTAATGTGTAAAAGAATACCGGAGCTATGACATGCCGGCGCACTGAATGCGTAGTCTTAAATCCACCTTAAGCCCTTTTACTCCACTAACACACACTAACTGACTTTTTAACTTACTTTTTCAGCCAAGATGGCCGCCGGAGGGTCAAGCCTTTAACATACTCTCAGGAATGGGATCACTTTTTAGGGAATATCTCTATTTCAGCCACCCTTCCGAAGCTTGAACGATCCGCCCTTCTCACCACAAACTCCCTGCTGGCCGGAGTGCCTGGATCGCCCTGAGTCGCTGATTTCCTATCTGATACACCGTGATAGTCCTGACAACCCTCGGACCACCGATTCCTGATCGAGATCAAGCGGGTTTCTCGGGGCTGCTCCCGGGCTGCAAGTGGATCGCTGCGCCCATCTCTGCCCCGAGGCCCACAGCCTAGAGGGGCAGCGGTGGTCACTGGCGCCTCCCAGCACATACGTTATTCACCAGAATCCCGGCTCTGTTTACTAGTGAAGAAGGGAGTCCGCCATCCTTGAGGCTACAGGGGTGAGGTCCGACCATCTAGAGATTGACACTGAACCTGGCGGCTCCTTAGCAGCTGGCAACTTTCATCTGATCCCTCCATCCCCTATTGCCGCTCACACCAGGAGGGGCTGCTGCAGTCATTGCGCACTGTAACTGCCCTGCTGCAGCCGCCGTAAACTGCTCCTCACACAGCACCAGTCTGAGTCTCGGCGCACTGCCTCAGCCCGCTCCGACCCAGGCACAAATGCATGTGCGGCCCCAATGAGGGCATTGCTGCTCTGGAATTGCCTGTGTGACACTGCGCGTGGTCCACTGCCTGATAACGGAGGAAAGCATAAATTCTCACTCAACCCCCACCTGACTCCACTAGTACAGTGCACCGAGCAGACCTGCGCTCCCAGCCTTCCCATCAGGCGGATCTCACCCAATCCCCGCTCAATGTCCTTTACCCAGGAGGTGAAAGCTGAAGTCCTGGCCCCTATGAGGGTAATGTTGTGCCAGGAGGGCCAGTGAATCACTCTGTCTGGACTTTGGTTCAGTAACAGAGGCCCCTACTGAGCCAGTCCTGAGCCCCCGGTCTGCACTTTAAGCCCAGCATCCCACAACAAGGCCTGAGTATCAGGACTCTGGGATACACTTCAGATTCAAGGTCCTAGGCAGCCCTCGGGCACTAGGAGGGTCTCGTCCGGCTCTTGCTTTTGGTCCCGCACCCAGGAGGAAAACCATGGTTGCGGTCCCAATTAGGGCAAATATGAGTCCATGAGAGCTCCCTGTTGTCCCCTAACTGTGCCCTTAATTCTTCCTGCTCTGCCTGTGAGCTGCCTAGGATCCCTTCATAGTGCCTATGATTCTCGACGGCCCTTGAGACCAGCACAAAGACTAATGCCCGCTGACCGCACCGATGCAGTCCTCAGCTCCCAGTCTGCCCTTGCCAAGTACAGTGGTCCGTGGGTCCCTGCTTATGGATCCCCTTGATCTGGGAACAGGCTGTGAAGATGGCTGCTGCATCGCAGCCCTCAAATGCCAGCCTTGGTTTAGTGATCGCTCTGCAGGATACTGAAGCTGATCTCCCCCTGACACGGCTGCCCAAGGTTGACTTTTGTTCTGTCTTTCATCATTTTCGTTTTTGGACTACCTCCTCAGTTGGACCCTTGGGCTGCCACACCAGTATGACTCTATTTGGGCTTGCCACTCCGTAGGAAGTGAACCATTGGGCTTCTTCTTCAGTCTAAACTCTGCTTAAGCCTCTTTCTTCTACCCCCCCCGGCACATCTTGCGCACGTACTTTGTTTCTATGCACATTCTGGACTTATGCCCATTAGGTGATCTTATCTTCCTTACACCTACTTTGGTTCCCTATGCTTGCAATGTATTTTTCATGTCAATGCTGTTACTATTGCCCACGCTGTGGCATCTGCCTACCCTGAGCTTATTCTGGTTCGATACTTGAACATATTTATGCTAAAACCTGATACTGTACACCCACATCATCATTTTGCGTGTTTATTGTGTTTCTAGGCGCCTACTGTTACATATGTATACTAGATCATGCAGGCATATGTTTCACACTTTGCCTACCTTACCCTAACATTGATTCCCTGATACACTGTGATCTTCTGTTGTTTCTGTTATCCATTGCCACAGGTTGATTTTGCCTACCTTACCTCTGTATTGTTTCCCTGTGCATACACTGTGATCTCTGGTCGATGCTGCTATCTTTCGCCTACAGTGTGACCTCTACTTGTGCATGCACTGTGATTCCATGGCAATGCTACTATTTATTGCCGGTATTGCGATTGTGACATGGTATATTGATATTTGATCTCAGCATGTTCTCCCAGTGCATGGCTGGTCTATGCCTTACTAATCTACACCCAATTTCTTAGTTCATTTCTCAGCAAGAATAATTTCCATACCCTGATCCTGCACACAATGTCCCTGATACACGATATATCTCTCTGCCATATGGCCCTTCGACCTCACCAACTAGATTGTATAACAACCTCGATATATTATTTCCCCTACCGTTACAGCTGCTGCTTACACCCCCGCTTGCTTGAACGCCTTC
This sequence comes from Calotriton arnoldi, assembly GCA_963921515.1. Taxonomy (NCBI): domain Eukaryota; kingdom Metazoa; phylum Chordata; class Amphibia; order Caudata; family Salamandridae; genus Calotriton; species Calotriton arnoldi. The sequence goes on along the minus strand of CAWUFW010006276.1, from coordinate 999,401 downwards.
CTTTCAAGGCCCGTCCTACCACCACTCATCCCTTGTTCCCCTCCCCATCATGGACCCAAAAGACGCTGCCTGGTTAAACACTATGCTAGCCCCCACAGGGATTGACTCGTTTGTAATAAACTACCCCCCCCAAACTAGCCAAAAATGCCAAGAGAAATATTAAACATAAAATCCACCACCGAAGGAAAGAAACCCTTCTCATCAACTGCCACTTCTGCCACAACAAGAGCACCCTACTCAGCGACCTCATCTTCTCAACCAACCGGCATGCCAAATGGAGAAATGTTCTGTCCTCCTCACTCACCAGCATCCTAACCAAGAAAATCCCTCACAGCCATAAACTTTCTATCGCAACCTCCACGTTGTACCTCGGCAATGCCACAATCTCCATCTACAACAACGGCACCAAACTCATTCAATCTTCAGATCATAACCTGGAGCTCTTCTGCAGTCTTTTCTCCTATCTCAAGCACAAAGTTGATGCGGCCACTCACCTACCTACCCCCTCACCTGCCCTCTCTGACTCCCCCACTCAGATTACCTCCTCTCCCCCACTACTCTACCAGCCCACCATCCCCCCTATTCCCACCCCTCTCCCTGGTTGGCCACCCACCTGTCCACAGACTCCTCTGCTGCCCTTCGCTCCCCCGACTGCTGTGAACTCAAATTTCCCCCCTCACCTACTCCAGGCTGACACCACCATGGACATTCCCTATTCCTCCTCTCCTTTACACTAGTCTGACATCATAACTCCCTGCTCCATCATAGCCCCCATACGCCCACTCTCAGCAATAGGACCCACTCTCTCACCACCTCCCCTCACCCGACCAATACCAAGGCTCGGTCGACCAACTGTACAGGCGCCAGCCCTCCTTCCCACTTGAGGGCATCCCCACACTCCACCACTCACCTCAACCTGGAACCTCTTAGTTATACGTCCTATGACTCCATGCTTAACACTATAAATTCTGAACTGCACCTGATCCAAGCTAACATTCTCAAACTATTTCATATCACCGCCCACTGTGAACATAAATGCACCCCTGCGTGCGCTGGGAGCTCTCAGCCCTCCTGTAAGACCTCTCCCTTCCATAATCCTTCCATAATCATTCCTCCCGACCCGATGGGCTAGTCAGACAGCTATCAAATGTTGATCTATGTGACCTCCTAGCCTCCTATAATGCCTACCCTGCCAATCTCTCCTGTTCCACCTACAAAACTGAGACCATCATCACTCGCCCCCTGCATCCAGAATCAAGATTAGCATCTCACACCCCCCAGGTCATCCCATCCTAAGACTAGATCTATTAACTAGTCGAACCTCAGCACAGCTCTCCTCTCTCACACGCTCCAGAATATGGCTTCCTCTAACTCGACCCCGAAATGTGCATTACTAAACTGCCGTTCAGCGGTGAAACACATGGCTGATATAGTTGCTCTTATACTCAACCAGGACTTTGACATCCTCATGCTCACAGAAACCTGGTTAAATGATTCTTCCGTCCACTCCTTGGGCATCTTGGCCCCCCGGGTATGGCAACATTAGGTTAGACCACCCAAGACACAGCTTGTATTTTCAGAGCCTCGCTCTCTGTGAAGCAATACCCCACTTCTTCTCTGCCCTTGTGTAAATACCTTAAGATCAATATCTTCACCACCAATAACTCCAAATGCTCCCTCCAAATATTCTATCACCCACCTGGGGATAATCGCTCCTTCATTGAACAGATCATGGAGGTCCTTTCCTCTAACATTGACGATCACACCAACCAAATATTCCTTGATGACTTCAACATCAATTGGAACAGTGTCAATGACCCGCTCGTGAATTGCTTCAAATCCTTCCTCCAGGACCTTAAGCAGGCAAATGTCTCACCCATGAGAAAGAAGCCACCCTTGACCTAATCATAGCTAATGAGAACACTTTACATGTTGAGTCTATTCTCCCTTGCGATTGGTCTGACCATCACTGCATCACCTTCTCCCTAAATATAAAAGCAATCACCTCCAAGGGCCAACCTAAGAAAGCCAAACACTGGACCCATGACACCCGTAGCAATAACTCACTTTCTATCTCTACTGCGAGCAGTGAAACCCTTCTTCCGCCTCCCACTTTGACTGCAGCCCAAGAACTCACTGATCACTATTTCAATTCTATGTCAAACATCATGGATACCATAGTTCCTCAACAACTAAAAAGAATCCCATCCAAAAGATCTAATTCCTGGTTCACCAGTGATCTTAATGAAGAACGTCGTCTCCTTAGGCTTGCGGAAAGAACATGAAGACACACTTTCTCCTTAGTCAACCTCACACTCCTGCATCAAAGACGCAATGCCTACAATAGGCACATTAGGATCTCCAAAGCAACGTTCTTTCCAAACCAACCAGACATTGCTACCAATAGACCTAAGAATCAGTTCAAAATCATCAGAAGCCAATCTTCCTGCAGAAGCTATCCTGCTTCCTCAAGTAACATAGCACTCCCTAAAAGTGAAACCTTTGCCTCCTTTTTTGCCGACAAAACGTAGTTAATCACAGAATACATCCAGACCGCTCTCAGCCTCCTACCGCCCCAACAACTTCCACTTCCCCACACTATGGACACTGAAACTCACCAGTATAACCACCTCTTCTCGCCTAAAAATGATGCCTCCTGGTCTAGCTTCATAACCTTTGATGAGATGGGCACTCTGAATCTTCGGACCTTGAAATATTCTAGCCACTCCATTTATCCCCTCCCCTCCAAACTCCTAAATGAATCCATTCACCTCCTACTCCCACTGTGGACTAAGATAATCAATGCCTCCCTCTCCCAGGGTTCCCTACCCGACTGCCTTAAAATTGGTCAGGTTACCCCTATCTCAAAAAAAACAAACTCCGACCTACAGCCCCATATCTAACATTCCTACTCTGGTCAAGCTCCTTGAAAAATGTGTGCACTTACAGCTCCTCAATCACACTGAACACTTCCAACTCCTCGACCATTGCCAATCCGGCTTCCGTTCGGGGCACAGCACTGAAACGGCCATGGTGCATATTGTCAGTGATGCCCTACACTTGCTTGACCGGAATGAATCTTGTCTCTTGATCGTATTGGATCTGTCAGCAGCCATTGACACCATCAACCATGCTACCCTCCTCGACATTCTAGAACAGAAGATGGGCCTCTCTGGCACTGTGCTAAAATGGTTCACTTCCTTTCTACACAACAGGTTGCAGCGCTTCTATATTAATCACACTCTTAGCAAGCAGGGTGAATACTCTGCCTCTTGTCTCCCCACCCTTCATCCCCCTTCCATAACTACCTCAGCATTCTTATGTACACTGTTGTTTGTACTCTTGTGTGATTTATTGTTGATTTCTACGGCTATTTACACTTGTATATAACTTGGATACAGCTGCTATTCTGTTTATGTATTCCACTATGCATTGTGTACTATATATTCGTATTTTGCTCTCGATGTACCTCGAGTGACTGATATTGTTCCTACTCTGTAAAGCACCAAAATGCCTTGAACGTTAATGCTAAGATGCCATATGCGTTCACGTCCTCGGGTGAATCTATGCAGCTAGTCTCCCTACCCTGACAACTCCCTATCAAATCTACTTCAGAACTTTCTGCTTTCATGTATTCCTATTGCCTATTGGATACTTTTTTATACAATTGTTGTGTGTTTTTTTTTTAATTGACGCTTTATGTAACCCCGGGACGTGCTGCTATTTTGTTCCATATCCCACTGTACTTTGTTTCCATTTTTTACCATTACTATATATATATCTCTGTGTACCTCATGTGTTTACTGTTGTGCTTACTCTGTAAAGCGCTTTGATACCTTCAGGTCATGTTCACGCTATACATAACTCTTAAATAAATACATAATATATCAGGTTCCTGATTTCCGCCTTTGAGACATTTTTTCATGTTTCTCTTACTCCTTTGTTATTTTTCTCTTTCTTCCTCTCAGTCAATGCCTGAAGAGAAAAAACAAGTCCATTCACCAAAAAAAGGGCTAATTTGACCATGTGGCCAGCAACCACTTGGCCAAATTAAGCACTGCTCAGAGGAAACAAGCTCAGCTCACATCTTATCCTTGGCTCTTTATATTATCTCACTTCAAAAGAACACATTTACTCAATGTTACTCATCAAACTCACGACCAACAGTTATTATATTTTTATTTATATATGCTTGGCATCCACCAAACACGCTTTATAAAACAGATGAGCCCCTTCTGCTGTCGCGCTACTGTTTGCCTTCATCACTGTACGCTTAAAAATAAAAGCAAAACCTAGAAAACATGCTCAGTTCTAATTTTATTGCAGTTTACAAGTAGAGCCATTGATCGCAGTCATAGACTACTAAATTCTGAAACAGAGCTATCATGTCATTCCAGAAGCTGCACATCTTGCTTTTAGGGGTGCATAACTTTCTGCACCATCTCTAGAGAGGAATACACAAGTTTACCAGAAAATATTCCATCCTAAAGACAATGAAACCATATAAAGACAGGCATGGCGCTCCCGGCTTCGTGCACCGCATTGCCTTTTATTTTTGTTTCGCATGTGTCCTTGTTGTGCAATGTAACCAGTGCATGTATGACTATCATTTTTAGTTTCACCTTCTTTTTTTAAGGTTCATCACCTTCTCTTAGCACAAATTTCAAGACTGGTGGCAAGCATCAAGCCCACTCCTTATAACTAATGTAAAACCAGTAACAACACAATATATTGCCTTTTCTAAAAAAGAAGTCCTAACACCTTATTATTGATCACATAGGTGAAACTTTATGCATTTACCAATGCTTGTTTGTATTGAGTTTGCTGTACAGAGAAAGAAACTCCTACTTCCAGTTGTTAGAGATTTACAGATGTGTTACTTTCAGGATTTAATGAAAGCTATTCAAAACTGTGATAACATAAGACTATGTTACAGTGTGGGAAATGTTTCTGTTAACGTGCCGAATAGCTTGGAATAGTCATTAGAGATCATTTAGAATTTAGAATCTATATAACCATCTGCCAACAGTGCACATTGCACTAAATGATTACATGTTCTTTTCTTTCTTCTCTTTCTTTTTCATTAGTGGTGGGAATAATAATGTCCATCGTCCTCATTTGACGAATAAGTGTGACGTTATTTTTGTCTAGTTATTCATATCTTGTACTGCCATATGGAACATAGAAACTCGATTGTCCTCTGCAGATTATAGAGAATTAGAATTGTATATTTATATGCATTAATTCTTTGAGAAATTAAATTGGTATTAGTGATATGTTCTGGTATTTTAATTTATAATTGTTATTTTTTTATTATGCATTTTACTAGCAGTTGCAAATGTATTAGATATTTACGTTTAGGCAAACATGCTTGAGGATATTTCCCTATTAGTTCATTTTAAAAGGAAGTGATTCTCATTCCGGCTTTATGGAGCAATTACATGTTACATTGAAATAAATTGATGTGTTTGGTAATGAAATTGATCTCATTTATTTTACGTAGTAGGATGTTTTTCAGTTATTTTAAATGGAATGTTTTTAATGTTATATTTGTATTGGCTTGTCAGCAAAATATCAAACAAATAAATGTAAAAATCGGAATTTAGTAAGTCTTTTTTGTGTTTGCTCATTTTAAAATGGGGTCTTGTGTCTGCTGGACACCATTGAATTAATTTCCATTAGCAAAGTTACTTGGAGGATGGTTATTAATCTCTGGGCTTTGCATGGAATTGAAGGGGGTGGGGCTAATTTGTTTCCCAGAGATTAAATAGTACAGTGCGAGGTGGGTATGGTAAAAATCCCTCTTCTATGACTGTTTGTTTTTCTGTGAAAAGTAGCATATCTTTGAGGGTGAGCTCTTGTAGCCTGCGCTCTATTGTGAGGTATGTGTTTAGTTCCTGCTGGGCCACCTGGAAGTAGTCAGGAAAGATCATGATGGGCACATTCTCAAAGTATATGAGCCCCACATGCCTTGCCTATGGCAAGATAAACTTTTGGCCCTGTATAATGCAGGAAACGGGCTATCATCAGTCTTGTTTGACCACCAAGGTGTGTGGGGGATCAGCTATGAAGAATCTCAAGACGCTCTTTGAGGCCATTATCTTCAGGAGACAATCCCATACAAAGTGTTCCATACAGGTGCCCTTGGTGCACTCTGGGAGGCCAGTGATCCTTATGTTGATACAGCTGGATCGTTTTTTGGTGTCCTCTACCCTGTGCCCCAGATATTGGATACGGTCCACCATGCCTTCCATATGCTTGTACATCGCTATCGTTTCAACTGCAATAGTTGTAATGGTTCTCTCTGTGTTTTTATGGTCCACTTGCAGGAGATTAATATCCACTGCAGCAATCCTTTTTACCCTCCATCACAGTTGTAGAGTTGTGAAAAGCTTTGATGGTCTGGTCAACTCTTTAGTTGGGAATCACAGCCTTGTGTGAGAACTGGGGGGTGTATCTGTCAAGCCCATCCTGGTGGCAGATGTCTGGGTGCAAGACAACATTAACATCCCTACTGATGATATGGACTTGTTTATGCTAGAGCTGCCCATGTTTCCGTGATAGAAACAAAAGCCACAATGGAGAGCACAACCGCCGCAGAGGCCGCCAATGTAAGATAGGTTTCTGGCTGAAACCTCTCATTCAGGGGTCAAGGACGTCTGATGTGGGGGCGCTAGAGGGCACCAGGCAAGATGGCCGCACGTTAGTGTAGCTCTGCCAGGCTGATCACCAATCCGCCTATTATCCGCCTGATCAATATTGCATCTCTGCTGCAAAACGTGGTGCTGCACAGCGGTGCTCCCCCCGCGGCTGGTGGGGACCTAGAGGACGGCTGGGGGCGCCGACAACGCGGTGAACTCTGCACCTTGGAGCTTGGCCGATGCGTAGCAAAAATGGCGGCCGCCGTTTCTGAGAGCTGAGGAGCGGACCGACTGCGGCGCCAACGGGCGAGTGAGGGGGGAGAGTTGCCGGCTCGCGGTGCCCTCCAGTGGAAACGGCGTGATCTGGGGCTCTGTCGCTGGTGATGGAAGTGTGCTTCTCGCTGGGCCGCTTATGAACAGCTGCCGGCCTGCTGCGGAGTGCGGAGCCCTGCGTGGAGAGGCCCCGGTGGTGAAGGGGGCACCCGCGACGGCGGACGATCCTCCCCCCCCTCCCCGGCGGGAGTGCGGACGGCCGCATCTGGCGAGTACCTGATCTGGGCGCAGCTGCTGGTCGAGACCCTGTGTGCGCCACCGGAGAGAGAAGTGCCTGCTGCGGGCTGCGGTGAGTGGGGCGCGGCTGAGCTGGGGCCTGCTGCTGCGGAGGCGGGAGTGGGCCGGTTCGCTACGCTGCGGCCTGCGAGCTGTGGCCTGTGTGTGGGGCTTGTGGTGTGCTGCGACTGGTGGGTGCCGGCGGCCGCCCCGGGGGACTAGCCTCGGACTGGAGCACTGAGCGTGGGCCACGAGCAGGACGTGGCTATCTGGGAGCCGGCTCCCCCCCATTCCACCGACTATCCTGCTGTGCACCCCATGGCCCGCCTGCGGAGGCTAGGACCATAAGAGACGGACTCTGGGGCGTCCCCCCGGAATACCCCGGTGATATCGGCTGATGAGGACTGGTCCGGGCCCTTACTGAGATAGTGCGCTGGTATAAGTGGGCCTCTGTTACACTATAAATTAGCACTACCACGAGGGGACTGCATCTGGGGGCTATGTCTGGCTGCTGAGTGGCTCGGAAGCTATCGACTGCGGTGCGCACGCCCTTGGGATCTGACTGGGGAGTGTAGCATACAAATTCCGGTACACGAGTGGTAGACATGGGGAGAACGGACAAGACACAGTCTCGCCTCACGTTTGAGGCGCGAAAAACTACGAGGCCGCAACAGAGGGCCGCTTCGGACTCTGAGGCGGATGCCCCGGTAGAGGGAGCCTCCGTGCTAGAAACAACCTTGCTCGCCATGCAAAAGAGTCTTCAGGCTATCGAAGGGAACATGGCGGCAATGAACCATAGGCTTGACCACGTGGCATCCCAACTGGAGAAACAAAATGCGAGAATGGGGGAGATAGAGCAGCGTGTCTCCACAAATGAAGATGGCCTTAGTGAAGTGGCGGACAAGGCCTTACACATGGAAAAGGTCCTGGCGTTGATTGAGGCAAAGAACGAGGACTTGGAAGCCCGGTCGCGCCGCAACAACATTCGCGTCACGGGTCTGCCGGAATCCACCAACACCGGAAAGATGGAGACTTTCATGGAGTCCATGTTCAAAGACATTTTCGGCCCCGAAAACCTCTCCCCCATGTTCATAGTGGAGCGGGCACACCGCTCGCTGGCGGCGCCACCGGCGCCGGGAGCTCCCCCCCGCCCTGTAATAGCCCGCCTGCTGAACTGCCGAGACCGGGACACCATACTGAGACTGGCGAGGGAGAAAGGCACTATCCAACATCAGGGGAACACGCTGTCTATGTTTCCGGATTTCACTGTGGCTGTTCAGGCAGCACGACGAGAATTTGGCCCCGTCAAAAAAGCCCTGCAGACCGTGGGTGTTCCCTACGCCATGCTCTATCCGGCCCGTTTACGGGTCGGCCAAGATGGAGACAGCAAGATCTTTACTACTCCCAAAGCAGCAATGGATCACGTTAAAATGTTGAAGAGGAAGAGAACTGCGCCAGCTGCGAATATGGACGACGAGGAACAGTAACTTGGTGCCTGGGGTGTCATATGTCTCCGGCCACAGTGGGGGTGTGGCTGATAGGCTTGAATGGCTGTCGCTGTGTCCTCTGGACCTCGCTGCGGTTGAGCTGCACTGCGCCTCAGCAGTCACCCATGTTTCGGGGTTGGACACTTGGGGGACTTTGCTGTGTGATGTTCCCTGTGCGGCGTACCTGGCTACTTTTGATGTATGCGATGATTAATGTTCTGCATTCCTCTAGAGTACCCCTCTTTCTTGATGATACCAGATAGTAATGGCAGTAGGTTAGATGCAAGTTGTTAGATGTATGCTAGTCAATCCTTGCACATTTCCTATACCTGATCCGCCTCCTCCCGCTTTCTGGGAGGTTTGTAGCTCTCTGGTTTCCCCCCACATGGGTGTTCCCCAAACAGGAGTTTACATATGTTGCTCCCCATGTAGGGGACTGTTTTTGTTGGGATGGGATGGCTTTGGCATGTTCGGGTCGCTGAAGTGGGTGGGGGGTAATGGGGGGTGGGATAGGTGGGTTACTAGGCGCTCCTTTCTTGATACCATGGCGTGTCCCTTCGGACGCATCTACAGTCTCTCTTTCACACTACCTCGTATAGCTGACCATACCATACCATGGGAGGTAACGTAAAGTTCCTCACCTGGAATGTGCGCGGCTTAAATAATCCCAAGAAGATACGGTCAGTGTTGGCACAGCTAGACAGACTTCAGGCCCAGGTAGTATTCCTACAGGAGACACATCTTACTCAACTATCGGAAAAGAATGTAGGCTCCCGATGGGCTGGGCTGAGGGTGGCTTCCTCCTACTCCTCTTATGCCCGGGGGGTGATGATTTTGGTGAGGAAGGGGGTCCCATTCACCGTGCTGCACACAGAAACTGACACTCAAGGCAGGGTTGCGATTGTCCATGGGCGGCTTGGGGGCATGGAGGTCCTTTTAGTAAATGTCTATGGCCCAAATGTAGACGACCCTTCCTTTTTTATTGATGTTTGGCGCCGCATCTCCAAATTTTCTGCGGCGGAGTTGATTTGGGGGGGATTTTAATGCCTGCCTGGACGACCAACTGGACAAACAGGGGTGTGGAGCGCTGCGTCATAGCCAGGCGACTGAGGCAATCCTGGGGTTTCTGGATGCAGGGAATATACGGGATATATGGCGTGTGAGGCATCCTGGTATGAGGGAAAGTACATTTGTGTCCACTGTGCATGGATCATGGTCCCGCCTGGACTACTGGCTCCTTTCTGAGATAGCATGTACCTGGGTGCTCGATGTACACCACTTAGCCAAAACCTTGTCGGACCACTCCCCGTGCTCTTGGAGCTGCAAGTCCCAACCTGTGCGCGCCCCCGTTTCAGTGGCGATTACAGCCCTCCTCACTTACGGACCAAGTGTTCAGAAGTACTGTTGGCGTGGCCATCAGCGACTTTTTAAAGAAAATGCTGGTTCAGTCGACAGCCCTGGGACACTATGGGAGGCATTTAAAGTTACTATTAGGGGTACTTGTATGGGCGAACAGGCCGGGGTTCTAAAAGCTCTACGACGCCGTATGAATAAACTTACTGATGAGATATCTGCTTTAGAACGCGAATACACACAACACCCTGCTCCAAGTATACTTGCTACCATTCGGGGGTTGGTAACTGAATATAATGACACTGCGGATCAGGAGATAGCGCACAGGTCAAGACGCTTTACGGCGCGGTATTATGGGGAGGGAGGCCGTCCAAGCCGCTCACTGGCCCAGAAGCTGAACACGCCTCGGACTCAAGTATACCTTACGGAAATGCTGGACTCGGGGGGGAGTGCCGCGCTATACAACCCCAGAGATCAGTGAGGTGGTGTTGGATTACTATTCTGACCTGTATGGACGGCGTGGGCAGGTGTCGGCCACTGATATGCATGCTTATCTAGATGACATAGCTCTAGGCTGGCTATCCCTCAACCAACGCGAATACCTCACCCTACCTTTTGATGTGGACGATGTGAAAAATGCCATCAAGTCCTTGCCCACCAGCAAAGCTGCCGGACTGGACGGGCTCCCAAGCGAGTTTTACAAGGCTTACGCTGACGAACTGGCGCCTAGACTCCTGGACGTCTATGCGGAAGCATATGAAAGTGGTACGCTCCCTCCATCTCTAAAAGAGGCCCTCCTCGTTATGCTTCTTAAGCCTGACAAGCCAGCTAACAGCTGTGACTCCTATCGCCCACTCTCCATTATAAATATTGATGCCAAAATCCTGGCGAAAATGATCGCCAGTAGACTCCAGCCCTTGATCCCCAATCTGGTCCTCCCGGATCAGTCCGGCTTTGTCCCTGCCCGCTCTACCGCCCACAACTTGCGCACTATCTTCTCTACTCTACATTACTTTGAGGCCAACTTTCAGGCAGCAGCGGTGCTGCTTGATGCAGCCAAAGCATTCGACTCTTTGCAGTGGGAGTTTATGTTTGCAGTATTGCTCAGAATGGGGCTGCCCCCCTTCTTCCTGAAGTGGATTCGCCTTTTATATGAGGCACCGGCCGCACGAATCCGGGTCAATGGTTGGATATCTGCCGCATTTTTCATCCAGCGGGGCACTCGGCAGGGCTGCCCCCTTTCACCGATGCTCTTCGCGCTCTCTCTTGAGCCGCTGGCTTGTAAGCTCCGCCAAGGCCACGCGTGGGCGGCACTGCGGTTTAGACAGCGCCCTTTGGTAGTCTCAATGTACGCCGATGATATGCTGCTGTATGTCCGTGAACCCGAAACATTTCTCCCAGAGGTACTTCGGGAATATGTGAAATTCTAATGATTCTCAGGGCTCGGTATCAACTGGGCAAAGTCAACGGTGCTGCCTCTTACAATGGGCACGCGGCGTATGGAGCTGGATTTTCCTCTAACTTGGTCCACCGACCCGGTAAAGTATTTAGGGGTTTGGCTCCACAGGGATCCAGAGGTGGTCGTCTCCGAAAATTATGGTAGGGCACTAGTACAAATTACCGAACGAACTGCGCGCTGGGCAAAACTCCCTCTCTCCTTGGCGGACCGCATAGCAGTAGTTAAAATGACGATACTGCCCAAACTTCTTTACTTATTCATTAATATCCCTATTCGCCTCAATCTGGCGCTGTTTCACTCCTTCCAGTCTGCGCTACTCTCCTTTGTATGGGGTGGTAAGAAGCCCCGGTGTAGCTGGGAGACCCTAGTATTGCCATTCGTGCGGGGGGGTTTCGAGGCCCCTGACCTACGCTTGTATTATCTATGTGCACAGGCCCAGTTTGCCCATTACTGGTTCTTCACACAACGCTATCAACCGCATGTTGCTATCGAAGCTGACGCAGTTCTCCCAATGGCCCTGGCGGTGACAGCCTTGTCCGGGGGGAGCGAGGACCACGAACTGAAATTAACCCTGCACTATGCACGGCATGGGCGTGGAAAACACTTGCTACACGTGCACAATTGCCGTACCTCTACGCCCCAAGGCTACCACTAGCAGCACACCCGGATATCTCTGCTGCTAGAGAACCTGCAGCTCTTAAGGTATTGGGCGCGGTGGGGGTAACCCAATTAGGGGATCTCTACAAACAAGGCCAGTTTCGATCTCTTGCCGACATACAGGGCGGTAGGGACCGGGGGTTCATGTTTGGGTTCACTTATGTGCGAGTGAGGCAGGCAATACGTGCTAGTTACCCGGATTACCCTGTAGAGGCCACGCCGTTGTTAGCACTGCAGGCGGTGCTAGCGGGCGCAGACCGCACTGGTCTAATAACGAAACTATACACTACGTCCCTCAGAGAAAGGGAACAACTGGACACCCCTGCGTACAACAGATGGGCCGCCTTGCTTGGGACCACGCTGACACCGGAGATGTGGAGGTTCTGTTGCATACTTACTGGCAGACTCACTGCTAATTGCAATCTCCGCATCATCCATTTTAAATATTTGCACCAGCTGTACTACACCCCGCTGCAATTGATGCGGTTTGGTCTGCGGGATAGCTCTGGATGTGTGAGATGTGGGCAGGGGGATGCGGGCTTCCTACACCTTGCATGGTCTTGTAAAAATGTATATGGCTTTTGGGGTAAAGTTACTGACCTGCTAACGAAGGTTGTGGCTGAAACTGTGCAGTGTACACCTGAGGGTTGTCTATTGGGCTGGGTACAGTACTTAAAGCCTTGTAATCGCAAACTGGTGGCAGTCTCGACCTTGTTGGCCAAGAGAGCTGTGGCGCAGTGCTGGGGCTCTAGACTCACCCCAACCCTACATAAATGGGTTCGAGACTTACTATATTGTAAAGAACAACTTGGGACATACGCTGAGGAATTGCCTGAAGCCTCTCGCCCCAAGGACTTTTGGGCTCCACTTACTGTATATCTCCTTACAAACCCGGATATGTAATGAATGCTATAACTGATGGTTTTTTTTTAACTGTGTTAAATCTTGGGATTCACAAGTGATATATGAATATAACAGAGACGTGATGCGATGCCGGGGTTGTAAAGTCGCCTACTAGTGCCACCGGGGGGAGGGGGGGATCTGGGAGTTTCTTTTTTCAATTAATTGTTTCTTCCTGTTCTCAATCAAAAAATGGTGCTTGTACTGACTCCACCGCTATCTCTATATGGCCTCCTGTGCGAGGGCCCAATGTGTACTTTACAAGCTGCTCAATAAAAAAAAATAAAAGGACGTCTGATGTAATGGCAGGTGTCTGCGTCCAAATGCAGTGGCTCATCTGTAGCCCATTGTATCCATGTGCTATGTGCCAGTCTGGCTTCCACCAGTGAGGGCTGTCAAGTGAGATCTATAACTCAGGATCCAGTGACACTCTAGGGTATGGCAGGCATTTGTTTCTCTTCTCCGTCCAAAGCCTACCTGGGATGATAGTCACCAATCATGAATTGTACCTTTTTCGGCCCTGCCTGTCTCTGCCTGTCTCTGGAAGAGCGGAAGAAGGGGGCAATTATAGGCACCCCCGCTCAGTTCCACCCCCAGCCAGGCTGATATCTATTTGTTCTTAGGGCCCAGGATCCATCACAGAGTCTTTGCACTCCTCAGATAAGGTGTGAAAGGGAGTACGAACACATTTGTCCTCTGCTGCATCATCTTTTACTCCTCCTCATTGTTGAGTCTACTCTGCAGGCTGAAATACCAGCCTCAGCCATTCACGGAGACCTCCAATCCAGACTCAGGCTAGGCGGCACTCCGCATTTAGGTAGCTCCACCCCTCTTAAATGGCTGCTGCAGCTCCAGGAAAGCGCCATCTGGCATCTTCAAGGACAGGGCATTACTTCCCCACAGAGAAGCTCAGTCTGAAATGTCCCCAACGAATGTATGATGTTACTACGCGTGCTATTACCACGCGGTAGGTTACAACGCGGTCGTTACAACGACCGCGTTGTTACCACGCGTGGCTTTACATCGCAAGTCGTTTCTACGACTTGCGCTAGATGGTGCGCTGGACTTAGGAATAGTATAAATTACTATTCCTACTCCAGTTAGCGCAACAGCAGGGAATGTGTTGGATTTAAAATCCAACACATTCCCTGGTGTTGCACGCCATCTAGCGCAAGTCCTAGAAACGACTTGCGATAAAGCTACTGCGATGAATAACGCTGTGATCGTTGTAACGACCGCGTTGTTACCTACCTGCGTGATAACAGCAGCGTTGTAAACGCTGTTTCCCGTCCCCAACATTATAGGGCAGTGGGTCTGTAGCCTATGAGAGCAGGATCAGGCAGGCATCCCACAGGATTCTGATGTGGGAGGAAGGCAAGATGGGACCTGTCAGACCACATGTCCTCACTCCTTTACAGTTAGCTCTGCTTCCTTGCAGCATCACATTTAAGGCTAAAGACACATTTGGGTGAAAAACCACCCTTGGAGCAACAGCAACTTGAGCGTGGAAAAGCATTTTCGAGCATCTATTACATTTAGGAGCGAAACATATTCAAGCCCAAAACCACATTTAAATGCAAAGCCACTGTTTTTTCAATGTCAACAGGAGTGTGAAAACACGTTTAGGGCACAGAGCAACTGCCATTACAATGCATGAGCAGTTTGATTCATTGTGCATGCATGGCAAATAGAGGCACTCTTTGCAAAGGCTGACTAACCCACCCAATAGCCATTAACTAATGCTGAGACTTAGATACTCTTATGATCTGATTCAGATTGTGAACATCCCTTTCTTCAAGCATTGCCGGCAGTGCCTGAAGGAGCCTAACCCAAACAGAACAATTGTTAAAGACCCTTAGTCCCTCTCCGTTTATGTTTAGGGTGCTGGTGAATGATAGCAAATGCACTCTATGACCAGGCCCAACCAGGGCTGGCTATATGTCTCACACAGAACAGGGGGCCTCTTGTAAACTATGCATGTTTCCTATGAAAGTTTTGATGAGGAGAACTGTATTCCTTTCTGGTACAATTACGTTTATCAAGTGTGAAATTTTGCACTGAGGTTGTATTGAAAATCATTTAAATGTAATTTGCCAAATCTTATCATAGTCTGTTCCCTTTTTGGTATGAGCCATTGAGGCCCTGGTGAAATGTATGGTGTCCAATCTGGTGAGTTCAGGGATTTGCTGCATTGTTAATGGATTTTGTAAATGACTATTCTCTTTATGAATCAGTCTCTAAAAGTTAAATAAAAGAAAGCTGTTTACAGTACTCACAGGTTCAACTTAAGTAATAAAACATTTAAAACTAATTAACGACCTGCAGCTTACATGTGGTTTGGTTATGTGGTATTGATGCGCCCCCCCCTCCACCCCATTTATCTTCAGAGCAGATAGTATCACAAAAAAAAATGGTTTCATCATCTATGTCAGAATATTGTCAGCAAATATGTCTTCTGATTTAACTGTTCAGTTGTAAGAATGATTTTTAGGTCTGGCTGGCCTTAGCCTAAACCTTTTGATTTTACTAAAGTTATATGTATAATAAACTTACATAAAGGGGTTTTCAGCCACCTCTCTTCATCCAGTGGTCTGTTCTTGTGGCATTCACATTTTACTTCCACTCACTACAGCATACAGCAAAGGGCAATGGGTCAGCCTACTTCAGCCACTGGCTAGCTTCACTTTGAGTGACTGTATTTAGCCCTTTCACAAGGAACATATTTGCACACAAGGTAGTTCCCTTCAGAGCCAGTGTTTATGTTTTTACTTTATTATTACTTTAGTGTTGCCTTTGATTTTAGAGCCTGATGTGATACCAGAATGCTTTCTATTAGATGAGAGCACTGGGCATATTCCAGCTTTATCAGATCCTGTTTCCTGCCAATGCTACTGTAAATACCTTAACAGTTCGCGGTGGAGGAGGCCGTGATGAGAGTCTGACGGTCAGATGGTCATTGCTGTGGTGAGAAGAGCAGGCCAGGCGTCACGGACAGTCGTTGCTGTAGCTTGAAGATCCTGTTAGGATTAGCAGGTGGTCATACCTGGAGCTTTATGCTGGCAGTCACTGCAGGCTCTCGTTGCTATAGCGCAAAGTGCAGATCTTGCATTGCCAGTTGTCACTGGCAATCGCTGTTGCAGACGGCAACATTTTGGAGCAAACAGGCTCACTAGCAAAGAGCCCAAAACTTCAAGATTTCTCCACAGCTCAAATGATGCCAGTCAAGGGTCTAGGACCTTGGGAGGCACGTCTTGGGGATCAGGAACTCACTCCAGTAGGGCTCAGGCAAGTCCTGCTGCAAATCCAGGCAGGTCCAGTGCTGCAGGTCAGCTGGGTAATTGCAAAGAGGTCTCTGGAGCTTGTTGTGTCCCTATAGCTAACAACAGGAGGTCAGCACCCTGAACCTTGCAGTCACTCTGGTAGTCCTGGGATCAAGCAGCAAGGCAGCCTCAAGCAGCAGCGGCAGTCCTCTGGGGGTACAAGGCAAGCTTCAAACAGCGGGGCAGTCATCTGGTAGTAGCAGGGCAGTCCTCTGATAGTAGCATGGCAGTCCTCTGAGGTACAAAGCAGGCCTCAAGCAGCAGGGCAGTCCTTCTGGGGCTCCTCCACAGGTCCATGAGTAAACTGAAAAGTGGGTCTGAAGGTCCCATTTTTATGCCTGGTGTCATCTATGAAGTGGAAGAAACTTCTAGAGTTTTCTCCCAACAGATGGTTTTGGAATTTCCTTCCTCCCTGCGTAGGATCTAGGGAGGTTGAGGTGACAATAGGCTAGTGTAAAGTTCTTTGTGAGTGTGCTGTAGCAGCTCCTTTGAAATATAAGTGGGGCAGGGAGCAGCTCCGCCCGATACATCCTGGCAGGAATAGCCCATCTTACCAACATCTGGCCCCCCCTTTGTCTCACTGTCTTGGAGGAATAGACAAGGGCCTACTGGTATGCTAATCACAGTCATGTTACCCAGGACACAGTCTGCAGGAACCAAATGGTTAGGACTAGAAAACACAAACTTTCTTAAAGTGGCTTTTTCAGAATTTTGACTTAAAATCCAACTTTACCATTAAAAAGGATTTTAGATTACAATTTTTTAAGACCAAACATGACATTTCTACCTGTTCCCAAACAAAAGCTCTCACTTTTTAAATGTAATCTATTATTATCCTAAGGGAGAGGTAGTCCTCACAATAGTGAAAGACGAATTTAGTAATTTTTCACTACTAGTACATGTAAAACTTAAAAGTACATATGTAACTTTTTTAATAAAATGCATCCTGCCCTATGGGATGCTTAGGACCTACCCTAGGGGTGACATATATGTATTAAAAGGGGTGTTTAGGCTTGGCAAAAGGTTTATTTTACAAGGTCAAATTGGCAGTTTAAAACAGCACACAGACTGCAATGGCATTCCTGAGGCATGTTTTACAGGGCTATTTAAGTGGGTGGCACAATACGTGCTACAGGCCCACTAGTAGCATTTAATTTTCAGGCCCTGGGTACATTTTGTACCAATTTACCAGGGATTTATAAGTACATTCAATGTGCCAATTGGATGTAAGCTGATTTTACCAGGTTTAAAGGAGTGAGCACAAGCACTTTATAACTGATTAGTAGTGATAACTGAATAGAGCCCTAAGGCCAACAAAAACGAATTTCAGCAAACAGTACGGGAGAAAGCCAAAGGTTTGGGGGAATTCCACTCTAAGGCTGAAAGATCTAACACTTGCCTTGTTCTTCCTTCCATGCTTTCCTTTTTAGGTCGAGCCTGAGCCAGCGCGTATGTGCTGCTCTGGCGATCTGCTGTAGTAGAGTATGGAAGAGAAGCCCCGCCCACTCTCCGCCCATATTTGTCATTGGCTTCTGTCTTTATCCTTCGTAAATGCAGGCTTCAGATTAAGTAATCAGTTTGTTAGTCCCTCCTTAGTACTGCCTTTTCTTCATTTGTAACCTCCCATGGCTACTGGCCCCTTTACTTCGTTTGTTACACGGTACGTGTTATTTAGTTTTGTAAGCACTGTTTTCTTCATTGAGTTTCTCCTCCTGCAAGCACGACATGCTTTGCTTACATTCAGCGCGCCATGCACCATTTTTTTTTACACATCCTGTTTCTCTCTGGCGATACGACATGCTTTTTTTTAATGCTGTGCGGGGGTTATTATGACAAAGAATGTGTTAAAACAACCAGTTAACGACTTTGGCCCTGGAGTACCAGGTTTGAGTCTTGGCGTCGGCTCAAAATCCTGTGATTCTTTACCAATTATTTAATCTCCTGAGCCTACAAAAACATGAATGTGTCCATTGTGCAATGACACTGGTGCTCACGTAAAGCGCACTGATATCTACGGGTCTAGTTCACACGATATAACACTGAAAAATGTATAGCGTCATTTATAAGCTGTCTGACTTTAATGGGGGGCTGTTTTGCCTTGCATATGCACAGTCTAAACTTCACCTTTGATGTCGACAAGTGTTTCCTGTCTGTTACAACTGGAGGCGGGGCCCGAAGTATCGCTAGGGCCGGCATTTTACAGGCTTTTGTAGTAATTTCTGCACGAGGATCTCCTGATTGAAAAAGAAGTGGCAGGCTGGGCTGGCAGTTGGAGGATAGTGCTGGGGCAAGATCAGAACAAAAGGTAACAGAGCGCAATAATATTACAAGACTGGAGGATCACTTTGAGCCGCAATTGTTTTTTTAATTGGGCAGTAAATATTTAGCTCCAAGTCTGTCAGTTCGCAATGATGATCACCCCACACTGAATGCTGGCCCGCAATCAGTACCTGTGAAATGCACTGAACTAACTGCAAGAAACATTTTGGATTGTGACACGAAGAAAGTAGTTTAAATATAATCTGCATGCCTTCCAAATAAATGTCAACTGAGAGCTATAATGTCAGTGAGGTAATCTGATAAAAACGGAAGTTAAAAAAAAAAAAGCAAAAAAAAATACTTTTCTTTAAGCCTTCAGCAGTAAAAGTTGACAACACGTTAAGAATCTAGACAATCTTGAATCTGTTTTGTTTTGAACTGTTTTCTGTGATTGGTCTGCATGTTACAAAGAAGCTAGCGAAGATATAAGGTCTCCAAAAGCTACAGAGCTGCAATTTTGTTTATCATCATTCTGCAACCCCCTCCCCCCCTCCAACCACCAGAGCCATATCACAAACAGTGGGAAGCAGCCATATATTTAATATACATTTTATTTTTAACTCGTCTGTCTTTGTATCTAGTTCCAATATCAGGCCTGTAGCAGTGGGTTCCAAATGCAGTGAGCCCCAGATCAGTGCTTGCCCTTCACCCACTGCTACCTTTATTCCCAGCCCTTTGGAAGCCAATGTCTCCCATCAACCTGACAGTGTGCTTGGAGTAAGGCAGCAAGAGGCCCGGACCTCCAGGAAACAAAAATACTTATTAACAAGCATTTGCCATGGAATAGGTCTCGCATTTGCGAGAGTTTGAGCTATTGGCATTGTAAATGATAATGCCATTTATTTATGTGTTGGTTTTCAAAATAGATAAAAAGGCATTGTCATTTACAATGCCAATAGCTTAAACTTTCACAAATGCGAGACCTATTGCATTGCAAATGCTTGTTCTTTGTTGCCTTCCTCTTATCTTTCTTTCTTTCTTTTTCTTTGCTCTCTCGTTCTCTCTTTCTTTCCTTTTTATTTGTTTCTTGCCTTCCTCCTTATGGCACCTTCACAAATGGACACAGGAGGGTACTGTTTTCACAAAACGTGGCAGTTATGGGAACAGGAGCTCCTAGCGCTGTTTCCAAAGCCCTGACCTCCTTTTTACTGTTTAGTGGTAAATATTGTGATATTTGTGCTGGTTTTGGAAAGGTACATTATCACAAAGTGCACCTTTGTTAAAAAGCAAACCTGTTCTTTTATGTCCCAGGGACTTTTGGAGTCCTGCAACCAACTGTGTGCTGCATACCTGTTTCAGCCCGATAAACAGTACAACGTGGATTTTGACACAGGAGACAAGACAATACAATGTGGTCGCCATGTTGACATCTTCAAGCTGTGGCTAATGTGGAAAGCAAAGGTGAGTAGCCGCCTTATACAAGGCTAATTAGAATATGTTCATTTAAACGCTGTAAATATATACCACAGCCCTCAAATGACTCATGGGACTCATTTGTTAGCAATGACAAAAGACATGGGAGGTTTATGCTGTTTAGGTTACTGATGGGTCCAGTGGCGTAGCTAGACGTACTGCCACCCGCGGCAACCCCTAAGATTACCGCCCGGGTGCAGGTAAGGGGAGTAGTTGGGGAGGCAGGGGGGTGGCGGCCGACAGGCGACTTGATCTCGGGGGTGGGGGGATGGTCAGGGTCGGATTGGAAGGCGGGCACTCGGGCAATGGCCGAGGCACCGGTATCCGAGTTCCAGCTGTGGGCTGCTTTTTTGGACACCCTGGGTTGCCGATTTGGGCGGTGCCTGCGTTGTTCAGATGCCGCCAGCGGCCCAGTGGGTGCCTGAGTGGCCTTTCTGGAGGCAGATAGACGTCCATTACCACCCTTTTATCAACGGGCAGAGGTGTCACTCCCTTTCTCTCGCTGGGCCGGCCAATTAATGTATGCATTTGGGGGAGGGGGGCAAGGGGCCTGAGCAGAAGTGGCCTCTCTTGTTATCAGGTGTTTTTTTTTTATCTAAGTAAACTTAAGAAAACATGCCTCTGTCAGAGATCCCCCCCTCCCCCTCCTTCTTTTTATGAAACTTCACGGAAGCAGTGTTTTACTGAAAGGCAATATGCAAATGTGGGCCACTTTTTTTAGCGTGCCTCGGCCAATTTTTAATCCCAGACCAACCCTGGGGATGGTGCTAGTCGACAGACACGACTCCCACCCCGCCGCCCCCAAATACAGTGCCGCCCAGGGCGGACTGCCCCCCCACCCCACTGATTTTGTCACGTTGGGGACAATAACCTTTAGTTTTCTGCTGTGAGCTTCAATAAAACTTTAAAAACCATACCTCGTATAGGTAGGCAGGAGTTCAAAATAATGGTGCTCTCCAATTTATTTCAAAGGACAACTATAGTTTAGCTCACATTTAGGACCCGAATCACCAACATTTCTGCCTGCATGAGTATTATTTAGGTGCACAAAAAGAGTACTTTCCAATACTAACTCCCACGTCATGATTCCCGATTTATGGAATTTTACACTAGTAAAACATATTTATGACAACAAAAATACTCCGGTAAGGTGAATTTTCCACCTTTGTAAGTTGAGAATTTAGAGCTGGCCATGAGAGGCTTCAAGGTGAGCCACACTGCAGAAATAAATGGACATGAGCATACTTGTACATCTGTGTATAGCCACAGACCTCTATCAGTAAGTTGTTAGCAAGTTACTTTCTGGGTTGGAAAGGCAAGGGAACACTATCATGCATACTGGGGCTGTAGAGATTGCTGTTCGTCAACAGCAAAACGTTTTTTCAACAGAGAAAAAAAAATAAGTTAATTGTGCAGTTGCACGATTCTGCATGATTTGCACGTATAGGGGTAGATTTAGCCATATTTCACGCAGCGCAGCAAGCCACCTTGCTGCGCTGTGTAAAAGGAAAAGGGCAGGAATGTGCCATATTTAACATGATACAGTGCATTCCTGTCCTTTCCTGTGCTGGCGCACAATGTGTTGCCTAGCGCCAACGCAGGCACCCTTGCGCCATCGTGCAAGGCTGCCTGTGTTGCGGACAGGATGGTTTTTGTGCAGGAGGGGATACCTTCCTACACACAAACAATCCTCAGAGGCATTTTCCTCTTTCTATGTGTGCTACAGAATGCAGCGCCCATAGAAAGAGTAAAAAATGAGGCGAAATAAATGTATTTCTCCTCATTACGCTTCACCTGTGGAGGCATAGCTTTTTGATTCATTCTCAGGTCTACCAGTAATGGTAAATCTGAGAATGCGCCATAATCCATGGATGGAACACATATGCTCCACCCATAGAACGCCTTCCTGGGGCAGAGTAATGCAACGCAGCGATTTTTGCTGCGTTGCGTTACTCTAGATTTATCAAGCCATGCAGGGTTAGGCAAGGTGGCCTTGTGTGATTTGATAACTCTGACTAAGTTATTGCTTTGCCCTTGCACCCCCTTGCGTGGTACAAGGGCGGCGCAACAAATTGATAAATATGCCCAATAGAGTATTTTGGGGGAATTGGAGTACTCATGGAAATCATTGACTGCTGTGGATTTCTAGGTGTGTATCTGAGATTCTTTTGTAATCCCATTGAATTTTCAAACCAAGAATTTCATCTGCAGGAGTGGATTTTACTCATTCAAAGCACTGTCTTTGTGAGTTAGGCCCTTCTAGGTCAACTGGTTTCATTGTAACCCCCAACTGTCGCCGTCCGTATGGGACAAGGCTAATCTTGAGGGCACCATTTGGATTTGGATATCGATTTATTGTTTTTATAACATGCTACATGTTTTCTTTCGGTTATGTCAGTGAAGATAAAGATTGCCTAAAGAGGCACAGGAGAGGTTAGAAGTCAATCAGGAGGGTTGTGAATCTATATCCGAAATTGTTCAGTCATGAGTCTTGTTCTGGGTGGAGTTCTTTTGAAAGCATGTCTAAAAAATCAGGGGCTTATTTACAAGCCCTTTGCACTGTTCGGTGCATCACTTTTTATGACACTGCGGCGGCACCGAGACGCCGACCCATATCTACGAGGCCAGGCAAAGTCACTTTGCGTGGCTTTCATGTCCTGCCAGATATGGTGTAAGACAGGGCAGCGCAAGTCACTGCCTTGCCTTACACTGCTTAAGCGCGGCATTCCATGGCCATTGCAGTGGGTTGTGCCACGCACAATGACAACACAAAAAGCCTAGGATCATTCGTGGCTTCCCTGCTCCACCAAATTGTGTGATCCTTGGCAATGTTTTTTTTTTCTTCACTTTGCCTCCTTTTTTCTTCATTATCACATATAAGAAAGAGGACATATACGAGGGCCTCGATATATATGACTTCAGGGTGTGCGCTGTTATGACTCATTGTAAAGTAGCACAGAGAGTTAATGTTCCTACTTCGAAACACAATGTAACATGCAGATCTCAGATTTGTGTTTTATGTAGATAGTGGAGGGGGTTACTTTTGCCAGGGCGATCCTTTTGTCACTTGAAGGTCATGAATAACGATCCTTTCAATATAGCACAGTGAGCTATGAACCCGCATCAAAGAGCTGCTTGCTGACTACGTGGCCTAGGTTTAGAACTTTAATGTTATCTTTCTCAATCATTATTCTGAGGTTGCTAAAAAAAAATATTTTCGGTAGTAACACCTTGTTACTCTTATTAGTGCAGACGGCTCAAACGTTCCGTCCATCATCCCCTTTTGTATCGCTTTGTTCGCCCTAAGTTGGCGGGGGTATGCCCAGACGTGGGTCCCTTGCTCACTTTGCCACTGGATTCAAGCAAGCCTGGCTGATGACGGCTGGAATGCCAGAAACCGGTCCTAGGATGCTTGTTTCCGGTCCAGGGAAGACATGGCTTGGCAGTTCGGGCTGGACTGTTCCCATGAGGCACAGGGTCAGACTGATTTGCATATGGCCATGTCTGAACTGGGGTGGTGGAGTGAGCTAAAGAATGATGATGGATTAAACCCAGATCAGTTGACTGGGGGTGAGTGTTTGATTGGCTCAAACGTTCCGTCCATCATCCCCTTTTGTATCGCTTCATCCCCTTTTGTATCGCTTTGACAGCCCAACCACTGCATTACATTTTAAAGCTCATTTTTGTGTTTTTCCAAACTAAGCACTCGTTAAATATAATACAACCAGTATGGATGATATGAAACTCCTGCACCTTGTAGCCCTCAATGTCTTACCTAGCTTTTCCTATAAATCTATTTACACACTTGTATGATTCATTGTCTTCGTATAATGCGTGTGTGTGATGTAAACCACATTGACACATTATTTTGGGATAAATAGCGCTATAAAAGAAGTTAACTGTAAAAAAAAGGGGGCTGATGAGGGGCGCTTTTGGGGGGTGGTAGTGAAGGATGCATCGAGAAGATCATTGAGGGGCGCCAAGAAAGCTCATCGCAGCGGGCACCACTGGCGTTAAAGCCGACCTTGACTATATACATTACAAATTAGAATTGCAAGACTGGATAAAGTAAGGCTTCGGATCCTCAACATTTTTCATTTAAATGGTTGGTAATTTTACAATGACTTTACTACCATCTAGCGGCAAAAATATGGTACAACGGAACGCGTTTTTAGGTTTAGAATTGAATAATTCTGACATTTACAAATTAACAATCGCATCATTTTTTTCAGAAGTTTGAAATGGTACAAGCGAAGTGTAGCTGCTCTCTGGCGCCTATTTAGGGTGGTCCCCTGGTTTTAAAAAAAACCCTCTTTTCAGTTTCACAAAGACGTATGATTAAGTGTTTATTCAATCATAAAAAAAAAAAAATGAAATGTTTTATTCAGGAATGTGCACTTCAATTCTAAATTATTTTGCTGTCCAGGTTAATGAAAGCCAATGGCAATACTATAGTTCAAGCTGTTGTAGCCTTAGAGCAATGCATTGCCTTCCGAAGCGCCCCTTCTGGTTTGTGCGAGAAACACCACACATCTGTTCTGCCCTGAACACATTTAGCCAGGAAATCCCTTTCTCGCCGCAAATGCTTCAGAGCATTGCACAAAGGTGACCATCATGATATCCATGCAGATGGCAGTAGTGATCAAATAAGATTTTGGGCCCGATTCACAGAACTAACTTAAGACAAAATCCTAAACTTACTACCATTTTGGTATTCACAGAAGGCACTTACTCATTTTGGTATTCACAGAAGGCACTTACTTACTCATTTTGAGTAACTTACTCATTTTGTGTAACTTACTCATTTTGGTATTCACAGAAGGCACTTTACTCATAAATGAGTAAGTGCCTTCTGTGAATACCAAAATGAGTAAGGTACACAAAATGAGTAAGTTACACAAAATGAGTAAGTTACTCAAAATGAGTAAGTAAGTGCCTTCTGTGAATACCAAAAGGAGTAAGTGCCTTCTGTGAATACCAAAATGGTAGTAAGTTTAGGATTTTGTCTTAAGTTAGTTCTGTGAATCGGGCCCAATGTTGGTTCACAATAAAAAGATTACCTTAGACTCTGTAAGACACGTTGCTCCTTGTTTATTGAATCATATATCAGTTTAGCGAATAAGCCATTTCCTGTTTTATTAGACTCAAAGAACAATTGGCTAAGCATTGTTTCTGTTTCATAATAGACATGACTTTAAAATAAAAACGGTATAAGAAGCAGTGGCGGCCTGTGCTTTTATCAGGGGGTTGTTGGGGGCACACATACCCACTCACTCACACTCCTGCATTCACACATGCATGAACACACACACACATCCATTCACAACACTAACTCCCAAATATTCATGCATGCACGCACCAAATATTAAAAATAAAATCATACTTACTTGTGCAGCTCTCCCTCGGAGATGCCAGGAGGGTTGGGACTGCTACCTTCCCCCATTGGCTGACCTAAAGGGAAGGTAGCAGTCCCAAGCCTCGGAGGTCCCAGGAGCGTTGGGACTCCTGCCTTCCCTCACTGGCTGACCTTGGGCCAGCCAATGAGGGGAGGCAGCAGTCCCTCACTCGTCACAGAGTGTGATGGGATCAGTGAGACTGCTTGACCCACCCCAGTTTGTGACGAGGTGTCAGCGATTGACACACAGCCCTGGGCACTTCATGGCTTAGACCTGTAGCGCCAAGGTCCGAGGGGGAAAAGCTTGAGGTGCTTTGTCAGTCTGAAGATGTCATGCCCACAGGAGATGTGAGTTCTTCTCCCTGGCAGAATTCAGCTCAAGCAGCCAGGAGCCTGGGCATTTAGCACGTCTAGCTCCTGGCTTCCTGACCAGAAAATAAAGTTTCTGTCAGGCTGACCTTTGCTCAGCCTGAATGACATTCTTTATAGTGCCAAGAGGAGAGGGGGCTTGGTCCCTCAGCCCATTGAGACGAGCTGCGACTGATCAACAGTAACCCAATTTCATATTTGCAAAAGTAATAAGCTTTGATGTAATTTATCAATAAGCAGTACCTCTTACTGGCCGATCGTGCTCATTCCCGCCCACAAAACTTCATCCTCCGACATCACAGGAAGTAGAAAGCCCTTATTCTAGGATAATGAAATTGTAACCTGAAGGAGGACGTGCCGCGCAATGCTATTTGGCCTTTTTGAAGCGAGAGAGGTTTCTTCTGCGGTGGGCGCACCGCATTGTGCTGTGTCCTGAACCCTGGTCAGCTCTTCTGACCTGCCAGGAAGCATTCCGGTCGACACATCGAATCTCACAGTCTTTGATCTGTAGACCCAATCCTCTGGAAGTTTTGCAGAGGCCGTACCACGGAGAACCTTGGCACAGGACATATGGAGAGTGCTGGGGATTTTAAACGGCTGCACGGAGTCATCAGCAGTGTTCTGCCTTGGAGAGGCCAGGGTTGGTACACAGCATCTGCACAGCATCTGCAGGACTCACTGGTAAATAGCACATAAACACCTTGCCTCTGTAACTGATTCCCTCCGGCGGAAAAGGACGGAAACAGCTGTAAGCTTGCCGAAAGCCAGAGCCGGACTGGCTGTAGAGGGCACCATGCGTTTTCACGGTGGGCTGGAAGGGTTGGGTCCAGTTTTTGACCCGTGGTGGCCGGTTTTGTTACTGGGGGCTGGTTTTGCAGAAGTGCCAGTCTGGCCATGCTGAAAGCCTGCAACAACTAATCCTAGGTCTACTGAAGCTCTCAACCTTCAAGTACTTCTGGTTTGTGGGTGGAGGTGGCGATCAGAGGTCATCTGGGTAGAGGTGAGTTTGCTGTGTGAATCTCTGAAAGTCTTCCTGTCCAGCGGTTTGGCTTATACCTTGACTCTTCTTCCTTTTGTCGGAAGGTCAAGTACTACTATGGAGAGATGTGGTGCAGCAGCCAGGGCAGCTGACTTCGGAGCACAGGGCTCACGGTTCGATCCCCGGCTCTGGCAGCAGCTCAGCTCAGCACCATGTGACTCTGGGCAATAGCTCACTTAATTTCCACGACGGCCCCCAGCGCCTTGAGACCCGTAAGGGTGAGTAGTTCGCGCTTTACAAATACGGATTTACATTTTTACATTTTACTATGACAGGAGGGAGGAAAAAATCTCTTCATATTGGCTCACTAGAAGGTCTTCCATCTACCGTCCATACCCACATTTTTCCTCAAATTATTCTCGGTTGCACCAGGAAGAGAAAGTGACAGACAAAAAGCTAATGATATAATAAATACCGACCAACAAGATATTGACCTTTCAATGGCGATTATGAATGCGTTAAAAGTTCCTCCAGACATGGGAGCAAGTAGTCCTCGCTTACCATCTAACACAGCTGGGAAGTCTCCTGCCTCTGAGGTTATGCCATCACTGGTATCGTCTTTGAACTTTACGCTACCTTATTTTGTTAGGAGCCAGTTACCCTGAACGATAAGAAATATAACTGTGAAAGAGACACTAGAGCTCTTCAACAGAGCGCCGAATAATGGCCCTGAGTCAGTGGACGAAATCCCACACTCGCCTGACGTCCCCCTCAGGACTTCTTTCCATCCGTCCAGAGACTGTGTCCACCTCTTTGAAGCCATGCAGGCCCTGCAAAGAATACTCAAATCCATTTCAACACTCCTCAAGAAGGCAACTTCTAATTCTAGCGACACACTTGAAATTCAAACAGCAATTTCAAGATCTCTGCCAAGCCAATATGGTCCTTCTTCGTTCTTAACAAATTGTAGTAAAACTGAGATCAAAGTGTTATCCCGCCAGTGGGTGCAGAAATCTTACCGGATTAGAATCCTCATAAAAGTTTGAGTACGACTCAGACAGGCAATATAAAACCATAAACCATAAGGCGAAAGAGAAAGGAACGATATACTCACTATGAAAGTTATTCTTAGAAACATCAACAATCTAGGAGTCGTCTTCCAAACCAGTCCCCCTCTACTGTTTTCCAATCTTCAATTTTCATAAAGACTTTAATGACAAAGAAAATTTGACTACTTTGTCACTTGGCCCCATAGCTTCAAATAAAGCCACACCAAGAGTGGCTGGCACCTCTACAAGGAAAAGGTGCAAAAGCAGAAAAGCGAAACATAGAATTACAAAAAGAAGTTCTCGAAGAATAAAATGTGATCCACAAATTGAGATAAATGACACGCTTACAAATATAATTACCAAAGTAAACAGAAGTATACCTCAACATACAGTGATTCAGGAGGTACAGGGACCACCGACTGTCCCTCCCACATTTTTTGACTATTGACAAGTTGTGTAAAATCCGCATGCTCCTGAATTTTCTGATCTACAAACTTCGTCTGAAGGTCCGTAATTTTCTTGTGCTGCCCTAGGAATAGTTTCTAATAACGAGTTACTAAAGCTTGCTGCCATTCCAATACTTCCAGAATTCCTTCACCTTTGATAGATATTACAGATATTTTTCCAAATGGCAATAATCACTTAAATAGACAAAGAATCTTAGGGCTACTTCGAAATTACTTCAAATTGCACTCACTTTCTTCGCCTGAAGTAAAGCTGTTTTTTTCCCTAAGAAGCGTTGTTAGTTGATTGTGTGAGTAGAATTCTGTGCTAATTTGATTCCTTCAATAGTTCTACAAGACTGTGAAATTTCGTACAAAAACGGTTTTGATGTAGGAGGTATAAATCAATCATCCATTCCGATTAACGATCCTAGCCGGAGTCATGATATGGAATGTAACTTTTTCTGAGCACGTCCTCATGCCAGCTCCCCTTGTGACAATCTCCTGCTTGCCCGCAGTCCGCTGCCTGTTGATCCACTGCCCCCTGTTTGTGCCTCTTCCGCCCCTTTTTTATGCCCTCTGTTTTGCCTTTTTCTGCTCGTTTTCTGCCCTCTGATTTGTATTTCTGCTCGTTTTTCCACCCTTGTTTTGCCTTTTCTGCTAATTTTCTGCCCTTTACTTTGGCTTTTTCTGCTCGTTTCTTCCCTCTTCCCGCCGTTACCCTCCTCCTGCCGTATCCCTCCTCCCACCAACCAGCACCTTGCCCTCCCCCCAGGACCTACTTAATGGAGGCTGCAGTGCAGCCGCGCCAAAGGCAAGCCCATCTGTGCCCGTCCGTGCCTGTACCGCGCCCAGCGGCAGTACCCATGGCCCTATCGTCACCCAGCGCTATACCACCAAGGAGCTCTTGGCCCTGGACCCCGGACACCAAAACTGCTCCTGCTATGCTTCCTCCCCGTAATCAACCAAAGGACCTTTCACCTGTCGCCATTGCAGCTTCTCCTGCAACACAAGGCCGCCAGCCCGCACTGGATCCCTTGCCAATTCTGCTCAGAAGAGCACAAACAACCTGAAACCGCTCCATTGCATCCTGCTCAATGCCCTTTCCCTCTGCAAACATGCCAAGGAAATCTGGGACACCATCACCACCCTCTCCCTTGATGGTACCTTCATCACCGAAACATGGCTCAACCACCTCCATCGCTACCACAACACGCTACAAGATGATACACCTAGACAACACCAACAAACACAGCAGGGGCATCACGTTCATCCTCAAGGTAACCATCCGATGCATCGCCACCAACGACGACCAACAGCCCTCATTGAACGCCTCAGCTTGCAACTACAGACCGATGCCAAGACCAAGATTAGAGGCATCCTCGTATACAGACCCCTGAAACCCTGACTGGCTTTCTGCGACACAATCTCCAACCTCATCGCTCCCCTAGCCATTGAGTCCTACCACTACGTCCTACTCGGTGATCTCAATTTCCACATCATTGACTTCAACGACGCCAACTCCAACTACCCTCCTAGAGAACCTGAACAACATCGGCCTCACCCAACTGGTTACCGAACCCACACACAAAGCAGAACACACACTGTACTCCATTTTCACCTCCAGTGACAGAATCAAATTCAGCCATGTCACAGAAATCACCTGGACATACCATGCCATCTTTCACTTCACCATCTCTGATGCTCAGCACACCATCCTCAAGTTAACAGCTCCTCCCTCTGCAGCTGGGGCAAGGTAACTGATACACAGTGGACACAAGGTCTCAGCGCCACTAAATTCGAAGCTTCATCAGACCTTGATCAGGCCGTCCAGAACTTCTCTGCATGGATCACAAAATGCACCAACAGAGATGCTCTGATGAAACCAGCAAATACCACCATAAATTCAAAACAAGCCAGCTGGTACTCCCCTGAGCTCAGAACACCAATCACAACTGTTAGCAACTCGAGAAATAGTGGCCCACCACAAAGAACCCCTTTGACAGAGCCTCTCAGATAGCAGCCCTCAGCAACTACCACAGGCGCATCAAGGAAGCCAAGAGAACAGCCATCACAGCCTGCATTGATACAGCGGCCAACCACACAAAAGAACTCTTCAAAATAGTCAAGGAATTCTTCAACCCAGTATCCACAAAGAACACTATACACCCCTCTCAAGAACTCTGAAACACCATCTTGGACTCCTTCCGCAGCAAGATTGCCACCATCTACAACAACTTCGACCCCCAACCCACTGCTGTCAACCTCTACAGCCTTGACCAACCAGCACACACTAGTCGAATGATCACCACTCGGTTTCCACTCACCACTCAGACCACCTAGGCCATCATGTCATCCATTCACTCCAGGGCACCCACCGACCCTATTCCCCACCGTCTTTTCAGCCTCAGAACTGACCCCATCAGTACTGAACTCACCAGCATCATCAACATCTCCATCACCACAGCAGTCTGCCTGCAGAGGTCAGACCCCTCCTATAGAAACCCTCCGCCGACCCCAGCAAACTCAAAAATTATCTACCGATCTCGCTTCTCCCCTACCCGGCCAAAGCACTCGAGAAGGCCATCAACAAAAAGCTTACGGAATACCTGAAACAAAACCACCTACTTGACGCCTCTCAATCAGGATTTGTGCCAACCACATCACTGAGACCGTCCAGATCGCCGCCACAGATGACATCAGAACCCTTTTCGACCACGGAGAGACTGTGGCCCTGATCCTCCTCAACCTCTCTGCTGCTTTTGACACCATTTCCCACACACCCTCATCAACTGACTCTACACCATCGACATTCAGCAAAACGCCCACAAGTGGATCACTCTTTCCTCACATGATGCACACAGAGCATCCGGCTGCCTCCCTTCCCCTCCGAACCCAAGGACATCTCATGCGGCATACCCCAAGGATCATCCCTCATCCCCACCTTGTTCAACACCTAAATGACCCCCCTCACAGACATTGTCACATCCCACGGGCTCAACATAATTTTCTACGCAGACAACCCTCAACTCATCCTCTCGTTCACCGAAGACCCCTCCACCACCAGAATCAACTTCTGCGATGCCATGACCAATGTAGCCAACTGTATGAGAGACAACTGCCTTAAACTCAACTCCAACAAGACAAAAGTGCTGATCTTCTGGAAGAACACAACCGTATGGGACCAGAGCTGGTGGCCAGCAGAACTCGGACAAGCACCCACACCTACAGACCATGCACACAAACTAGGCATCATCTTCGACAGCAAATTGACCATGAAATGACAAGTCAACGCTGTCACCTCCTCCTCCTTCCACACCCTTTGCACCCTCCACAGAATGTTCAGATGAATCCCAGTCAACACCAGAAAGACCGTCACTCAGGCACTCATCACCTGACGCCTAGACTATGGCAATGCTCTCTACACCGGCATCTCCACCAAGCTCCTCAAAAGACTCCAGACCATATAGAATGCTGCAGTCAGACTCAACCTGAACCTCCCCAAACGGGCCCACATCACCCCCACCTCAGAAACCTCCACTGGCTCCCCATCCAGAAGAGATGCCAGTTCAAGATCCTCGTGCATGCCTACAAAAGCTCGACACGATCAAGGACGTGCCTACATCAACCAACGACTGTACTTCCACCTACTCGCAAGACACCTGCGCCGCTCCTCACTAGCCCGTGTGCAAACCCCCCACATCCGTCACAGTCACAGCAGTGCAGCTCCTTTTGCTATATCGCTGCCAAGACCTGGAACAACCAACCCATCCATTTTCGAACAGCTCCCTCCCTGGCAGACTTCAGGAAGAAACTAAAGACCTGGCTCTTCAAAGGAGACGTCGCACCAACAGCAATCAGATAACCATAGGGGTAACAGTGCTGCGCTATACAAATGCTCTTTGATTGAGTGATTGATTTGCCCTCCTTCTCCCCCCCCCCCCCCCAAGTGACAGTGTAGCTAATAAGGGTTTCTCTGACACATTTATTACACATGTCAACCATGAGGGAAGACAAATCAGAAATCAAAATCTGCCCTCTTCGGATTATAAAAACGATTATGGTTTTTTGTCAAGGCTCGACAGGAAACTAAATGAAAAAAAACAGTAATGCTTCCAAACTTCCCTTTTAGCAATAAATTGGAGATAATCTTCTGGAACAAACTTTTATCTGCCTCCAAGAGACTTGGTCCACTGTCAATTTCGACATGGACTGCTACTATGTAATTGACATCCCCGCAGAGAGGGTAAAGAAAGGTAAGTCAGGGGTGGTCTCACCATTCTTCTTTCTCTAGACTTCCGCTGGGATTTTGAACTAATACCTCTGCAATAACATTCAGTGTATTAAGATGAAAGTACCAAAGTCAAACAATTTTCTTGTTTTATTTGACCTTTATGTTCTTCCTAGACTACAGTACAACTCCCTCCTAATCGAGATCTTTGACTTAATTGAGTCCATCTTACAGTCTGAAGAACATTTCCAGATAATTATTATGGGCCACTTTAATTCAAAAATATAAATTGCTGCATTTATCACCCAGATGAATAAGGAACTCGATGAAGCTTGGAGTATTCCTGGCAGATAATTGTGGAAGGTTGCTCTTCAATTTACTGTTGGATATAAATGGGGTGATTCTTAAAGGGAGAGTAGACAGGGATGCCCTGGCGTCATTCACAAGAAGGGGCATTTTTGTTGTTTCTGTTATTGATTATATTGAAATGAAATGAAAACAGATTTATAGAGCGCACTAAACCCAAAGGTGTCAAAGTGCTGAGCCAAAAAGTAACCATCCCCATACAGAAATCAGAGAAGCACTAAGGGCGGTGCCTACAAAGAGAACATCCCAGCATATTCCAATCTTAGGAAAAATGTTAGGATGAGCTCGGCTTCTTTGCAGATAGCAAGTATAACTGTATCTTATGGATTAAGAGCGTGCAATGACCACTCTATTTCAGACTCCAGAGCCAAAACAACTTTTAAGAGGGGGGATAACACAAGTAATATAGATTATGTATTGTTAGAAGTTAGTGTATGGCAAGAGTTGGTCAACATGGAGGCCCCTGATCGGCAAGAAAGTGACCACTTCTCTCTCTCACTAAAACTAAAGGGGTCACAAATAAGGGACTTGTCCCACGCGGAGATATCACCATCCATTTCAACAGGTTTGACTAATAATAGGCGTAAGGTGAAATGGGTGGATATTTCTGGTACAGAGCATATCCATAAAGAGATATATGAATTGATTGGGCTGTACTGACAGTATTCAAAGAACAGGACAGCACACCTAATAAGATTATGGACATTCATAAAGAATCAGTTTTCTAGACTGAACCCATTTTTTGTGAAAGAGGTCAAAACACACAATAAACCTCCTAAAACCCATGAATAGCTTGACAACCACTGCAGAGTGACAAAGACTGATTTGGTGAAAGCTCTAAAAAGTAATGTAAGGTCAGACATCATCAGTTCCAGAAGGAATTACACCAAGGCAATCAAGACTAGCAAGACTAAGTGGGAAACTAAGACATGGGAGGAATGTCATGTATCCGCGGGGGAGTGGGTAAAGCACTTCTCCGACATTTATGCTGAGCAAGAATTCAAGAATGGCAGCCCTGTGACAACTTCTTCCATTATGGGAGTAGGAAGCGAGCCAGTGGACTTCACATTAGAAGAAACCCTCAAAGCGCTTGATGCACAGAAACCAGGAAAAGCCCCTGGCCTCCATAGAATTCCAGCTGATACATTTCGTTTTGAACCTCTTATCTGGGGTCCCTATATTAATATTCTGTCCAAGGCAATAGCAGCTGGTGCCCCTATACCCAATTCATGGAAAAGTGCAGAAATTATATGTAATTTTGAAAAGGGAGCTAGACAAGATCCAGGCAACTACCACCCTATAAGTCTCATTGATAATATCCAAAAGATTTATAGCAAACAACTCCTGATAAAGCTATGGGATTGGATACGGCCAAATAATGTGCTGCCACACTTCCAAGCAGGCTTCAAAGGTAATACAAACATGGTGGACCAGGTTTTATGCTTTTTGACCATAAAGTGGAAAACAGTTGACATCGAGTGGGGGTCATTATTTGTTGCATTTGTAGATCTACGTGCTGCATTCAACCTTGTTCCCAGGGCCAAAGTCAGGAAAGTCCTTTTGGGAAAGCTGGGGTTCCCATTGGTATATTGCATCTGATAGAGCAACTACATACAGGAAATTTTGCTAGGGTTCAGATGGGGCCCATGTGGAGAAACAACTGGAGGCATCCCAATTAGATGAGGTGTCCGCCAGGGATGAGTTCTGGCGCCCACTTTATTTTTGTTATTTATCAATGGGTTTATTGCCTATCTTTTGGATTACCAGAATTACTCCCCTATAGAGGCTGGGTCCAAGGCGTCGGGTCTGCAATTTGCAGACAACACTCTTCTCAGCTCCAAAGAACATGGCATAGAAATAAACAATAGTAAAACAAAATTTATGGTATTTAGCCATTGGAAGAAAATTAGGGGGAAGGTAGTCCTAGGGGGTGACAGTCTAAAAAGGGTCCATGAATTTGATTACCTTGATGTGAGACTCAATGACTCCCATAATTGGATGGCCCAGATCGAAAAAAGTATGCTGACTCTCAAACATAGAGCCGGATCCATGGTAAGTTTTGCTAATCGGGCAGTTTCATACCCAATCTCTCCAGCCCTAGAGATATATAAGGTTCAGGCGTGTGGGGCAGCTCTATATAGGGCTGACTTGTGGCGCAACAGTAACCATGACTTGCTTGATAGAAGCAAAAATGCTTTCATAAAATCCCTGTTGAGGCTACCAAAAAGTGCCCCACTACTACCACTGAGGTTTGACTTAAATCTCAGACAAATCTCAGACACAGCCTCCCTAAAACCTATATTATACTGGATCAGGCTCTGGATGACAGAGGACTTGGCCCCATATAAAGGCCATTTTTGGGAGATAGTGGTCAATCGTTCGGCTACTGTGATTGCCTGGGTCTCCCATGTAAAAACCTGGTCGGCCAGGTTAGGGCTAACTGACTATTGCCTGAACCCCTCTTCTATACCTAAAGGTTCCTGAGAATCAGTCAAACTGTGCTATTGGAATGCTGTTTCTTGTAATAGAATATCAACTGTGTCCTCTGGTAGTCTGACTGACATATTTGTCCTACAAATGTACACCACAATTTGAGGAATTTATGGACTATGTAAATGCCCCACTCACAAGATCCCTGTTTATTACATTTAGGCTAGGAACCTTGCCAATTGCATCGTTCATCTGCTCATGGAGCAAAAACAATGGCATTTCTAACAGCCTATGTCCCATGGGCTGTCAAACTGTGGAAAATGGTGAACATGTTTTATTCTTTTGCCATGCATATGCAAAACAGCATGCTCGCTGGATAGTTCCTCTCTGACAGCTTCTTGAGATTGACAACCGACATACAGCCTTGAGAATCTTCAAGTCAGACATTAGGTGCATCGTTGTATACTCAGTTTCCAATTTCTTAAACTCAATTTGACACATTAAATCAAAGGCTGGGAAAGTATCTTATTTTAAAGATGTTTTAATGATCTTAGATCCTTTCCACTATATGCAGGTGCACTTTATGTTTACCTTCATCAGATAGTGCTGGAGTATCCCCAAACTAGTGCGCACTGCTAGACATCACGGCTGGCATAGCAGACCCACTTAGAGCTCACTTCTAGGTTTTTTTCTGGGTTTCTTTGCCTTTCCGGAATTTCTTATAGCATGGAGGCACTCTAATGTGCTCAACAGATGCAATATGTTCGTAACCTATTTTAAATTAATTCTTTGTAATGAATTGTGCATTTGTTTTCTGGAAATTGTCTCACCGTGGAGGTACTTTATTGTGTTTTACCGTATACAGATGCAATATGATCTTAACCTATTTTAATTTACTTGTACTGTAATGAACTAAGTATTTTTTTATCATCATGCATTTTATTCACCATTGAGATGTTTGCTCCTGTGCACTTTTATGGTTCTCTGAACCGAAATAAAGTTGTTTTGATGATGAAAAGATATACGTTTAAGATGTTTTTTAAACAGAGAGAAAAACTCTGCTTACGAAATCTGAGTGTTCCAAAGCTTAGCTGCGTGTCCTTCCCATCTGCTGTTGCAATGCCTAGGAGAGATGATCTGAGAATTCTGCCTGGTGTACAATTGGAATAGAAAGTTAAGATGCCTCGGCCTTTTATGGATCAGTGCAAGAAAGACCATGCAAGGAATTTTTAAAGTTATCCGCTTTCTAACTGTAAGCCAGTGGAGGGCACAAATCCCATCTCTGACAGAGAGACACCTAGGAACATTCAGAATGAGGCGGACTGCTCTAAAACACTTGAAGTTTAAGAGAAGAACTATTGATGTTCAGATGCAATGCATTGCAATTGTCTAATTGTGATATAATTAGAGCGAGGACTACAGATTGGCGCATTTTCAAAGGAATGAAAGGAAAGATTTTTCCTTAAGTCCTAATGATGTAAAAACAAATACTGGTGGTGCGACTCACCTGTGAGTCAAAATTAAGAGTGTTATCAAGGATAATTCCAAGATTTTTTGACGACTTCAGCGGGGTAGATAGCGGACCACAAGTTATCCAGATCAGGTGGAGTCCTGAGTTCCAAACACCAGCCCCTCCATTTTGTTCACATTTAGGTTTAAGAAATTCTCTTTCATCCAAATGCTGATGCTGGATATACACTGATTGAATTTGTCCACCATAAAAGGCAGATTGTCAGAGATAGACACAATAATTTGTGTGCCTTCTGCGTAGGATAAAACTTGAAACTGAAGGATCGCACTTCCAAGAGGGGAAGCATATAACTTAAAAAGGGTCGGACTAAGGGATGTGCCCTGTGGCACCACACATGGAAGGCTGAATGTCTTAGCCTTAAATCCTCCACAATTGACAATTTGCACCCTGTCAGTCAGAAAGGAGTGGAAAAGATTAAGAGCTACCTCACCCTAGCTGCTGTTGTCCTTGGACCATGCGCAGGTGCGAGACGGTATCAAATGCTGCAGATATATCGAGCATCAGCAGGATAGCAACCCCAATCTACCTGGCACCAATTACTATCTGCTGCCACAATATGCGCTATCTCTGTCCTATGGCTGCTCCTAAACCCTTTCTGAGATGGGTCAACGATGTCATGGGTGTCAATTAATTTAACCAATTCCTGGTTCATATACTTTTCGAGTATCTTGGCAGGTGCATGCATCAAAGAAATTGGGCAGCAGTTTTTCAAGTCGTCAGGATTGACGTTTGTATTTTTCTGTAGGAGGTGGTGATAATAGCTTCCTTCCATGATCTAGGAAACATTCCAAATTGCATTGTAAGATTAAAGACTCTCTGCAGTAATTCTGCAATAGAGTCGGGCCAGTTGTAGAATCTTAAGCAGGCAATGGTCGGAGGGAGACCCCGATTTAATGCTCATCAATAATTCTTCTGTTTGCAGAACAGTAATAGGGGAAGAGCAGAGAGCAAAGAGGTACTGGAAGAGGTGGTAGAAGCCTCTACAGGTAAGTCTTTAAAGAATGGAAAGTTAAATTCAGAGTATATATAGAGAATTTTATCTCTGAAGTAAACTGCTAATTTATCACAGAACACTTGTGATGTGTTTATGGAGCATTGAATAGGAGGATTGAACTGCTCCTTCACCACTTTAAAAAGTCCCTTATTTGAACTGCTTGCTGACCTGATTTTCTGGGTATAGAAAGATGATCTAGCTTCACCTATAGTACATTTATAGTGGCGTAAGAGAGCTTTACGCTTCTCTTTTTCTACAGGAGCTAATATTTCCCACCATTTCCACTCCTGTTTGCGGCATTGCTGTTGTAGGCTCTTAAGTTCTTCTGAGAACCAAGGCGTACGTTTTCTCCTAGTAAAGAGTTTAACTTTCAATGATGCCACAATATCTAAAGCTGCCTTAATCCATCCTTGAAAGCCTTCTGTTGTATGGCCAAAAGGGCCGTCATTACTGGACAACGAGATTTTGAGCACTTGTTCCAGGCCTGCCAAAGTAATCCTGCTCAAATTCCTGGAGGATATGGATTTGGATTAGGCAGATCCCGCTCTTTCAGCTGATTGGAGTAAACCTTAAAAGTAGCCTCTTTATGATCCACCCAACTAAAGGGAAGCACATTATCAATAACAAGGCCGTCATGATTAGTAAAAATGCCATCCACGGTATAACCCGCCGTATGGGTGAGAGATTTTCCCAACTGGGAGAATCAAAAGCTCATCATAAGCTTGAGTAATGAGATTGAATCTTTACAAGAGGAATCTTCAGAATGGAAGTTAAAATCACCAAGAATGGTAAAATTGAAGTGCACAAGAAACAGTTCCGTAATCTGACACCAAGCCACAGGGCAGTTAGCTCGTGACCCAGGTGGATGAGACACCAAAAGACCAGAGAAAGCAGTATTCATAGAAAGTTTCAGCCTGAAAAGAGCAACCTCACAAAAATCCAGTCAGTTCGCGACCACTGATTCAAGGGTACAGTAAAAGAATCCCTCGATATAATTGCCTTTGACTCTGACGATCTAATCTAGAGATGACATACCCTGGCTGGACTGACATGGCCAAATAAGGTCCAGAGTCCTCTCTGGCCCATGTTTCAGTAACAAACAGACAGTCCAAAAACAAAGATTGGACTAAATCATGGGTTTCAATTTTATTTTTAATAAGCAAGCAACCGTATATTAGGGCCCAAGAGATCTTTTTGTGTTCATCAAGGTCCTTGTCTGTGACCTTAGACTCTCTCCCTTCGTCCATAAAGAGTGTCCGAGGAGCATTCAGTGCATTCAAATGGAAGTTTCAATTGGAGCAATGATGTCCCATTTCATTATCCAAGTTCGTCTTCATATAAACCCCCTTCTTACCTTATTATTTCCAGCTATGACCTATTTCATAAATTCTCTTAGCTTCAAGCCCAATTTGTCCAAGGCAGTGATTACCTGATAATTTCCTTAATGCTTGAGTTACAGTTTCAGCAGATTCTGTTAAATGAAGAGAATGCCATTGCAACAGTTGATTCAAAACATGGCCAGATTGTCTGGGGCTCCTCTTCTATAAAATAAAAATGAATAAGATAATTACCTCCTGAGACCAAAATTCACCAGAGTAAAGAAACTCTGTCCAAATATTGGAAGACAGAATGTCAGTAGCTATAACCGAGATCCAAGGAGCGACCAAGCCTTTAACGAAGAAGGTGGTATTCCATAAAGATCCCATAGAAGTACAACTCTCTCACAACTTAAATAAACTCATTCGTCAACAGTTTATCAAATCTTTAGCACCTAGGAGCAAAGAGATACAATTCATACGCAAAAAAAGGAGAAACATTTGTTTTATGCCGAATAAAAAAAATA
Organism: Calotriton arnoldi; assembly: GCA_963921515.1. Lineage (NCBI taxonomy): Eukaryota > Metazoa > Chordata > Amphibia > Caudata > Salamandridae > Calotriton > Calotriton arnoldi. Next base: position 959,673 of record CAWUFW010006276.1, on the reverse strand, counting down.
GTTGATCAAAACTGGTTAGACTACAGAAAAATCACAAAAGCTTTTGACAGCTTATTGCAAAGTTTACTGGTTGTAACCAAGCTCCCTCTGCAATTTCCATTCCCTCCTCTAAGTGGATAGACTGTTTTTCTGAGTTCAATGACTCAATCATTTTCAAAAGTATCAAACGCACACAATTGGCAAGTAAACCTCCAAAAGCAAACAGATTGAGATATTTATAAAAAAGAAAGATCCTCTGCAGCTATGGGCCGCTGATGAGATCCCAATTAAAGTGATTGAGGAGGATCCCAAAGGTTGGAGCACATTTCTTGCTCCTTTGTTCACATTCTGCTAGGCCAAAGGGCTAATTCCATACTCCTGGATGGGGAATATAGTTGTTCCTTTACATAGAAAAGGTTCTCGTTCCTCACCATCCAATTATCGACAAATCGCCTTTCTGGATGCCACAGGAAATATTTTTCCAACTAGTACCCTGGATCACCTAGAGGAGTGAACTTATTTGGCCAGTGATTCCTCAATTCCAGGCGGACTATAGATCCAAACATTCAGTACTAGACAATAGTCCAAACATTGTTTGACAAATATGTGGTGACTAAATTGCATATTGCATATTCTATATTTTGTGTTCATTTATTCTTCAACAGTATTTGATAGAGTAGATAGACCATCCCTTTGGAAGAAACTGGGCAAATTGAGGATACCCTCAAATCTATTAAGATTGATTATTGCACTCCATTCATCAACCTGGTGTAAAGTCCTGATGGGGGGCAAGGGTCTGTCTCCCTAGAATCCAACAAAAAATGGATTGAAACAGGGTTGTATTTTAGCTCCTCTTTTGTGTTCTATTTATCTCTGATTTACCTGCACAATTCGCTAACAAAGAATTTTCCACCCCGAATTGCCTCACAACATTTGCAAGCTTTGTTGTATGCTGACGATGTTGTCATTTTTTATCTCACCCCTATTGGTCTCCAACGAAATCTGAATGCTTTATTTTCAGATACAGTGCTGTGAAGTGCAGGTCAGTATTATGCAATGCAACATTACTATATAACTAAATGGATTATAACTATCATTAATGTAGTTATTTATGTATATGCACGGGGACAATTTCTTGAAAATACATATTACTGAGACCAAGGTGATGCCCTTTAGAGGACAGAAAAAGTGTAATTCCTTTTTGGAATCATGGTGGAACTCCTCTAAAAATTGCAAAAACATGCATACACCTGGGCAGAGTCTTTGTCCAGTCTTCAGAAAACAGGTCACACATCGCACATGTGTAATAAGGCATTAGCCCACATTAGCATACTTAATACATTTTATAGCTCTTCTGGTAAGCACCATTTTAAGGTTCTTTTGGAAATTTATAGAGTAAAGATTCATCCTACCCTCATATGCTCTGAGTATATCCCCCTTTTTAAATGGTCATCCCTGAATCTATATGAAGGAGAGAGTTCCTTCGGAAAGTAATTTCCCTTAGTCATGCAATCCCCCTCCAAGCCTAACACCTGGAATTCACTTTCACCTGTGCTTACTTTATATCATTGTCAACTGTACTCAGATGGACATACAATCTATTATATGACTCAGATGGCACTGTTAGAGATATTTTAAGGCGGGAAACCTTCAATGAAGGAACAAAAAAGTATACCTTGAACACAGTTCTTATGGCCACCCTTACTCAATTGCAGTGTACAATAGTCCTGATCAACTCAAGCTATTTTTTAACAAATGCTGCATAAGTTATAGAGCGCAGGTCAGTATTATGCAATGCAACATTACTATATAACTAAACAGATTATAACTATCATTAATGTAGTTATTTATTTATTCAATAAACTGCATTACTACCACTTTTGATTAGCAGGTTTTGGCTCATCAAGAAGAATGGAGAGTCTAATGGTGGAAAATATTTTTTTCTCTGCAGAATTTTAAGAATAACGAATTTGCCTGACTGAGTGCTTTCCTGTATTTAGCCAACTTAACAAAGTCACTCAAAGCGACTGCATTTATCTGGACTAATAGGAAAACCTTTTCGTCTATAATCACCCTTCAAGAGTTTACCTTTTTTATGGGGTCAGGGTGTACCCCTACTCCCAGAGCATATTGCCTCTGCGAGAAATGTTATTACCCATGATTACAAGCTGTATCTTACTAGAGTTTAGCTTAAGATAGCTAGTACTCATCCATTGTTGGAAGGCTGCCTGGCAGTGAGTTTGGACACCGAGGAAAGGGCATTCTTGTAAAGTTAGGTATCTTCAGCACTGGATTTAGGGCCAGGTATCCGACCATTCCATTTTGCGAGTCGCAAATTGCGAATCACTGACTAAATATCGAAGGTCACAATTCCGACCTACAAAAATATCGCAGCAAAAATATCGAAGACAAGAATATCGACATCCTATCTACATTAAGGGAAGTACAAAAATATCAAAAAAATAATATCGATGTCAAAATTATCGTTGTTAAAAATATCGTTTTTAATTTAAGTTAAAAAAATTGTAAAATAAAGTAAAGTAAATAATACATATAATTAAAAGAAACATAGTTAAAAATATTTTAAAATGCTTAAAAATTATAAGTAATATATATAATTTGAAAATACATTAAACATATACATATAATATATATATACTTATTAATATGTTTTAATATTTATTTTAATAACTTATAAATTGTTTAATTTATTTTTATAAATTATAAATACATCTATACACATAAAACAATAACATAAATAAAAATTAAATAAATATATGTAACAAATTAAAAAATATATATATATTTTAAATATTTTTAAAAATAATGATACAGTACATTAGCTAAAACAATACAAAATATTAGATAGCAGAGGAAATCAAATTACTATTCCCACTCCAGTGAGTGCAACAGTAGGGAAAGTGTTGGATAGCGTAGGGGTAAAATTACTATTCCCACTCCAGTGAGTGCAACAGTAGGGAAAGTGTTGGATAGCGTAGGGGTTAAAATTACTATTCCCACTCCAGTGAGTGCAACAGTAGGGAAAGTGTTGGATAGCGTAGGGGCAAAAATTACTATTCCCACTCCAGTGAGTGCAACAGTAAGGAAAGTGTTGGATAGCGTAGGGGTTAAAATTACTATTCCCACTCCAGTGAGTGCAACAGTAGGGAAAGTGCTGGATAGCGTAGGGGCAAAAATTACTATTCCCACTCCACTGAGTGCAACAGTAGGGAAAGTGTTGGATAGCGTAGGGGTAAAAATTACTATTCCCACTCCAGTGAGTGTAACAGCAGGGAAAGTGTTGGATAGCGGGGGGGAAAAATTACTATTCCCACTCCAGTGAGTGCAACAGTAGGGAAAGTGTTGGATAGCGGAGGGGTAAAAATTACTATTCCCACTCCAGTGAGTGCAACAGTAGGGAAAGTGTTGGATAGCGTAGGGGTTACAATTACTATTCCCACTCCAGTGAGTGCAACAGTAGGGAAAGTGTTGGATAGCGTAGGGGTTAAAATTACTATTCCCACTCCAGTGAGTGCAACAGTAGGGAAAGTATTGGATAGCGTAGGGGTAAAAATTACTATTCCCACTCCAGTGAGTGCAACAGTAGGGAAAGTGTTGGATAGCAGGGGGTAAAATTACTATTCCCACTCCAGTGAGTGCAACAGTAGGGAAAGTGTTGGATAGCGTAGGGGTAAAATTACTATTCCCACTCCAGTGAGTGCAACAGTAGGGAAAGTGTTGGATAGCGGGGGGTAAAAATTACTATTCCCACTCCAGTGAGTGCAACTGTAGGGAAAGTGTTGGATAGCGGAGGGGTAAAAATTACTATTCCCACTCTAGTGAGTGCAACAGTAGGGAAAGTGTTGGATAGCGTAGGGGTAAAAATTACTATTCCCACTCCAGTGAGTGCAACAGTAGGGAAAATGTAAGATCGCGTAGGGGTAAAAATTACTATTCCCACTCCAGTGAGTGCAACAGTAGGAAAAATGTAAGATCGCGTAGGGGTTAAATAAACATACTTATAAATTATTATTTTTTAATAACTATCATATTAATAATTATTTAACCAAATAATTATTAATAAATACCTATTAAATTAAATTAATATTTACTTAAATAACATTAAATTACTTCCCACCCTATTCCCCTATAAACACACAACGCACTACACATAAAAAAATAACACAATTAATTTAATTATCAATTAATCAATTAATAAAAATTAATTACCAATTAATAATTAATTAACAATAAATTAATAATCAATAACAATAAATATACCCATATCAACTAATTAATTATATTTAAATTACTTCCACCCTATTCTCCTATAAACCCACAACCCGCTACACATTAAAAAATAACATAATTAATTTAATTACCAATTAATCCATGAATTAAAATTAATTACCAATTAATAATTAATTTACAATAACAACAATAAATAAAAATTAATAATAAATTAATTATAATTAATATAATTATAAATTAACCAATTAATATAAATTAATTACCAATTAATAATTAATTAACAATAAATTAACAATGAATAACAATAAATAAAAACATATTGATTAATTAATTATAATTAAATTACTTCCCACCCTATTCCCCTATAAACCCACAACCCGCTCTGATACTAAAACGCAAAATTTCCTTTAAAAAAATTACTATTTTCTAAACATTTAATACATATATTTAAAAATAATGAAAAAACTTTTAAAAAATGTTAAATATACATATAAAATACATAACACTAAAAAAATAATCGATATTATTAACAACTATATTTTTGCTAACGATATTAATGACTTCGATATTACTTACTTCGATATTAAAAAAATCGATGTTACTTACCTTAAAGTCGATATTCTGGTCAACGATATTCTTGACTTCGATATTCTGTCCCTACGATATTAAAAACTTGATATTATAGTAGGTCGATATTTAAAATTCGATAATTTGACTGCCCACCGCAAATTGCGATGTTTTGATACTCGCAATTTGCGACTTGCAAAATAGAATGTATAACAGTGTCTGACACACTGTTTGCAATTCCCAAATGGGTCGCAAATGACCTGCCTCAATAATATTCATGAGGCAGGTCGCAATTTGCGACCCTTGGGAATGGGCAGCACTCACAGGGATGGTGGCTTGCTGGTGTCAGCAGACCACCATGTCTGTGACCGCTTTTTAAATAAAGCAGTTTTTTTTAATGCAGTCCGTTTTTTCTTAAAGGAGAATGGGATGCATTTAAAAAAGAAAAATGAAACGTTTCTGTTTCATTTTTAAGAGTAGGCAGTGGTCCATGGGACGACTGCCTGCTCTTAAAAAATATTTTCGCTGCCCAACACAAAGAGGAAGGGGTCCCCTGGGGTCCCCTTCCTGTTTGTGAATGGCTTACCACCTACTTGAAGTAGGTGGTAAACTGTGATTGTCTTGCGACCGGATTTGCTGTCGCAAAACAATCGTACATACTAGTGCGACTCGCTATTAAGAAGAGATGCCCTTGGCACGCACCTTCCTAATAGCGGCTTGCAAATCCTTTTTGTGAGCCGGTAATAGGTTACCGACTTGCAAAATATGGTTTGTACATACCACACACATTTTTAGAGGTTGTAAAGAGCTGATTTCCCGTTTGCGACCGTTAAAAAGGGTCATATATCTGGCCCATAGTCCTCTGCCATAAGATCTTACCAGAGCTGGCAAAGGGTGAACATTGATGTTAAACTGTATCAGTGATAAATACAATCCCTGTGGAACTCCTTAGATCACTGCTGCCAGCCATGATTTATAATGGGAAGTGAGGACACCTAGTAGCAATTTGCTACAAAGGAAGTGAAGCATCTTAGCAATGTATCTTTTATGCCAATGTCTGCAAGTCTCTGCAGGAGAGCACCGAGATCAACCACACCAAATGCAGCAGAGCAGTCAACTAGGATCACCCCCATCATGTTCTCGGAATGGTTTTGACTTTGTCAAATGCAATCAGAAGGTTAGATTAAGTATCTTGCCCAGGCTGTGAAGGGGGTGAAGCGTACTAAATTGCTTTGTGTCCGGATCTGTGCTAAATGCATTCACCTGCTGTACTACAGTGTTGGACGATGTCTGTGTACTCAACATATCCTGTATATGTGTATCGAGATTTGCTTGTATCTGAAGCCTGTTTGTTGGTTCAATAAAAAGATTTTGAGGGAAAAAAAAGTATCTTGCCCAGGACAAAAGTCAGTCTTCCAGAGATCAATGATCTTGTGATCGTCCCGGTAGCGGGACAGCTGTTTTGCCACTCTCTTTTCCAAGATCTTCCCTTAGGCTAGTAGAAAAGTCTCAGACCTATAATTGGCAGTGTTCATGGATGCAATCAAGATTCTTAAGAATGGGAGATGTAGTGTTGAATTGTCATTCGTTAAGAACGATCTCGGCGGAAAGACTGGGCAATAATAATCCTGGTCACTTTGTCAGAAATATCAGGTGTTATGCTTCCCAGATGACAGTAGGTCAAAGGTCTTCTGATGATCCTGATTTGATGCACAGGAGCAGAACAGGAGCAGAACAGAAGCTAGCTGGGCAGTGCTTTGGCACTCTTAAATCCCTCAGAAAATGTCTTCCCCTCCTCCCTAGGGCAGCCAAGGAAACGGTTACCCACGCTTTAATCCTCTCACGCATCGACTATGCCATCGCCCTGTACATAGGCCTGCCTGGTTACCTTTTGAGGAGACTGCAGGTAGTCCAGAATGCAGCGGCGAGGACTCTCCTAAATATTCCTGTAAGAACTAGTGCCAAGCAACACCTGTGGGATCTCCACTGGTTACCTGTGGCTGAAAGAGTAAAGTTCAAAGCCCTTGTTTTGGCTCACTCAGCCATGTACGGACTTGGCCCAGTCTATCTAAGGAAAAGTTTCAGGTTCTGTGTTCCTGCTAGACAGCTGCGTTCAGCGGCGCTGCTTCTTGCTCTCATACCACGCTTTCGCCTCAAGAGAATTGGTGGTAGTTCTCTTGCAATTAAGGCAGCCTCGGCCTGGAATCTGCTCCCTCTGGACCTTCGCAGTATCCAGGACCCTAAGCTCTCCAGGGAAAGACTGAAAACTTTTCTTTTCATCTAAAGGCCCGCTTGTTTCCTCCCCTACTTGGCTCGCGCCGGAACACTCTTCGAGTAGCTGGGCGCGCTATAAGTGTCAATAACTTAACATAACAGGCAGGTCCATTTCCAATGCCGGAAGAAGTTCACACACTTTTGGCAAAGTGGAGTTTTTGGCTCAGGAAGAGGGATGGAGTGGGGAACAGTGGAGATCTTTTTCACCTTGTCCGGTAAGAAAATTGCCAGCTAATCCCAGAAGATGTTAAACAAATGGGACAGTCCTTTACATTTACACCTGGCTTAGGAAGGTGTTTAAAATCGAAACAGGCAGTGAGTGGGAAGGTTGCTCCCCAAAAGTATAAGAATAACAAATTAGCCTGCCCGAGTACTCTCCTGTATTTAGCCAGCTTTATTCTATATGTGTTTCCCTTCAGCAAAATAAGTGCTTCTCCAGTTGTAATCAGCTCATCTGGTGGCTAATTTAATTGCTTTCAGTGGTTCAGAGAACCATTTATTCTGAGGCATCACTGTTGTATGAAAGATTTTCTAGGAACACTTTGCTATATGCAAGCTAAATTCCGCTTGTGGAGTCTCTGGATTATTAGATGTACTGGGTTCTCAAGAGAGTTTGAGAGCAAGTCCAACATGGTGGAAGGATTCTTCTTACCTCTCACAGCCAGGTGGAGGGAAGGCATCATAGACTTATGGGAGTTAAGGCACTGTCAACATATACTGAGTTGGATCAAATAATGATCTGTTCAACACAAAGGTTTTATGAAGTCAATTTTCAACACTGAACAGATGTTTATTGTTACCAAAATGATTGGTCATCATTGAAATGAAATGAAATAACAGCATTTGTAAAGGGCACAGCTACCTCCGGAGAGGTGTCCCGGCGCTGGGGGCCCTCGGGAAGATTAAGCGAGCTATTGCCCAGAGTCACATGGTGCTGGGCTAACCTGCCGCCGGCACCGGGGATCGAACCGTGAACCCCGTGGTCCAGAGTCAGGCACCCTGGCCGCTGCGCCACACCTCTTCCACCATTCTCAGGACCTCAGCACGATGAAAAGACTGAGCGGACCTGTTGGCTTTAAAACCTGTTAGTGTGGGCTCAAACACAGATGCCTTCATTGATGGCTTTCTTCCACTGATACACAAGAACTGGAATGCATTGCAATATAGTAAAATAGTGTGCAATGCACCATGTAATGCAATTCAATACATCACACCAGCAGTGGTGTAAAACTTGAATTAGCATAGTACTGGTCTTTCTTGTCAATATTATAACATCTTCACTTCTGTCTGAGGCCTCAGCTTGTAGAACCTATCTACACCTATACTCTCACCCATTAATTACACAAGTGCTTAGCCCCTCACTCATCCATTCAAGCGTTGACACATTCTCACATTGACCCACTCAGTCACCCATCAAGACAACCACACACACAAACTTGCCTATCAAAGAAGTACTTTGAATTATAAAATAGCCAAGCATATAAGGTTGGCCAGCTCTTGTTTTTGCAAAGAGACACTGTAAGACAATTTCCCTTTTGCCTTATCCTTTGCTTCCTCTTACAAGTTCTTGTAAACACATCTTAGGATGACAAATGCACTTTGCGCCGCAAAGGCAAAGATCACATTTGAACATATGGAGAATTGTCAATAGCACGTACATGTGTACTGTTTGTTTAATGTTTTGTTCCCATGACAGAATTCTACCATAGAACATTGAAGCTTTGGGTGGGTGCTAGTTTTATACTTGAAATTAAAAGGTAATGCTACACTTGCTCTTAAGGTCACCAAACTTTGTAAACAACTTTTCAAAAAAAGTTTCACCATTATGGAGTATGCATTCTAATTAAATTAAATCAATTCATAGGGTACTTGTGGATTTGAGCTGCAGATCAACAGATGTATGGAACTTGCAGAGTATTTGTACAACAAATTAAAAAGAAGAGAAAACTTTCAACTTGTCCTAAATACTGAGGTATGTCTATGAAGATTGTTTATTGTTTATTCTGACAAAATTTTCGAAAACTGATATGTAGGAAACACTCATTAACTATCCACTCTGTGTCTTGTGTTCATTTTTTACTATCATGTACTAATAAAGTAATTTTGCACATACCTAAAGAAATAACTGTTGCCTAAATGATCAAATTGTGGAATTCACAAGCTCCAATTGTTTTCAATTCCAGAATATTATCACCATTACTGATCCTCAGGGTGAAGAGGTAGCCGTAAGAGGCCTTTAAAATCAACCATACCAACACACTCACCTGAGTGTATAGTACCTGTGGGAAAATCACCTTTTTATGCATTTTCACCCCAGATTTCCCATCTTTTTCTGGACCCTATTTTTGCTGGTGCTCGGACTCTCTGCACTGTGACACTGCTATTCAGTACCGCAGTGCGTGTGCTCTTCTCCTAAAATTGTATTAGTAAAATTGGTTTCTGTCAGAGACTCTGGCAAGGACTGGTAGTAGGTGTAGGAAATTGTTTTTTAGTTGACAGGGTGTTAACCTTTCTATAGCAACCACCACAAGGTTGAACCACAAAAAGTCACTAAATTAACATGTGCTTAACACTCTGTCAGGTTGGCACAAAAGCATTTGGGCTTAACTTAGAGGCAATGTGTAAAGTATTTAAGCAGCACTCAAACAGTAATAAAGTAAAAACACAACACAAGGAAAATCCCACACCAATTTAAAAAGAATAATTTGATATCAGAATGACAAAAAGCCAATCAGTAGAACCAGAAATATGCAATTTCATACTTTGAGGTAAGTATAGTGCCTAAAAGCACAAAGCATCTTTCGCGGTCATCTGATCATGCTAGACCAGGAGAAAATCACAAGTTCAGGCTGACCGCGATGGACCTTGGGCCGGATACAGGGACCAGGTTAGTCCAGCTGAAAAAGTTACCTTCCCAAAGTCCAGCATGAAGAGTCCAGTGCATGGTGGAGGAGGCAGCAAGGAGCAGGGAGAGTGTCACAGGTGGTCATCAAGGTAGCACGAAGAGCAGGCCTGGCGTCGCGGATGGTCATCGCTGTACCTTGAAGATCCGGTCGGGCATCATGGATGGTCGTTTCTGGAGCTTCGCTTTTGCGCTCACCGTGGGCTGTCCATACTGTAGCACGAAATGCAGGTCTCACTTTGCTGGTAGTCGCTGGCGTTCGCTGTAGAGTGAGGAGGCGGGCTCACTAGAGCTTCATGTTGGCAATTGTTGCAGGAGGCAGAGTCTCTGTGCGAACAGGCCCATTCATGGTCGCAAAGAGCCCAGAACTTCAGGATTTTTCATTTCTGTTCAGAGGAGTGCACTCTAATGGCAGCCATGGCTCCAGGACCTGGGGAGGCAATTCTTGGGGATCAGGGACTCACTCTAGCAGAGGCCAGTAGGGCTGAAGCAAGTCCAATTGCAGGTTCAGTTGCAGCAGGTCAGCTGGGCAGTTGCAGGAAGGCCTCAGGAGCTAGTTGTGCTCCTGTAGCTCTGAACAGGAGGTCAGCCAACTGACCCTTGGAGTTACTCAGGTAGCCTGGGATCAAGGAGAGAGTCCTCTCTTCTTCAGCAGCAAGGCAGACCTCAAGCAGCAGGTCAGTCCTCTGAGGAACAAGGCAGGCCTCAAGCAACATGGCAGTCCTCTGATAGCAGCAGGGCAGTTCTCTGAGGAACAAGGCAGGCCTTCCAAATTCTTCCACAGGTCCAAGAGTGTACTGAAGAGTTGATCTGAGGGTCCATTATTTATACCTGGTGCCAGCCTTTGAAGTGGGAGAACCGTCTAGGGTTTTCCCGCATATGGTGCTGGAAAATTCCTTCCTTCCCCTGCCCAGGCTCCAAGTGGTCTTGAGTGACAATAGGCTAATGTCAAGTTCCTTTTTGAGTGTGCTGGAAGCAGCTCTTTGAAATGTAAGTGGGGCAGAGAACAGCTCCGAAGCACCCATCCTGCTAATACTTAGTCCCACTTTGTCTCATTATCTGGGGGAATAAGCAAAGGCCAACTGCCAACTATTCACAGTCATGCGATGCAGTACACAGGCTGCAGGCACCAAACAGTTAGGACCAGAAAATACCAACGTTCTAAAAGTGGCATTTTCAGAATTTTTACTTAAAATCCGACTTTACCATTAAACAGAATTTTAAATTACAATTCTTTTAAGACCAAACATGACATTTCTACCTGTTGTCAAAGAAATACTAGCACTTATTAAATGTAATAAGGTAACCCATCTGTATCCTATTGGAGAGGTAGGCCTCAGAGTAGTGAAAAATTAGTTTAGCTGTTTTTTACTACCAGGACTTGTAAAACTTAAAAACGCATATCCTACATTTTAGATACAATGCACAACAGGTTTATTTTGCAAGGTCGAATTGGCAGTTTAAAACTGCCCACAGGCTGTAACGGCAGCCCTGAGACATGCTTTAAAGGGCTACTTAACTGAGTGGCACAATAAGTGATGCAGGCCCACTAGTAGCATTTAATTTACAGGCCCTGAATACATACGATAACACACTGGGACAGACATTGAGTGCCTCTATTGAAATATGCATACCAGGACTTTTTCCCCACCCACCAAAATGGAAAGTTGAGAATAAATGTATAGACCTTGCTATGGCCCTAGCCAAAAGGCAGATAGCAATGTCCTGGAAATCTAACACAGGGCCAGAAATACATTGTTTCCAACATTGCAGAGCTGCAGAAGTGACCAATAGGGGGTCAGCACTGTGGGGTCAAGCACCTTAGCCAGAAGTAATATGGGGTGTGCATTAGTCTCAGCCAAGAATGTTCCCTTTGGGTTTACTCCTTCTAGCCATTGCGCTAACCATTGGAATTGTGAGGCCAGTTGATAAAATTCAAAATTCGGTACCCCTAGGCCCCCTTCAGCTACTGGGCGTTGCAATGGTTACAGAGAGACCCTCCGCTGCCCGTCTCCCCAAACGAGGTCTTGCACTAGTGAATCTAATTGTCTGAACCATCCGTTGGCATCATATTCAGGAGATTGAAGAAAAAATATAATAGGCGAGGTAGCATGATCATTTTCGTCAGTGAAATTTTTGCCATAATGGGTAGTTGGAGGGAGCTCCAAAAGATATGCAGGACTTGACGGATCGGAGGGCTCTGCCAAGGTTACCCTCTCTTAGATCATCTAGGGAGTGGAACACTTGGATTCCCAGGTATTTAAATGTAGTAGGTGCCCAATTAAGATCTACGGGTTAACACTGGGGGTCTGGTTAGCGTTCCTGCTACCGGGAACAGTTAGGTTTTATTCTTGTTAAATCGTAGCCCAGATAGGTGTGCGAATCATCCCATTAGGTCCATGGTGGCATCAGAGCCAGTCACTGCATCTTTCAGATATATCAGGAGATCATCAGCATATAGGGAGATGGTATATTCGTGCCAGTCTATGGTCAGTCCCATCCCGTTCCCTCCCTGTCGAAACAATGCAACTAGGGTCTCAATTGCCAGGGCAAATAGTAGGGGCGACAAAGAGCATCCCTGTTGGGTGCCACGGGAAATTTTATATTGAGCGGAGATTGTCCTGCCCGTTTTAACACTCGCTGTGAGGCGCGTGTATAGGATTATCACCCATTTAATCCATTCTTCCCTAAGCCCCATGTGCCTCAAGGTCTCAAATAGGTAATTCCAGCTCACTGTATCGAAGGTCTTTTCCAGGTCTATTGATAGAATAGCTGCCTGCGTGAGTGAACTCGCCCCAGGGTGATACGGTACAGAGTAGAGTCTACGCAGGTTGTAGTAAGTGTTCCAGGATGGGATATACCCATTTTGGTCTGTATGTATAAGGGTGCCATATAGGGAAGCAGCCGGAGTGCCAGAACCTTACTAAGGATCTTAAAGTCCATGTTGAGCATGGAGAGAGGTCTATAATCTACTATTCGGGCTCCCAGGACTGTCGTTTTAGGGAGTGGAATCACTAGCGTATTCTGTGTTGAGTCAGGGACCCCTCCGAGTCTCAGAGATTCGGCATAGAGGGTCACCAAACGAGGTGCCAACTTTGAGGCATAGGCTTAGTAAAATTCAGCAGGGAGGCCATCCAGCCTTGGCGTTTTACCGGTGGCCATGGACTTGATGGCCTGGCGTATCTCTTGCAGTGTCACTGGTCCACCCAGCATTGCCTGTGCTTGTCTGTCTAATTTTACAAGCTGCACCGGTATTAAGAAATCTCTCATTTCTTCCTGTGTGGTTGGGGGAGGTGCTTTATATAACACCTCAAAATATTTCCGAAATAAGGCATTAATTGCTTCTGGCTCATGTATGGACGTGCCTGTCTCAGAGCAAATATGTGTGATTGGGGTCCCCGTGATTCTGGTTTGACCAGCCATGCAAGGAGACGGCCGGCCTTGCCCTCTTCTTCCTGTACCATGGTGAAGTGTCTCTTATAGTCGTGGCAGCGTAGCCGTTCTAGTGTTTCATTGTATTGGGATCTCGAGTTCTGTAAGTGCGCTGAGGTGGTAGCATCAATACCCTGAATATTATCTAATCTATGCATTTGTACTTCCAATTTTTCCAGCTCCCTATGGAGTTCCCTCCGCACCGCAACCGCTGACCCAAGCAATGACCCCGAATCACCACCTTAACAGCCTCCCATTCCAGCAATAACGTGAAAGCTGTGTGTGTATTAGCGGTGAAAAAGGTGTCAATACATGTGCCCAGGGATTCCCTGAAAGGGACATCTTCCAGCATTTTGGGGTTAAATTGCCATAGAGGGATCAGAAGGCGTGTCCCCACAGGTTGAATCATCATCAGTAATGGGCTGTGATCTGAAAAAGTGTGCCCCAGGTACTCAGTGTGAGTGACGTATCCGCTAAAGTTTGGTGAACACAGAATGGCATCTAGTCTCGTGTGCAATTGGTGCATGGAGGAGAAAAATGTATATTCTTTATCTGCTGCATGTTGCACCCTCCAAATGTCTTCTAGTCCCCAGTGTTCCCTCCACTCGTGGAACCCTATTGTCGTGCAGTGGGCTTGAGCCCCAGGGAGAGGGGGATATGTACGGTCCAGTGCCGTATCAGCTACGTAGCTGAAATCGCCTCCCAGCACCAAGGCTCCAGCTATGAAGTCAGCCAATCGGGCCGAGAGGCCTTGCAAGAAGGACACTTGGTCTTGGTTTGGGCCATATATACTTCCAATCGAAACCTCCCGAACATATAGCCTCCCAGTAATCAACACGTATCTACCCTCTTTGTCTATCTTGGTGTTTGTTACATCTAAGGGCACCCGGCCTTATCCAGATAAGCACGCCCGAGCGTAGGCCGAGTAACAGGTTGCATAGATCTGCCCTCTCCGCCTTTTACGTAAGTTCTCGACCTCCCCATGCAGAAGATGGGTTTCTTGCAGTAGAGCAACCTGTACACCCCGCCTTGTGTAGATTATACCTCTTGCTCATCGAACTCAGCCCCTTAATATTCCACATTAGGAACTTTAGTATGTTGGGTGTTGGTATCATATCTAGTGGTGTGTTTCATAGGAATATGTGATGTTACAACGCGATCAAAATGATCGAGGTATGTAACATCGCAGTTTTTACAACGCAAGTCGTTACAACGACTTGCGCTGGAGGGCGCTGGACTTATGGGTAGTAAGATTTACTATTCCAACACCAGTCTACGTACAGTAGGGAAGGTGTTGGGATAGTAAATCTTACTATTCCTTAGGTTATAGCGCCCTCCAGTGCAAGTCGATGTAACGCTTGCGTTGTAATGGCAGCGTTCTAAATGCATCGCGGTGTAATCACCGCGATGTAAAGGATGTTTCCCGTTTCAGAGTGCCCCCGGCTCCCACCACCCCATTGAGAACAGTCCCAAACAGTGCACAGTACCCCATTCCTGCGGAGAAAGAAAAAAATTTAAAAAGAGGAAAAAGAGACCAATACAATCTGTAAAGCAAACTCCAGCAAACTCCAACTCCCCAGTCCCAGAGCAGTCTGGCAACAGCCAGCCGCCCAAACCATAGCCAAACTATCAGGTTCCAAAGCAGACCTGAGCCCGCCAGAGGTTTGGTCCATCTAGGCGGTGTGGCTTTTTTAGAAAAATCAGCCTTGCAACTTGTTTGCATCCGCCCGGTTCTTGGTCCATCCCAGGCAGACTCCAGAGCATACAGATGGACTAGAGTCTGATCTGGGGGGCCCCGGGCACTATATCTCAACGTGTCAGTTTCAAATGATATCGTCTGCAGTCCTTGGAGTGACCGTCGGAAGGACTAGACTACTTCCTCGGAACGTGTCCTACTCCGACCCCCAGTTCCTTTCACAGAACAAGAACCGGCCTCCGAAATGGTACCTGCATCCTGCATGACCTCTGCCACAGCCTGGAGGGCCGCAGCTCTCTCCCTCTTGGTCGAAGATAGACTTTTTCGATGGGCCCCTCCTGGGGCGTATTTTGTATCTCTTCTTTGGCCCTCCGTGCCGAGGTGCCGCCATGGGCCCCAGTCTCGCAGAAGGTCCCTCAGTTTTATATTTTTCTATCCACTCCCATGCCATCTTGGGATCTTCGCAAAAGTGTTTTTCCCATCTAACATTATGCAGAGGCGGGCAGGGAACATTAAGGAGTATTGCAATCCTTCCTCTCTCAAGGCTTTTTTCACTTCGAGAAAAGAAGCTATTTTCCTCTGGACCTCTAGGGTATAGTCTGGGAATATGGACACCTTACAGTTCTCTACCATGAAGGGGCCGTCTGTTCGTGCCTTGTGCAGTAGCACATCCCTGTCTTTATAGTGCAAGAGTCTAGCCACGACTGGGCGCGGGGCGGCCATGCGGCGGTGGGCTGATCGGGACATGATGGGCTCTTTCGAGTGTATAGAAGGATGATAAGCCCTCTGGTGCAACTACCACGTTGAGCCAGGGTTCAAGGTAGGCAATCATATCTCCACTTTCCACTCCCTCAGGCAAGCCCACCACCCGGATGTTGTTTCTCCTATTTCGGCCTTCCGCATCTTCGGCTCTGTGCTCAAGTATACCAATTCTATCTGTGAGGTCTGCCATATAGTTTCTGGTGTTCTGTCCTAAGTAGTCCCAAACTCTACTGATACAGTACTAATGTCCTGATGTAGTGTGGCTTTAGTGTGGCTTTAGTATCGGTGATTGCCTCTAGTATTTTGGCCAATTGTTGCTGTACTTGGTCATCCGGGACCGAAGATCTCAGAGTTTCCTGGTTGAGCCCAACGAGTTCTTTATCATGTTCTTGAAATATCCCCGCCGATTTCGCTCTAGCCTTTCCCATTTCCACACTTGGTTCTGAGCCGGCCCTTGTGGCCACTCCGGCTGTGTCTATGTGATGCTCCTTGCTATGGCTTCCCCGATGATCAAGGGGGTCCCCCACTCAGACAAGATGTCACCTCTCCGAAGTGTCCCCTTCTCTCCCCAAGTTTCCCACTCTCTCAGTATTTCATGTGTCAACCCTGCTGGTATGTTGTTCTCTTCGGTAGGTCTAGGGGTTGCTCAAGGATTAGCCACTTCTATTCAGTCCTTAACGATTTACCCCTGATACGGGGAGAAGGAGGGAGGGGTCCCTGGGCGCCACCCCACATGTGTCTTCTTCTCACGTTGTCCCCAGCCGATCCGATTAGCCGATCCGATTGCTCCCAAGTGGGTTCCACCAGTCACCCGTGTCTGGTCCAGAGTGGCCATCTGTGCCCCTCCCCCCCCCCCGGAGAGAGTAGTCTACAGTTGCTGAGCCTCGGTCAAGGCTCCGAGCAGCTGTCTCTCCCCAGCTGAGTCACCTCTGCTCCTCTTACCTGCAGGGTTTCATCAATTCCCGGATGTCAGCATCCAGAGGGGGTACCACCCACACCTTTCGGCACATCGGGCGTCCGGTGTCTGTTGGGGTCTGTGGGGGATTGTCAGCTTGTATTACACACCTTCATCTCCAGTAGTGTGCGCCACAGGCCTGTCCAACCACAGCCTCTTCGTTTCATGCACTGCCTCCCCCACACAGCCAGTGCTGGGCAAGACTAATGCCCCAGCCAGACTAGCTGGCCGTCTACAGAGATGGAGTCAGCTACAGGAGGTCCCCCCTGCTTTTCGCCGGGCCCCGACCTGGGCCCCGAGTTTCCATCGTTGCTCCGGGCGGGCGCCCTCTCTCACCACAATTCGTCCTCAGCCCCAAATCCTGCCTCTCATGCAATCTGGCCTCCACCGCCTCATTTCCTCAGGGGCCGCGGGTCCTTTCCAAGGCTATTGGAGGGCCATATATGCTGTGTTGTGTGTGAGGGTCAGATCTGGCTGGGTCCCTGTGAGCATCAGCCTCAGCCCAGGTCCCAAGCGCACGGCGCCTCCAACAAGGGGCCGCCAGAGCCACCTCCGTTACCCTCCGATCTAGCCTAGACCTCGCACCTCCGTGAAATTCACTGTTTTAGCTGCGGCGTTTCCTGCCTCCAACGCCTGCCATCAGCTGACCGGCCCACTATCGCCGCGGTGCGCGCCTCTGGGGTTTCTTCACACCACGTTAGCCTCAGGCCCTTAGGCCGCGACTCATTTCCCTTGGCCTCACAGGGAGGTGGTGCAGCCTCCGCGTTCATGGGATCAAATGGCACAGACTTGGAGGTGGACCATTAACCAGTTCCCGGTTGAGCCCTGGCCCAGTGCTACGGAATAGCTCCAGACAGCTCCACCTTCCCGGCTCTCAGGCACATCGCCGTAATTGTCAGGGAGTTGATCCGGCTGCCACCTCGGGGAGCGCCAGGCCAGTTGACCCCCCACCCCACCCCCGTGCTCAGGAGATTGAATCTGGCGTCCTGCAACCCTGCTAGTGTCGCCAGGTGCTCCCGTTGTCCGCCGTGGGCCAGCAGAATTCTGTGTTCAACAGGATAATTATCGGGCCAATGCGGAGCATTAAGCTCACGCGACTGCCATTGTTGGCTGTCAAGTCACGCCCTTTGCCCATGCCCACCTGATGTCCCAGTTATACCACAGTTCCCTGTTCTATCTGGCACTTGCTGGCCTTGATAGTCAGGCCTGCCTGTTGCAGGGCCTGAAGTACGTCCTTGAGGTGGAACAAGTGATCCTCCCAACTGGAGCTGAAGGACAGTTCTGTCATCCAGGTAGGTGGCATTGAAGGCCTCATCCCAGCCAGGACTGTATTAACCAGCCTCTAGAAGGCGGCAGGGACATTCTTTATCCCAAGGGGCATCAACCTGAATTGAAAGTGGGCCTCTGGGGTGGAGAATGCAGACCTCTTCGTAGCCCCCTCGGGTAGGGCAATCTGCCAGTACCCAGAAGTAAAATCAAAAGTACTGAGGAACTTGGCAGCTCCCAACCTATCCAAGAGGTCATCAGCTCAGGGGGTGGAGTGTGCATCAGTCTTTGTGACTGAGTTGAGCCCCTTATAGTCCACACAGAATCTGAGTTCTGGGGCGGCGCCCAGACGGGCAGCTTTAGGTACCAGCACCACTGGGCTCAACCAAGAACTACTGGAGTGTTCAATCACCCCTAACTCAAGCATCTTGGATACTTCCTCCTTGATGCTAGCAGGCACCTTATCAGATAGCCTATACATTTTGTTCTTCACAGATATGCTGTCCCCTGTATCAATATCATGGATATACAAATGTGTGAGCCCAGGGGTTAGGGAGAACAAAGAGGAAAACTGCCCCAGCAACTGGAGACTGTCCCTCTGCTGCTCAGATTTCAGGGTAGGGTAGAGGTTGGCACCTTCCCCTGACCCATTGTGCTCCGTGGAAGATAGGAGGTAGCAAACAGGTGTTGATAAAGCAAAAAGGTTTGAGGAAAGACCTCACCAAAGGCTGTCAGGTGTAACAGTAAGGTAAACAGAATATTAGGTAAAGAGCTGGCCAAGAGCATACAGAGAGTCGGAGGAGAAAAGGGATCCACTAGGGAAGCTCTGCACAAGGGAATAAGAAAGTCAACACGCAGAAAGAACAGGCACTCAAGAGGCAATTCTGCATTCAGAATAACTAGCACCCAGGATGTGCAAGACATACATATAACAACATTAATAACAGAAGGAATGTGGGGTAAAGCACAGGGACCGTCACATGATAAGACTGATGCTCAGTACATTCTTCAACCACAATTTCTGTTACAGATACTGACCAAAAATATCCACAAATAGGATATACTTGCAAAGGCTTGTTCTGTGGAGCTGCTGTCTTTGGTTATATTATAAAAGTATCATGAATAAAATACGGTGGATGAGAAACACCACGTATGTCTTTAGCTGTGCCCACAAATCCTGGGGATCAAACAGGAACACGCGAGATTGTCACAGCAAGGGTGGAGAACTTAAATTCATAGCGATGATGTACAAGGTGCTAATGTGGAGGAGTGCCTAACACTGAATGCCTTAGTACTTAATACAATTTTAACTGGAAAGAAAGGAAAACAAATGGCACACTTGCTGAATATAAGAAACAAGGATGCACTAAAATAGTGCTAACTCACGAATCAAGGACTCAAGGAAACACTGCAGGCAACACTAGTTCACGGATAAGCTAAGGCTCAGGAATCTTCTGGAAACAATGGTTAGCAAATGCTTAACAGCTTAAGAAACAGGGGATGAGTCAAACAGCAACACTGCTATAATGACCAACACTGGACTGAATGAAACTGGGGCTTAAACGAGCTTACTTTGATCATGTGCCTCAGGTGGAAGCAGACTAGCACCACAAGCCACTGATGTGCTATATTCCTCTACCCATCCTTGGCCTGCAGGGGTGGAGACAAAGCATCGGGCAGGGAATTCTAGGTATTGGAGTTTTTAGCAAGAAAAGCAGACTGGCTTCTACAAAACTCGACATAGCCATAGAATTAATTGGAATTTCAGAATAATGTTCAAGAAGCTGGAAATCAGTATGTGGATAAAGCAAAAGGTCCAGAAACTAATTTGAACACTGGAAAGTTCCACAGGTAGGCCCCATGGTGGTGGGCTTGGGAGCACAGGGATTGAATTATGACAGTTTCACCCAGTGGGTTTCTTTAACCCTCCTGTAACTTTTCTGTACGGCCATAGGAGATGGCAAAGAAAATTCACCAATTGCATGTGAGTTGAATGTCATATGTTATGTTATGTTATGTTATTTATATTTGTAACGCGCACAGACACTCCAAGGAGTGTCCCAGCGCGAGCCTTGAGGAGTGAGGAGAGCCAGTTTAAATAAAGAGAAATGTTTTCAGGTTCTTTTTGAAAAGAATGGGGTCCTGAATGCTACGGAGAGCAAGAGGTAGCGAGTTCCATGCAAGAGCAGTTTTCACGGCAAGGGAGCTGCCACCCATCCTTTGCAATCGGAAAAGGGGGACACAAGCCAAGAGTTGTGAGGCGGAGCGCAGTTTTCTCGAAGGAGTATAGAAAGAAAAGCGCTTTCGTAAGTAGGATGGACCTGAGGCATGAAGGGCCCGATGTGCTATGACTAAGGATTTAAATTTAACCCGTTCTGTTACGGGCAGCCAGTGGAGCGCACGGAGATGTTGTCTCATGCTGCTTCTAATGGGGATGTTGAGGAGAAGCCTGGCCGCCGCATTCTGAACCACCTGTAGTCTATTAAGCAGATAGCCCGGAATGCCAACATACAAAGCATTGGCATAATCTAACCTTGATAAAATAAGGGCTCGGTGACCATTTCTTTAGCGGCCCTAAGGAGGAGTGGGAGAAATTTCCTGAGGGTTTTAAGCAACCCAAAACAGTTCCCAGTTCACTTCTTGATCTGGGTCGAGAACGTAAGGTTCTCCTCAAACCAAACCCCAAAATTCTTAGCGGGTTGTCCTGTTGAGGCTGGCATATCGGAATCAGAAGGCCACATTGCCTCTCTAAACTGTGGAGGAAACTATCCGTAGAGGAGAATTTCAGATTTCTCCTCGTTACATTTGAGTTGTGCGGATGCCAGAAAGTGGAAAACTGTGATCAAGCAATTTTTAGCAGAGGAGGTGGAGCACTCATTTTTCCCCCATGTGAACAGGAGCTGGGTGTCATCAGCATAAGCAATAATTTTGGCCCCCAAATCTTCCGCCAATTGGACCAAAGGGGTAACATAGATGTTGAACAAGCGGGGACTCAGGGAGGACCCCTGTGGGGCCCCCGTAGACACCCTCTGTGGTGACGAAGAAAAAGGGGGAAGCCATACCTGTTGCATCCGGTCCTCCAAAAAAGACTTGAGCCAGCCCCAAGCAGTGCCAGATATGCCAATCTCAGCAAGTCGGGTGAGCAGCAACGAGTGGGGAACAGTGTCGAATGCCGCTGAGAGGTCAAGCAAAATCAGGGCTGCCCTCCCGCCGGCATCCAGACAATACCAGATAGCCTCGAAAACATCCACCAGGGCTGACTCGGTGCTATAGGAAGCCCTGAACCCCGACTGGGCCGGATGTAAAAGGCCCGAGCTTTCGATGTACTCGGTAAGCTGTTTAGTAACCACTTTTTCACATACTTTTGCCACACTGGGCAAAAGGGAAATGGTACGATAGCTCACTGGGCTCAGAGGGTCAAGCGATGGCTTTTTTAGTAGTGGTAAAATTTTAGCCTGCTTCCAGCCTGCCGGGACAAAAGCCTCCTGGAGGGACATATTAATAAGTCTGTTAACCTCCGGGTTCACAGTCTCCGGCACGGAAGCCAGAAGTCTGGCAGCACAAGGGTCCGATGGAGAGCCTGACTTCAAGCCCTTAAGGATTCTAAGTGAGCTAGGCAAGTCAATGGGATCAAAAGCAGCCAAGGAATAAGGGGGAGAGACAGGCAGATCCCCTAGAGGCAAGGGTACAGCTGTGTCTCTACTGCAAGAAGTAAATGATGCCTGTATCTTGCGAATTTTGTCCATGAAAAAACTGGAGAGATTATCGTACCAAGTATTCGAGGATGGGAGCGTGCTAGATTGGGCTTTGGGCACCAGAAAGCTCTGAACAATGGAAAAAATTTCCTTGGTGTTGTTCCTGGCTAGATCAATACAGGCCGAGTAATAGAGGCCTTTAGCATGGGCTATGGCGGTGTAGTAAATTTTTTGTTTTTTCCTACGCATAAGCTTAGCCAAAGGACAAAATTCCTTACGCCAGCCTCGCTCCAGTTTCTTACACTCATGCTTTAGATCTTTCAGATCGGGCGTGAGCCAAGGTTTAGATGGCAAATCCCTGGAATGTCGATGGAGGGAAGTAGGGGATAAGAGATCCTTAGCTTTTGAGATCCAGTTTGTAAAGTCGGCGAGCCCTCCTCCCAAGTCATTGGCGGGGGCGGGCCTGGAAGCCTCCAGGGCCTGACTGAACACTAGCGGGTCAATTTTGGCGAAAGCAGGTTCGCGACTGATCCGGGACGGGGAATTAATGTCTGCTGCCACCCAGGAAAAGTACGTCAAGAAGTAGTCAGACCAAGGAACCGGGAGGGGATCTACGACCAAGATGGGAAAATTAGAGCATAGTGGATCAAGGATGTGACCCCCGAGATGCGTCGGGAGGCAAACCCATTGGGTGAGCTGGGCAAGATTCAGTGTGTCTAGGAAATCTTGGGTGTCCCCAGCAGCTGCCTGGTCGAGGTGGATATTCAAATCCCCAAGGACAATATAGTGGGAAAAGCAAAGGGCCCGGGGAGCAATGACATCCCCCAATGTTGTAAGAAAAGCCCCTGCCGGTCCCGGGGGCCTATAACCTTATCCCTATATGGGAGCTGCAATGTTTGTTTGCATCACCCACATGTAGGACAGAAATGTATGGCTGCCAGGAGCACGTACTGTTTGAAGAATTAAGACTCCTGACTCAATTCAATTCAAAAACTTTATTCGGTATTGTATTGTATTGCAATAGCGCTTGCTACCCCTGACGAGGCGTTGATGCGCTTTTTCGGCGAGTAGCATGCTACTCCGGAACCCATAAAGGATTAGTGTTGAATTAGTATAGTGAAATATGAAAGTTATTCGAGTGGTGGATAGGTTAGTCAGTTATTTGGATTCAGAAGGATAGCGGAAGGATAGAAGAGGGAAAAAAAGGTTTGTATTTATATAGCGCTTGTGCTGAAGTGCTTTTTTGGCGAGTAGCACGCTACTCCGGAAACCCATAAAGGATTAGTGGTGAATTAGTATAGTGAAATATGAAAGTAATTTGAGTGGTGGATATTAGTTAATTATTTTGAGTGAGAAGGATAGCGGAGGGATAGAAGAGGGAAAAAGGTTTGCATTTATATAGCGCTTGTTACCCCTGATGAGGTGTTGAAGCGCTTTTTTGGCGAGTAGCACGCTACTCTGGAACCCATAAAGGATTAGTGTTGAATTAGTATAGTGAAATATGAAAGTAATTTGAGTGGTGGATATGTTATTCAGTTATTTGGATAGAGAAGGGTAGCGGAGGGATAGAAGAGGGAAAAAGGTTTGCATTTATAAAGTGCTTGCTACCCCTGATGAGGTGTTGAAGCGCTTTTTTGGCGAGTAGCATGCTACTCTGGAACCCATAAAGGATTAGTGGAGAATTAGTATAGCGAAATATGAAATTTAAGAAGTGGACATGTTAGTCTGTTATTTTGATTGAAAAGGATAGTTGAGGGTTAGAAGAGTGAAGGATTTAGACTTTTTTTGTTTGTTTTGGAGGTCCTAGCAGTAGGAGGAGGCTTGGGATGAGTAAAAAGGGATGTGGAGGGGAAGAGTCGGAGGGAAGAGTTTAGAAAGGCTTGTTTTGGGGGATCGTTATAGTAAAAGAGGTGTCAGATGATGCAAGGAGGGGTAGAGTAGGGTAGAGTCTAGAAAGGGTTATTTTGGGGATCATAGTAGTGGTATGGGGTTTGGGATAAATGAGAGAGTGGATGTAGAGGATATATTGATAGAGGTATAGGGTGATAAATAGAGTAGTGCATTGAAAAGAGTAGTAGAAAGAAGTTTGAGATGAGTCAGAAAGTTGGGGTAGAAGATATATTGAGAGAGGTATAGGGTGAGAAATAGGGTAGTGCATTTGATATGCTGAATTGGAAGAAAGTGATAAATATATAGATCCATAAGTACATGATCCCCATGACCCTTTTTAGGAAGGGATGAAACTGCCCATTACATGATGTTTTTATATTTTGTCTCATCGTACTCTGGTTGGGCCGGCCTACATGGCACAAAGAGATGTAGAAATCCACAGCAGCTGCATGATTTTTACATATTTCATTGGTTATGGGGGTCCTTATGAGCTGTCACATAATTCAAATGTGAGGGTGGTGTCCTCCTTTAACCTCTTTCTTTTTCATGTGTTATATTAGAATATGGTTTTAATCACATTTGCGGACAAACCATTTAAATCCACTTCCTCAGTGAAGTTAAGCGGATGGCATTACAGAGCAAGTCTTAACCCATGGACTTAATAAGATATGAGTTGTCCGTTTAAGAATCTAAATATAGGTTAATGAGGATCTGGTAGATCTCTGGATCCCTGTATCCTTGTCTGGCAAAAGTACTGTTCAATTTGTTGGAATTGGTTTGATTCTGAAAAGCAGTCAAGATTTGGGGTGGGAACAAGAGCTGGCAATTCACCAACACTGAGCAGTAAAACAGTGCCCCCATTCAATGGCGAACAAAGGACGCTCAAGGTCAAAAGAGAGAAGTGCCGGCTCAAAGCTGAAATTGCTGTGATTCTCCATAAAACTAGGGATTTCGAAGAATCCCTGCAACATCCTTTGAAGACAATGGGCAAGAAGAAAAGCATGCCTTGTTAAAACCATAGACTACACCCTGGCCACGAAAAGAAGAAGAAGTCTTCTAAGAGGAAGAGGAGTTGAAGACCCCATAATATATAAAGGCAAAGTGGTGGTGAGCTCAGTAATAGTGACTATAGACAGTAAAAGAGCTAATGCCCTGACATCAACGAGCCCTCCTCCAGAGAAAGAAAGCAAGAGGGTGGAAATGGTGAGATAAAAAGTGGAGAGAATAGTGCCACCTAATAGAGGATAGCTAACTCCAATGCACTCCTCAGTCACGGAAAACATCAACAGTGTGAGGAGTTGATGCAGCACCACCCTTACCAGTATCAAAAAGCAAGCAAAAACCATTATCCTAGAGGGCAAGACTATTACCAAAACCTGAACAAAAATATCATGAGGGGGAGTGAGGAGGAAAAAGGTAGAATCGTCCTCCTCTCAGTATCGCAATTCAACAAAGAGATTCTACTACAAAAACATATAAACGCACGTAAGTGTGTGCTTAATCTTACTTGCTGTGTTTTTAAAAAACGGTGGTGATAAGAAAAAAGAATACCTTCTCATGTTTGTAGGAAGGACAGTGTTCAAAAAGTTGTAAAATACCCCTCACACACTGAAACCTGATTCAGTGTCATGCTTCATCATTGGGGTCTTCCCGCCCCTCTACAGGACGGGGCGTGCTACTACCTACGTGGACGCGGGAGCACTTACTTTAGTGATTAGTGTATATTGTTGTAAGGATTCTGCACATATACAGAGCTATGCACAGGATGATAGGACCTCGGAATATAGTGGTGATCCAACCATAAACCTTAGCACCTAAAACCCCAACCCGACTAGCCTTAGCGTCTCATTAGCAACAAGGTTACCAATGATTAGACAACCCAGAACACGGTATCTCTCTCTCAGGACTCGCAGTAGCAAGAACACCCTTTCATCACTCACTCATACCTGTCCACAACGTGCGTAAGAAGAGACACTGTATAGTTTAAAATGTTTATTTCAACTAACGTGCTTTCAGATACAGTACACGTGTCAGTACTATCAGCATAATGCATAAGAATAATATAAGCAGCATTGTTACAACACCATAGAATACAAACGGGGAAAGCATTTCATAAAGCAGTGGATATAGGGCTAAATGACCTTACCACCCTCCCCGTGCTAGTAGCTAATTTATTATAAAAATAGAAGACCTCTGGGCATTGTCTAGCGAACCCCCATACCTCAGTGTCTAGATGCAAAGTCTACATCAGCAGACAATCACAGCTCTTCTCCCTGGAAAGGTATTTCTCCAAGTGTGTCTAAAGCGTGAAAATCACAATATTAAAAGCACACAAATTTCTCCATGGCAGTTGTACATAGTGTTATGTCTAGGTGGGAGGGACTGGCCAGATCAGCAAGAACAAGGGACATTGTTTTTCGACCTTGTACATGTTGTGCAGACGTAGCCCAAAGGGAACAGGAGAAAAGGTGAAAGACAGAAAATGCAGACAGTTCTAAAATAACTTGGCAGGAGCAGAGGCTGATAGAACAACGGCTTAGAGTAACGATGCGCAAAAAAGGCATCATGGCAGCCAGGCCTAAGTCAACGCAGCAAAGCAGACCAGGAGGCCACAAACCACATGACACCCTCCCCTGGGCAGTCCATCGGCCAATACCAAGGACGAAGACAGAGTTCAAATCGACTGAGCAGAACCGAAACGTCCACAGTGGATGCAGTCCCCATGAAGGACAACGAATGGGAGAGGGGGAAAAAAAAAATGTTTGAGATGAAAAAATACAGTCAGCGAGGCAGGTCACAGAGAGCGAAGGCCATGTTAATCCATCAGAGTGTGAGTGCAGAAAAACGCCACACCCTCCAAGAGGACATCATTGGAATCGTCAGAAAACAGTGACGCCATCCAGTCCAATAAATCAAAACTGCAGGCATGCTCCTCACAGGAGGGAGCATCAAATAGCAATGTGGGACAACTTGCGTGGTACTCAATATAACTTTGTTGTAGGAGATTCTGAGCAGCCGCCCAGATATCCCATTGTGCCAAAATCCCCAGTGCAGCCGCACACGTCATGCAGCCTGCAGCGGAACAGTCCTGTTCATGGGCCTCTAAGGGACCCACCAACCGAACAAAATCCGGAACAGACAACGACGTATTGGAGAGGCAATAATCCATGGTCCAGGAGAAAGGACAGCGGATGCAAGACAGCACCGGTTGCACGCAAGGGAAATACGCAAAGCGAAAAGAAAGTGTATAGGACACACTCAGCGTCGCCAACGGCAGGACGCCGAAGCCAGCGAGGATGCGCTCACGGAGCAGCTGGAGCCGACCTGGGTCGAGAAGGGCCCATCGGGGAGCAGCCATTGCGCAGGAAACAGACCAACAGCAGTACACCAGCCGCCAAAGCGAGGATTAATGGGAAGCCACCAAAAACGCTGGAAAAAATAGAATGAATAAAAGCCGGTATCACACCAAAAATAGTTTGAAAAGAGGTCACTAGGCCGGAACCCACAACCTTAAAGAAGTGTACCAGACCCTCAGTGCGAGATGCATTAAAAACACGGTGAATCAGTTCACCGAAATGTTGTGGGAGGTTAGTGTTCAAAAGGGCCTGTATTTCACTGTGGGTACTTGCCACCTGGAGAATGAATGTCTCCCGGGCGGACGTGAGCATAACCTCCTGATTCAATAATAGCGCCTTTATTCTGCTCAATTTATTGAAATCCGCCTTCAGAGTAGGAATGGAAGGCCAAACAGAACTATCTATGATGTCGTGCGGGGGAGGAAAAAGCACATTTTTGCAGCAGACAACCCTGTGGGAAACTGTAACAATATACGGTATGCCGGCCAGCATGCCACAGCAGTCTTGGTTATTCAAAAGCAGAGAGCTACCATTCGAAAGCACAGTGAAAGTAGGAGAAATAGCCGGAGCAGGAATACCCTTTAACACACAAGCAAGATTCGGAGCCGAAACATTACAAGCCCCGTGCAATTTAATGTGTTTGCAAATCAGGGAATGACCCACAGTGGAATCGCAAGACTCCCCCACGAGAAAAACTTCCTTTTCGTCTCTAAGGCATTTGTACATGAAAGGCAGGGACCAAAGTTCATGCAGGAAGGCACTTCCCAAGGGCTGGAAACGGCCCACAGGATAATGCTTCATGCACGAGCTAAATTCAAATAATGAAAAAGGCAAGGCGATAACCCCATGAACTAGCCACACAGCAGAATCCAATTCCGCCACAGAGAATGGTAAGGGCTCCACTTTCTCGATATGTAACAGAGTGTATGCTGCATCCTTCATGGACATGAACTGCTGTTTGTCAGTTAAATTAAAAGGCAGAAATAAGGCAGTGGTGTTCAAAAAATGCCAAGGAACTTTACCCAACTTAAGTGTTTGCAAAGTCCACGCAAACTGCATAACTGAACGTAATTGATTCTGACCATGGTACAACACAGAAACATCATCTTGTGCAATATCAACAACAGAGGACACAATATTCTCTAACGTGTAAATGCGGGAAGACAGGGTATTAATACTATTGTCAACAACAGCAAGCACCTTTTCCAAATTTGCTTGGTCTATTTCCCATAGACGGGAAGCAGCTTCCATTTGCGACAGCTTCCAGAGTTCATTATAAGCTTCATAAATGAATCTCTTAGGTCGTGGACCACGGGGTCCCAGAATAAAGTCGGACAGATCAATGTTGCCTGATAGGAGGGATAAATGTTGTTTAACAGATTCTAGGGAAGAGTGCTGCAACCACTGTTTACATAATTTACCAACAGAATATGTTGTAACAGTACGGGAGTTAGAAAACCTAGGATCTGGTCTATCCTGTTTGTATCCAGGGACTGAGTCGTGAAAACGCAATTGGCACGCATTAGATGATATCGGCCAAGCCAACCAGGGTGACTGAACAAGCGTAGAAACATTAAACGAATTGTTCTGAAACAAAGCTTGTAAAGTGGCAAGGGACATATTAGAGTGCATGCTTTCGTTGTGAGTGGAAGACAACGATGGAATGGAAGGCGCGTTTAATTGTTTAGTTGTAGCCAAACCCCAACACGTAGTCTGATAGATGGAAGTATTCAGAAACACTATTTGGGCCGGGATAAGGCAAGCATGGTGCAAGGCTTCAGTGCCTTGCACCTGCCATGGTTTTGAGCCCCATATTGATTTCAAATCCACTGTGTCCTTCCAGTACTCATAACCACCCACAGCTAAGGCGCTCAAAAAGGAACCCGAATATAGCAATTTGGTGTGGGTCAACATGATTTTCTGAGTGGATGGTGCGTTTAACTTAAAATAATAGGACCCAGGGTTCGATCTATCAAAATTTGAAAAATAAGCAAATTTATTTCTAAGAGTCTGGGAGCTACCAGGTAAAGGTGTTGGACAATGCTCCCACTGGGTGTAGTTAAAAGGACCACGCAGTGCATTTGGTTTATGGACAAAGTGGTTGCCCCAATGCTGGAAGCAATACAAATCAGCATAATTTGCAGAATTCATGTACAAATCTTCAGCATTAAAGGAAGCATAATATTTTAAATCAGCAAACAATGCTTCAACGGCATGCACATCCCAATCGTCAGAATGAATATTACTTTTACGACATCACCCATCGAAACTCGAAGGACATTTGGTACATTAATAATTTCTGTCGGTCCATGAATCTGAAAATTTACCGCATCCCATACGATGCCATCAGCAACTGGAAAAGCTGAAATGTTCACAAATGTGTGGTCACGCTTCATGATGTGAGATGAGGAATGTGGTGCCAAAGTTCCAGCGACACTGTTCACAGCAGAGCGTTCTGGTAAATAGTGACCATTGATGAGTAGAAAAAACACTGTGACAAAGCCAATGGACATGAACAAAAAAATTAGGAACAGCACCAACCAGATGTATGTCCAGGGGGAATCAAAAACTTGTCTCTGAACCAGTATACAAAAATACTGAACTTGGACGGGACAATAGATGAGGTGGAATCCGAATCAAAAGAATAACTCGTTGGGCTCAGTGGCGTTGTTGGTAAGTGTGCCACCGACTCGTTATCGGGATAGGTATACTCATTCTCGGTCGTTGCCGGGGAAACCGGGTGTTCGAGTGAGCTTTCAGGCAAATCATCCATCACAACGGCAACATCAGTGACCGTTCGGGCAGGAGGGCCACGAACACTTGTCCGGTAAATGGCAGGGCAAGAGACCGCTGGTGTAACGCTATTCAGGATCGGCCAGATGTTGTAGCTTGACATTTTCCACTGAGATGTATCTGTTCTCCTTGCGACCTGGAAGTGGTGGTAGGATTACTGTACGTGTTCCCTTCAAGCCCAGGACTGGAACCGGTGCACGATAAGAGGGGCCGAATTCTTTTTTGTTCTCCACCTTCTCTCGAACCAGATCTCCAATCTTCGGAAGCCAGCCGGCCACCGGAATCTGCAGTGCAGGGTCTGTGGCTGAAGGTAAATGTGCGATTGCAAGTTTGTCTCGGGCTTCTTGTAAGTCCTGTAACATAGTAGAATGGTTATCTACATCAAAGATGGCGGATTGCGCACCCATGTCTAGACCATCAAGGTCAGGCACAAACATCCTAATGCCAAAGAGCATTTCGTATGGGGACCGCCCACCCAGAGGTCTTCTAGGGAGATTATTAAGTGCACGTTGTACTGTATACAAGTGGGCCAGCCAGTTCCTGCCAGTACCTAAGACTCTAGCTGTCAAGGATTGCTTTAAGTCACGGTTCATTCGTTCAACGATCGAGTTGCCCTCAGGCCGATACGGAGATGAAAATTTCACCCGCACCCCCAGTGAACCCATTGCGTCCTTGTAAGCCTTCGAGGCAAACGCTGGACCTTGGTCAGAATGGAAGGTGCCACAGGCGAAAATTCCCACAAAGACACGCAAATCCCTGATGACATTTCGAGCGTCAGCACTCCGTTGTGGCCAGACCCAGATGAAACGTGTGCACGAGTCCACTGCCACTAAGATATATTTATAGGCAGTGTCTGAAGAAAATGGACCGCAGTGATCCAGGTAAACACACCCAAAGGGTCTGTTAGAGATGCAGAGCGGGGTCTGTGGTGGTCTTGTAACCGTAGAAGGCTTAATCTGTTGACAAACGATCACAAGAAAGCACATAAGTACGGGTGTCTTTGTATAAACCACGCCACCAGTAACGTTGCTGCAAGATGGAAACGGTCGCAGTCACTCCAGCATGAGCCGAAGCCATGCCTTCGTGTGCAGCCGTTATCAAGGAAAGTCTGTGGTCCGCGTTGGGGATCAGCCGATCGCCAACGTCGGGTATTGTTACATAAGGAGCCTGGTTGGGACCTAACTGATAATAATATTTGGAAGGAAAACCCCTAGGGTAATTAGCACCTTCTTTTGTTGCAGCAATAGCTGCTAAAATATCAGTATCTATTTTAGACATGGATCTAGTAACTGCTGCTACTGAACACGTGACTACTGCTGATTTGTCTGCTTCGTCTGCCAAACCGTTACCAACAGCGTGTGCGCCCACCCGCTGATGGCCAAGTGTGTGAACCACCTGTGTGAGGGGCAGACGTTGTTGCAAATCTGCCACCCATACCCAAAGCATGTTATGCTTAATTGTGCTATCTTTGGCGTCTCTATAGTCGTTTTGCGACCAAAAGAACAGATTGTCATTGTAAGATTGAACACAGTAATAAGAATCGCATACAATCAGAGTGGTCACATCCGTATTAGCGAACTCAAGTGCGAGCACCAATGCACGCAGCTCGGCCAATTGTGCAGTACTGTCCCCGAGCGCCTGAGTGTGCACCACAGTAGATTTGAACTTTCCGTTCACAAAGGTACCTGCAACAATAGCACATGCGGCTGAATAAGCATGCTTGGAACCCGTGGCCGGTTGTGCCGAACCATCGGTGTAGATCACACATTCGTAATCCTCAAGCGGTAGCAATGACAGAGGAGGTGGATGAACGAATTCATACTGTAAAAACTCCTGAGTCTGTAGAGAAGAATCAAAGATGAAAGTGACATCCGGAGACGTCAAAGAGGTTGCTCATTGAATCCAACGGGGTGCAAAGCTTTAGAATTCGGAACACTTGCCTTTGTCACTGCCTCTAGAGCAGGATATGGTGTCACCACCAGAATGCGTTTTCCCTGTGCCAGTGCGCGTTCCTTAAGAATCGCCATTTGCACTGCCGTTAAAACTTTTTCCACAGAGGAAAAGCGCATTTCCGCGGAAGTGTAAAGATGTGACTTGTATGCGATTGGAACTGTGTCACCTTCGTTGAAGGTTAAGTACGTGAAACCCACTGCCCCTGGAATTATTCTAATCACCAGGTTGGTGTGGTTATCACGAGTCAACAAGTATTTAGACTCAAGAAGGTCTGTCTGCAAAGACTGCAGAATGGAGTTATGCTCCGGAAGCCAGCATGACTTCGAAAAGTTAGGTTGTATCAAGGCATACAGTGGCTTGATACGCTGGGCATATTCGGGAATGTAAGTACGCCCGAAGTTCAGAAAACCCAGCAAAGACTGAAGTTTTTTCAGAGTAGTAGGAGGGCACAAAAGTGCACATTTCTCTAGGAAATGGGGGGCTAAGCCCTTACCTTAATTGTTGAGCGCATAGCCCAAGAACAAAACGGTAAATTCAGCAATGTGAGATTTGGCAAAGTTAAACTTATAACCTAAAACCGCAAATTCTAGAATAATGCGGTCCACTCGGGAAAGATGCAGGAATAGTTCGTCGTCCATCAGATAAATGTCATCGACGTACGAACATGCATCTGGGTCTATGCCGTCTAACAAAGAGACAACACGGGCAGCGAATACGCCTGGACTGTTTTTGTAGCCCATAGGTAAACGCCGGAATTTGAATAATTTACCACCGGATGTAAAAGCGCTCCATTGGCTACTCTCCGGGGCTAAGTTGTGCGTGTAGAATCCATTGGAGAGGTCAAGTGTCGTTTTATATTTTTTACGAACAAGACTGTCTACAAGCGCAGAACTATGTGTGTTTTGCACCGCAAAGGTCCGACAATGAGAGTTCAAATGTCGGTAATCTAAAACCAAGCGGTACGATCCATCGGGTTTAGAAACCGCGAAAAGGGGATTATTCATTGGTGATACACATGTTTCAATCACTCCCTGATATTCTAACTGAGTCAGCATTTCGGAAACGGGGCCTTTTGCTTCCCGTTTAATGGGATATTGGGGTTGTGGCTGTGGCAGCGACCGCAAAGGTATTTCATGGGGGAGAGTCCTCATCCCAGCCCACGTGATTGCGGTATAACGCTGGAGCCAGGGACACAGCCCACTCAGCTGCAAGAGCCTCCGCTTTGTCCTTTGGGACATGTCGAGAAAAGCTCGGAAGGATTACCTCCTCCCCTTTACGCGCAGCAAGTACGAATGGGGGCGGCCAATCCGCCTCTGCCAACAAAATGTCGTATGAAGAGGTCAGATTTTCCCAAAAAATCCCTTTAATTACACGCTGTATATCACCTTCAATTTGAATGACAATATTAAATAGTCTGTCAGGGGGTGCCACTCTGGTGTCTGCTGTCTCGACAGTAATGAATGTTTCAGTTGCTGTCGCCTCCACATGAGGACGTAGCACCTCCCGCACTATGGTAACTTCCGCGGCGCTGTCTAGGAGGGTCACTGCCCACGTCCAATTCAGGAGTCTCGTTCTCACCGTCTGTGGCATATCTCGCTGTTACAGCGGCAACTTTCTTCTTCTGAAATTGCGGGCGAGAACGTTGAAATTCTTCTGCTTTTCCTCTGACCTGTTGTAGAGGTTGGTCTCGTCCCTGGGGAGCCTCTCGACCCCTTCCTCTATCCTGGCGATCTCCTCCACCGGCCTGCGAAGTTGTCTGTGCCTGTGAAGAACGAGGAGAACGCGTATCAGGGATCTGAAACCTATCCGGAGATTTAATTCTCGCCCTATCGCGCAAATCATAAGTGCGTTCAGAAGAGACGGAAACCGGGGATGCGTCTCTCGACCCCGGTTTCTTCTGTTGCTTACCCTGTTTTTTCAACCTCCAGCTCTTTTTAGTAAAGACTGGTTTCTCATCTTTCTCAGATTGAGTTTTTGGTTGTTGTTGTTGCGATTGTTGTTGCGATTTAGCAAAAGGCTTAACTCCCAGGCTATTTCTGCCAATAGTTTTGTAAGCCTGGGCTATAATTTTCGGTAATTCGCGCGGCCTGTCCGGTTCTGGGACTAAAGCCAAAGCATTAGCTACTTGAAAGTTCACTGCATCGCCCTTGACATTCGCAAGGATCAACTCAGCTACTACGTCGAACACTCCCACCAGTCTCATCCCTAATTCCACAGCCGCTTCAGGGCCATGCTCATCCTGCACTCGTTTAATTACAGAGGGAGTACCGTCATGGAGGGGGTGCCGAAACACTTTGCATATACTGCTCCGAATACCCTACCCCAGTTGTTGCATTCTGCCAACTCGGGGACTAAGTCTTTTGGCAAACTAATCGTTAAAATCCTGTGTTTATCCACGGGAGAGGTGTTAGGAAAAACTGCCTCCAGCTGGTCAAATTTTTCTGCAAGCCAATAAGGAAAATCATCCTTATTTTGTGGGCGCTTGCCCATCACCGAATTCACCATGACAGGACTTATGGTCACACCTCCTGCACCAGCTGGATGGGCCGCAACTCCAGGTGGGGCTCCCTGGATGTTGCCTGTAACATACTGCACTAAGGCTCGATGCACTTGTATCAAAGACGAATGCATATCACGCAATTCAGCGACGGGTACCAACATATAACGTGGATGTGGGGTATACCCGGCCAAAACAGGCCAAGTGGCCCCTTCAATTGATAAGGGACCTAAACGAACCGTGGTAACCGGTTGGGGGAGGGCGCCATCAAACCAAACACGGTGTTGCCAAGCCGTGAGCGGTACTTCAATATTCCTATACGGTCTATAGTGATTAGGAACTACGGTGGCTTCATATTCATGGAACATATGGTCAGTCCCATCCACCGCCGGAAAGGTGACCCAAGAGTAAAACACCTCAAAGTGGTAAGCTGGATCTGCTTGTACCACAAAGATCAAATCGACACCCGCGTCAGGCACTCCATACACTGTTAAGTGAGCCCGGAGCGCTGCGCGGCTATGTGCCGCAATTTGAACAGCCATTTTAGGCTGGAAGTAGTCGACAATCTAAAATGAGGCAGCACAAATAGGGTTTTAGTTAAGAAACCTTTTAACAACTTCAAGCTTGAAAGAACCTATAAAAACGACAATATAGGAGGTATCACCGTCACACACGCTTCCGGAAGCGTCTGTGAGGGGAGTTGTGGACAAGCACAAATACTACTCAAGCGTCTCGAGGATAAGCAGCCCCACTCGTTGGTCGCGCCATGTTGTAAGGATTCTGCACATATACAGAGCTATGCACAGGATGATAGGACCTCGGAATATAGTGGTGATCCAACCATAAACCTTAGCACCTAAAACCCCAACCCGACTAGCCTTAGCGTCTCATTAGCAACAAGGTTACCAATGATTAGACAACCCAGAACACGGTATCTCTCTCTCAGGACTCGCAGTAGCAAGAACACCCTTTCATCACTCACTCATACCTGTCCACAACGTGCGTAAGAAGAGACACTGTATAGTTTAAAATGTTTATTTCAACTAACGTGCTCTCAGATACAGTACACGTGTCAGTACTATCAGCATAATGCATAAGAATAATATAAGCAGCATAGTTACAACACCATAGAATACAAACGGGGAAAGCATTTCATAAAGCAGTGGATATAGGGCTAAATGACCTTACCACCCTCCCCGTGCTAGTAGCTAATTTATTATAAAAATAGAAGACCTCTGGGCATTGTCTAGCGAACCCCCATACCTCAGTGTCTAGATGCAAAGTCTACATCAGCAGACAATCACAGCTCTTCTCCCTGGAAAGGTATTTCTCCAAGTGTGTCTAAAGCGTGAAAATCGCAATATTAAAAGCACACAAATTTCTCCTTGGCAGCTGTACATAGTGTTATGTCTAGGTGCGAGGGACTGGCCAGATCAGCAAGAACAAGGGACGTTGTTTTTCGACCTTGTACATGTTGTGCAGACGTAGCCCAAAGGGAACAGGAGAAAAGGTGAAAGACAGAAAATGCTGACAGTTCTAAAATAACTTGGCAGGAGGAGAGGCTGATAGAACAACGGCTTAGAGTAACGTGCGCAAAAAAGGCATCATGGCAGCCAGGCCTAAGTCAACGCAGCAAAGCAGACCAGGAGGCCACAAACCACATGACAATATGTGTAGTGCGTGGGATCGTGAAATATAAATATATGTGATGGTTTAAAAATTCCCTGGCTAGTGGAAAAGAATTCACTTTATTAGCTTCCCTAGCTGAGAATGGTAAAAAAAGGGGGGAAAAAAAGTAGATGGTGTACTATAATGGGTCACTTTCTACAAGGTCGACATGTTTCAGAAGCCATCCCCTAGGCTTTCTTCTTCAGGACCGAAGCTGATCCCTATAACGCCTCACTGGGCTGTATAAATGTACATAGGCCTACTGATCACAAGTACTCTTCTCTGCGCCCCAATTGCGCATTTGAAAATTATATAATTAGTATATCATTCGTATCTCGTATGAGATGTCACGAGGGGTATAGGGGCGCCTTCATACAGACAATGCTGCCGGCTGCTAGAACACCTGGGAATACCTTCTCGTGGCTCTCCGGGCTCTCCGGGTAGCCAGGGAATTTTTAAACCATCACATATATTTATATTTCACGATCCCACGCACTACACATATACACTAATCACTAAAGTCAGTGCTCCCGCGTCCACGTAGGTAGTAGCACGCCCCGTCCCGTAGAGGGGCGGGACGACCCCAATGATGAAGCATGACACTGAATCAGGTTTCAGTGTGTGAGGGGTATTTTACAACTTTTTGAACACTGTCCTTCCTACAAACATGAGAAGGTATTCCTTTTTTCTAATCACCACCGTTTTTTAAAAACACCGCAAGTAAGATTAAGCACAAACTTACGTGCGTTTATATGTTTTTGTAGTAGAATCTCTTTGTTGAATTGTTGTATTACCAAAACCTGTCTAAAGTCATCCTTAGATACCGCAGACAAAGCAAGCAGACAGCTGTATATGGGCACTACCCTCAGGAGACGCTCTTGGTTGTGGGTCTGTGTTCAAGCAGGAGGTACAGTCTTCTATCATAAACACCCTCTTAACGAGGGAACATGTCTGCATAGTGGTGGATTATGCTCACTATATCAGCCCTATCGGGGCAGGGCCAGGGGAAGAGGACTGACCACAAAAGGATCGGGCTCCTTGGTACAAGTGA
This sequence comes from Calotriton arnoldi, assembly GCA_963921515.1. NCBI lineage: Eukaryota > Metazoa > Chordata > Amphibia > Caudata > Salamandridae > Calotriton > Calotriton arnoldi. Next base: position 922,686 of record CAWUFW010006276.1, on the reverse strand, counting down.
CTCCAAAGAGATAAAACGCTGTCCTGTAACACCAATCTTGGGCAGAATAGGAGGGTTGCTCTTTGTAAGAGATAGTACAAGGCGATACTCAATATACAGCAAGGCAACAAAGTTGATCATGTCTAAAAACACTTAGAAATGTTTAAAAGGGGTACAATCTCCATTGAAAAACTTAGTTGAGTCATCACTATAATGAAACAGCGATGCTTTTACGTATGTTAATTGCATTATTAATAAAAAGTGCTACATTGAGACAAACCCTAATATCATTTAATTCAGAAAAGTATTTTAGGGCAGCAATATGTGATCCATTGCCTTACGCAAGCAGAAGTTGTTTTAAGTAATAACTTCTAAAACCAGAATAAAAACCACAAAACAACATAAAGTGCACAGTGCTTTGCTTACTCTGTAAATCACATGGACAAGGGGTCGAATCCAAAGGACAAATTTTCATGTTGGGGAAGGCAACAAGATGATGGACAATTCCCAATCTGAATCTAACTGGTGCAATACGATGCATGAGATTAGGAATATAAATTAAATAGTCTTGACAACCCTCCATTACAGTAAGTGTTAGATAAAACTGTACAGTTGGTTTCCTTATCTCACAATCCAGCCGGACTTCCCTCTTATGATTCATAAAAGTTTCTCTAATAGACTGCTTGCTAAGTGCTGTAACTAGTAGAGGGTCAGTCCGGACTGGCATCTTAAATACTTCACTGTACATAGAATCAATGTAGCGTAACCAAGGAATCGCCAGTACATTGTCCAGGGTAAAACAGTCTAAAATGATGGACTTTGTAAAACTAGTTTCCTCTTTGGTCCATATGGAACGCCAGATCAGCAGAGGACGAAGTGCAACTATCTCTGGAAGGTGCTGGAGCCCTACTTCTCTGTGAATGATCTCGGAAGAAGCACCAGTGGGCAGACAAAGGAGGCATTTGAGGAAACCATTTTCCTCCATCTGAAGCGCTTTACTGTTGTAGTAGCCCCACACACCAGCCCCATATGTAGCAATAGATAAAACCCTTGCCCTATAAATTGCTGTCATCTCTTTAACTGGCCTGGAGCCCAGCTTGGCAAAAAATCTAAAATCTTCATGAGTGTTTCTGTTCATTTTGCTCCTAACATTACTGATTTCACTGGACCATGAACCGTTACCCGAGAAGGTAATACCCAGGTAGCAAAAGGTATCAACAGAGGCTACTAGCGACTTATCCATAAAGAATGTTCTACATTGTTTGTCTCTTAACCTACAGGCCATTGTATAAGTTTTGCTTTTGTTATTAATCAGTTTTCTAGCAGCAATAAAATCCCCAAAGGTATCCATTAAACGTTGCAGCCCCACAGGGGTCCTGGCCAGCAGGACAGCATCATCTGCATACAAGAGCACTGGTGTGGGGCGCCCAGCTACTTTTGGGGCATTGGCATGCATAGATTGTGAAGACTGGTCCACCCCATTTATAAATAAAGAAAATAACAAGGGGGCAAGTACACAGCCTTGCCGAATGCCGCGTTTGACTGTGAAGTTGTTGGTACATTCACCCCGTGGGCCATAGCGTACTTTACACGCCAGATTCTCATATAGTCTTGTCAGAAAGCAGATGATTGGTATAGGCGCCCCCATAGCGAGCAAAGTGGTCCAAAGAATTGTATGGTCTACCAGGTCAAAACCGCTGCTCAGGTCAGCAAAGCAGCGGTTTAGTCTTCCGCCTTTGGCACGTGTATACTCCCCTATAAGTAGATCCAAATTCGGACATTGCTCAAGGGTCCCCACACCTTTCCTGAAACCAAACTGTGCCGGTGAAAGTATTGAGCAATCCCAGCCCCATTCGTCTAGTCTCTTGAGCAGGATTTTGCTCATCACTTTTGCCGATGAATCTAACAATGAGATTGGCCGATAATTCTTGGGATCTGATTTATTACCCTTCTTGAAGATGGGGACTATAATAGACGTACCCCATGAGGGCGGAATCATTGTCGTTGCAGCCATGTTAAAAACTCTAGTAAGGATTGGGGACCATAAGTCAACGGCTATCTTAAAGACATCGACTGGGACCTCATCTGGGCCTGGGGCCTTGCCCCCTTTACTTCCCTTCAGGGCCCATGACACTTCTTGACTCGTAATGTCCAGAGGTAAGGGGGCCCAAATCAGCTGTTCCTTGTTTGGATCGGTCACTATTTCTACCATTGGGGAGTTAAAAATCCCCAAAAATGAGCAACCCAGGCATACAGGTGACATGTAACAACCATTTGGGGAAGGAATCATCCTTTAAGAGAGGGGAATTAACAGTATCCCAGAATAATTTGCTATCTCCTATGTAAGTAGCATGTGAAAGTTTGAACCATGCCACATCTTGCAATTCTTTTTTCCTGGCTGAAAGCACCTATTTGTATTTAAATCTAAGTGATTTAATCCGTGAATTATCTCCTGGGCGTAAGCAAAGGGCCAATTTCAGGTCCCTGGAGGCAGTAGTAAATGTGTGGTCGAACCAACCTCTATGTTTGACGGGCCTGTTGTAAATGGGCAAGTCAAAAGGTCATTCATTGTGTTGGTGATACCGATAAAACTGTGAAGTAACTGCTTAGGAGTAACCACATCTTCTAAGCAGCAAATAATATCATTAATGCCCTTAGAGCAAATATCGTGTAAAAATTCAGTTGGGTCCACTCCATCCCATTTTATGCGGATTCCATTAGATATTATTGGGGCAATATCGGTAACACGACTAGAAGTTGTGTCACTGATCTTGCCCCTGAAAAAAACTGTCAATATAATACAGTTATGGTCGCTCAGGCCCGGACATGCAACCCTTGGTATGGTACACCACTTACATGCATTGGCAGATATTAGGATATAGTCAATAACTGAAGCGGAGTTCCTCCCTATAAAGGTTGGAATAGGGTCCCCATTACTATCGCATTCACATTTTAATAAATGTAAGTCGAACTTGGTAATTAAGGAATTCAATTGGTCGCCATAGTCATTGTGGAGGAAATGTGAATAACCAATCCCAGCCTCATCAGTGACCCCGCATACCCGTGTAGCAGAGAGTCGGCATAGACGGGTATTAAAATCTCTGGCCCAAATTATTATAAAATTATTGGTAATCGACTGTAGTAAAGACTCCAGTCCCCCTTTAAGGGCTAAAACCACCTTACCCCGGGTGTTGTTAAAAACATTGTTATAAAAGTTGACCAAAACTATATCCCGGCATCCCCTAAAAGTTATCCATAGGATTAATGAATGTGGACCTATAGTTATTTTCCTCTTTATGCTTACTGGGAGCCTGTTCGATATAAGGACCATAAGCCCCCCTTTTGCCCTCCCTGCTGTCGATGGCTCGGCCTCCAGCCAGTGTGTTGAGAAACCCTCAAAATAAACAGGCTCGGTGCACCAGGTTTCTTGGATACATAATATATCCAGATCACTTATAAACTCCATCCACCCTGGTGTACCCTGTTTTTTTGCTAGCCCTCCTACATTCCAGGTCGCAATTTTATAACCGCAGTCCATTCCTAGGCCACTACTACTAGAAGATATCGAGATAGGTAGAGCTGCTGCTGGGAGTGTGTGATCCGCTCTATCGTATAAGACTACTGACTCCTGCTGGAAGAAGAGGACTCACTTGATCACTGGAACTGCTCCCCAAGGGTCAAGTGGTTGGCCTGCTGTTTGCCTTCTTCAGGGGCACAAACAACAGATGGACTTCTGACTCCAAGTGGGTCAAGTTGACCACAGAGGACTGGAACCCTCCAGGAGTCCTGGCTGGAGAGAGACCTGGTGCCTGAACCTCACTTTGTTTTTCCATTCACATATTTAGGTGCTCGAATATTGCCTCTATAGGGTCAGGTCCCTTCCTCAGAACTGTAGGTATCACACATATAAATTAATTGTTTTTTTCATAAAATGGAGCAACATCAGTGGAGACAGGTCTTCTTAACAGAACAGGTACTCCTTGGCCAGAAACAGTGCTAGCTTCCCTTCTTCAGAGGACAGGTACACCTACGGCAACAGCAGCACAATCATTCCCCATCACGGGACACATACAAATTGGGTGGCAGCACTGCAAGCTTGCTTACTCAGAGAACAGGTACAGCTTCGAACTATCAAAGCAAGCTTCTCGCCCTCAAAGAAGACAGCACGGGGCCGATTTCGATTCGGGCAGGAAATCTCTCCGACCGAGCCGGACCCGGAGAGATTTCCGACCGAATCGGACTCTAGCAGCCCGACCGAACGAGTACGATGCGTACGCATGCTATCGGACTCGATTCGGTCGGACTCCCATTGAAGTCAATGGGAGCCGGTCGTACAACGCGTACACGGGCTCCCATTGACTCAATGGTTACGACGCGAACAAGGGCGCCCCCTACAGCGGGTACGCGTCGATGCGACTCGCGCCGTACATGCACGTGTAGGGGGGGCCCATTGGTCCCCCCTGTGTGCGACTCGCGCGGCTACGCGTGCAGGGGGGTCCGACACGGACCCCCGAAGTCTGGCTCCGACTGCTCTTTGGAGCCGGACGGCGCGAGTTGGTCGGACTGCTCGAGGCGCGCATCGTACTTGCTCGGTCGGGGAACATCTCCATTGCGCGGTGCGAGTCGTGTCCGTGTGAGTCGGTCAGAGCGGTTCGGACCCGCGAACGAGTCGGTCGGCGATTTTGCGTACGTTCGCATCGTACTCGCTCGCCCGGACGCATGCACGAATCGGTCGGAAAAGAGGCCTCCGAATCGGATCCGGTAAAGCCGAATCCGATTCGGTGCCCTACCGGCCGAGATCGGAATCGGCCCCCAAGTGTTATCTTTTATTCCCTACAGAACAGATCCGTTAAGGGAGACTAGTACAGGATTTCCTCATTCAAAGACACGAACAGTTAAGGCATGATTGACATGTAAGTTACAGACAGATCTCTGAAGCAGGTGCGTAACTCACTGAGAAGAATGTATTGGTGGATGAATGAATGCCTATGTGAGTTCTGACACCATTCTTACCCGAGTGATTTTTTACATTGACATCATGAAAGTCATGCCGCAGTCACATGGAAAGCTTCTGTTTCTGTTGATTCTCTGGTTTTCCGTGTATTAAGACTTTGATGTAACCTAGTAGCTCATTGGCATTTGGAACAAACAACCCACAGCCCTGAGTAACTATACTCTAGAAAGGCATACAGGAGCCAACCTCTTCGAAAAGGTTTATAATGCACATGTACCAGGTGCTTTGCAATCCTAGCCTCAGTGCAACACTGATTCAAAATGTTGAGGGCTACCAATGCTTTCAGTGGCCTCCTGTTTGTTGTTGCTGTGTTATGAGAGTGGCAAGGGGTGGTAACTTTTCTTTTATCTGTCACATCATCACAAAATAGTAGATGAAGGAATAAAAATCAAAGAACAGCCGATAAGCCTCCCTGTATGCCTGAGCCCTCCAGGTAGCATCACTGATTACTATTTACTGCAGGTAACTTAGAGGCAGGCTTAGTGGTGGACTAGGGGGGAGCCCCAGCATGTGCACATAGGTGAGGCATAGGGACTGTGAAGCCACATCGCCTGTTCCATTAGAGGATAGGGACAGCTAATGTAAGAGCTCGACCATAACATCAGCCCCTCCAACAAACAAAAGTAAGGATTAAAGTTTGTGACGAGAAAGCTAAAGCAAATGGACACTCCAAGTAGATGCAGAATGTTTAAAATATGGGTCAATCATGTCTAATTTACTTGGCTCTGTAGTTTTTTCACAGATCATTTTCATTTTTCAATTTTGAAAGTTTCCACGATTGAGATATTTTCAAAATAAAACAAAGGACACATCTGCAAAATAAATGTGAAAATTGCTAGATGGTCCGACTCACAGTAGCGTCTCAAGACATGATTTTGGAGGGCACCTACAAAAGGCAATCATTAAGATTGTGCACATATATGTTTTATATATATATATATGTGTGTTTGTGCATAAAAGGTAGTAGGGAACCCTGGGTTGTTCTCAAGTTTGATTTGGAGATAAGTTCCTTTATATGGAACACTGTACAACACTACCGACACTGCAAATCTGCTCACCTCAAATGTATGTTTTTCTAGTGGAGTTTTAAAGCATAGAATTAGGACAGTGCCACCCATGCCGAGCTAGAAAGTGACAAAGCATTATGACATTTTTACTGCAAAGTCTTTAAGCATAGGATTAGGAAGTGCAATCCACACTAAGCAGAAAAGTTACATAAGCCGTTTACCATTCCACACTCAATATTACAGCTTTGGATTGGTAAAATAGCATCCAAGCCAACCTAGAATGAATACCCCTCACACTTGTGTTTTGCTCTTATTCAAGCTTGTCAGAGAGGTTCAGCTTCGTCCAGACACTAGAGAGAAACCAGTATAAGTCAAAACAATGCCCTCTCAAGCTTAGAGTGTCACATAAAAAATGCAAAAAGGAAAGCAGGGAACCCTGGGTAATTCCCAAGTTTAGGGTGGATAACTGTTTCTTTATATAGAACACTATAACACCACTGACACTCCAAATCTGCACACATCAAAAGTCTGTTTTGCTAGCAGAGTCTTTAAGCATAGCTACAAACACACATAGACACAAAGCAATTTAAACTGTTCTTAAAAGACTGTGAATTAAACATTTCCATGGTCTGAGGAAGGGGCAAGATCTTTGGACTGTCTTAATCACTCCTGTTCCCCTCTTCACACCACTCTCTTCTGCGGTCTCTCTGTTTGAAATTAATGCTTTGCTTCTCCTCAGATCACACCACACCTCTTTCCTCTTCAGCACCCTCTTTCCTTCACTACCAATCCCTGACACACACACAATACACCCACTCAACTTTATGCACTGCATTTTCTTTAACGTTCGTCCTGCCAATATTTTGATAGCTGTGTTCCTCCTTAAAATACTGTAACATATAGTCACAATTACAATTGGCACACCTGACCATTGCTGATGAATGAGTATGTATTCTGATCCCCTTTATGACCCACTGACAGGCACTGTGAGAATTTCACAATGCATTCAGCCTGAACACAACGGCTCTCAGTTGTGACCCACCCACAACCTGAACTCACACATTCAACATTGGAGCTACTCTTCATGCTACACATTATATATGAGAAATATATTGCATGAAAAACTTCAGAAACACACCAACCTGGAAAAAGCAAATACTCTTAGGAAATGCTAGAGCAAGTAAACTGTGAAATGTGAAACAGGAAAATCATTGCTGTTCCCAGGCTGAGAAGGCAGAGTCTGTTTTTGCTGTCTCCAGCTGTCGCCGTTGGTGGACACAATGGAACGGAGGGGCAGGACATTTTTAGGGGGGCACAGGCCCCATCAGTCACTGCCCGCCCCCACACCACCCACTGTACTTTGACTTTTTCATTGAATTGTGCATTGTTACATAATGTACAGGACAGACATTGCGCAATGGAATGTCACCAGTACTTTACACACATTACAACATGCTTAGATCATTCTGTTGTGTGTTTTCATAAAATGGGCAGCCTGTTGCGCCCTAGACCGTAGCATTGTGCATTTTCATTAAAAATATGTATGTATAGCTCATAAGGAGTCACGGTTGTAAAGAGAATCCCCTACAGTTGCTACGGTCATTAACTTAGATAAAAATTAGGGTACACCCATCTACTTACAATGAGAGCCAAACCCTCCAAATAAGGGCGGTGTGGGAACTTACTTGGAACAATGCACTGTGCATTTGTTAAGTGGAGTATATATATGGCCAGTGTGTGGATCATTTAATTGTAATTGTGTTGGGACGCGCACAGCTCATTTTTACCAATCTCTTAGATTTATACCGTGCTCATTACGAGGAGGAACATATATTCAATTCACAAACGTGGCAAACACATACTAAACTATATTTACGATTTATAGATGATATATTCATCGTTTGGAAAGGAACGAGTGAGATATTAAACGAAGAAATTCTTAAACTTAATCAAATAGATGAGAGAATTCAATTCACATCTGAAATAAACGGATACACGTAAGAGTCACAAAGACACAAACAGGATTTAACACCGATTTATACAGAAAAGACACAGACAGAAACAACACCTTGGCATACGCCAGTTATCACCCACAATCGCTAAAGAACCATCTCCCATACTCACAGTTGTTAAGAGTAAAAAGGATAGTATCAGACCCATCTAGAGAATCAGAACAAAGGGAGGACATGTTACAAAGATTCAAAGAACGAGGATATCCGAATAAGGTATTAACAGAAGCCACAAAACGCAGTGACAGAAAAACTAGAAATGAATTGTTGTCAATACAAAAGAAACCAAAGGAAGAACTAACAACTTGTGTGTGTAAATACTCTACAAAAAGTCAAGCGTTCAAAAAAATAATAAGAAAACATTGGCCAATGTTAAAGCTGGAACAGGAGTTTAATCATATATTCGACCAGGAACCTATATTTGCGTACACAAGGAATAAAAATGTAGGGGAAATAATAAAACATACCACCAAAAAATCCCTACAAACCACATACAAAGGTACATTACCGTGCTGGAACTGCAATAGTTGTAATAGCATCATCAAAGGTTCCTTTATTACGCATCCGATGAAAGGACATAGAATTAACTTGCAAGTCAATGCTACATGTGACACATCAAATGCGATTTATTTGCTTAAATGTCCATGCGGAATGGCGTATATAGGTCAAACCGAAAGAAAATTGAAAACCCGTTTGAATGAGCACAAAAGCAACATTAGAACTCATCAGAGGAAATCCACAGTAGCAAATCATTTCGATGAAGCCAGTCATAACACAAGTCAACTTAAATGGTGTATATTGGAAATTATCAAAAAACAAGAAGGGGTAGACAACCACAATAGACTACTACAGAGGGAAAATCATTGGATATACAATCTGAATACCCTAAAACCTAACGGGATGAATGATCGGGTTGAATTTTCATGTTATCTCTGAAAAAGAACTCTTCAATAATAATTGTAATTTTCAGTATAATTTGTATTTATATCGATTTTACTAGTTTTGTGGTGAAACGTTACGATATTCCATGGCAAGAAGTAATTTTGAAACATCCAGATTCACTAGTCTGGGCAGGTTTAATTCACGTTAATGCATTAACCAACTACTAACATAGGAAGCGTTAACACACTTCATTAACCCCCTTTCTATATCTATTAAACGCACGTTGAGACGAAGAGCGTCTCACTTTATCTATTACACGTCACGCGCAACCCGAGCGCACACACTCGGCGAAACGCTGTTTGAAGCGAGCAGTAGCGGTAAACGGTAAGCCAGGGCTTAAAACAACAACGGGAGTGGGGAGGAAAGCAGTAGGCGATCGAATATAGACAAGCGCTTGCATGCGCAGCGTGAGATACGTTTATAGTGGTTCACTAATATCGTTTAACTAACGTGCACAGAAAGAGAATTGTAGCACAAAAGGAGTCGTGGGGAACTGAAAAGCATTAACTGGTAGCGGGAAGCGACTGACCGTGTCGAATAGAGGGATAAAACCTTTAGGTTACACGAACAACTAACTTATTGTTAGCTTAATCGTCTTTGTTTTAATGGATATAAACCTAGTTGAATAGCGTTATTTCAATATTCAGTGGTGATTTAGAAAATAGCCTACATAATGTTATCTTTGAATTTGTAGGTACTCCCCGGAAGAAGGCCAGTGGGCCGAAATGCATAGGGAGTGGGAGAAAACAAAGCCTTAAGATGCATTTTGGGAAATGAAGTATATGTGTGAAAAAAGTTTGGAAGAAGAAAACGATGAAACATTGTGAATAAAACAATATAATGAATCAAAAAATTGGAGATACCTTTTTTGGAAAGTTAAGATAGAAGGCTCTAACTAGAGCACATTAACCCAGTGCCCGGGGGACGTACCCCAATTGTTTTGGAGTACGCAAACTCAGTGATCATTTAATTGAGCATAATGTGGTGTTGAGGCCAATATAAAGAACTTGCAAAATATAATTGACTCACGAACTTTATATTCTGTATGGCACTTTCCTGGGGCTAGGTGGATAATCATATCTCAGCATTTTTCGAAAATCTTAATCCTCAGTACTTCATAATGAACATTCTCAATAACTGGATTAGCCTGAGTTTATGGGAATCACTGATCATGAACATATATTTTCACTTTTCTGCATATTCTCTGCAAGTAGTGTAATGCATACTTCCCTTTGAGAGGCATTATTGTAAAGGAAAGTTACCCATACAGCTACGTGCAGGGTAACTTGTTGTAAACTCTGCTCCTAATTATGAAATGCCCTGGGGGTATACCAGGCGTGTGCAAACATTTTTTTTGCATCTGGAGAATATTGATATTACAGAAAGGCAGGGGCTTAGCTTGGCAAGTAAGATTGGTGGGGGTGTGAGCTTCAGATTTTCTAACTATCACGCTGGCATATAACGTTAAACTACATTATATGACAAGCAGGGCAGTGGGAAGGGAGACAAATGCAGATTGGTAGGGGTACTTAGTGAAAGAAAACACAATATTTTGTTAACTAACCAACATTTTTGAAGACTTTCAAAGCAGAGAGGGAGAGAGTGTGAGTGCATTTTTGTCTGTGTTTATGTACAAAATATTTTCTGAAATCCGAGAGACACCTCACCATACCCGACTGAAAGCACCTGTACCAAACTGTTTGCCAGAAAATACATTTATTACGGGGTGCAACACCCCAAGCATCCCCACTGAAGCTACGCCCCTGCAGAAAGCGTTGCTTGTGCTTGTACAGCCCTTCTGTAATATGGATCATACGGGCACTAAAAGGGTACCAGCTTGAATACAAGCAGCTGCTCTCTTATTTTTCTGGGACTTGGACCCATGCAAATGAGAGAACCCTTTGCCATTTGGTTTGTGTCATTTTACAGGTGCCTGTGCAAGGGGAAAAGAAGCAGTCAGGAGTAGCATTGAATCTGCATCACATAGGAGAGGAGTACAGTCAGTTTGCCCCCTGAGGGTGCCCTTAGGAAGGGGTCACGGGGTTCCCGGTGTCGACTCCAGCACACCCCTGCAAGCCGGGGCAGTTACTCACTGCACCCACCTGTGGGGGATCGCTGCTCTCCCACCAGAAGAGAAAGGTGCACCAGCGGCTACAGACCGCCGGTCTGCATTTCACTAATGCACTCATCACAATGCAGGCACAACTTCATGCCTACACTGGGAACAACGCATTTAATTTAATAGGATGCACTGTTGTGGGCTTCACTGGCCATCATTCAATTATGGCTGCACTGCAGTGCAAATATGCAACACTGTGCCTGACCTATACTACAGGCCCTAGGATTTTCTGACTAGGATTTTTATTTTTTATATAGATTCACGTTTAGTAGATAGAAACACTGGTCATCTAAATGTCCTGATTGTGTTTGGCTATCTAAGCTTGTCTGTGGGTACCCATGATCTCTCAGCATCTAGAGACAGGTCATTTTTCATTGTGCTCTATCAATGTGTCTTGTCACTCCCTCCTTTATTGCTTTGGTGACAACTTACAAATCTATGGTGAAGTATATGCTTTGCTTTATCTATCTTTCATTGTTGTAAGATGTGGTCATGTTTATGTCCGATGTCTTTATACTGATCTCTTGATGTTTGCCATTGTCCTGTGTGCTATTTTCAGTTGCTCTATCTGCTCTGTCCATTTCTGGAGGAATGACTGTTGTTGCTCAATTTGTTCTGTTAAAGTGATTTATAGTCTTTCCATTGGATCTACCTTCTCTATCAGCTTTATGAATGCTAACTTTTTTATGCTTTATGGTACATATTGCGAACTTATATTCATATCTATTTAGAGGCTTTTTCTAATAGCTTCTGCATGTGCTTTACCGTAATGCTTACGAGGATCAGTGTGCTAAACATTGCACAATGAATCATGCTCTTAAGACACAAAGTTTATGTGACATGACTTTTTGTAGTATCATTAAGGTTAAAGGTTGGATAATGTCTCTTCCTGTGATGTCATTGAGGTCAAATGTCATGTGAGGTCACTTTCTGTGTGGTAAGCAAGGGTCACATGCGTTATGACATCACTTCCGATACCCCTGTCATTTTGGTGAATTGAACTCCTTGGCCCTCACAAGAAGACAGGCTTTTTTTATCGGAGAAGTCCTGCAGGGAAGAGCTCCCACACGTTAATGTTCTTTTTTATATATCTGGCCTCAATACAGTTTTAGCTGTCTCACTCTAGACCATTACAGATATTAAATAAATAAATACCCAAATGAATAATGTGATAAATTGGGTTGTTGGTTAAATGGGGAGTGACCTCCGTTCAAGCAGCAGCCACAATTCCTCTCAGGGTGAACCACTAAAGGCATTAAATTAACCTGTCCTGAACCCTTAGTAGCTTACCACAAAAAGCAGTCAGGCTTAACTTAGAGGCAATGTGTAAAGTATTTATGCAGCACACAAACTGTAATAAGGTGAAAATACAGCACAAGAAAAACCCCACAACAATCTGGAAAAAAAGAGTAAATTCTAATAAACTATTTTACAAAAATCCTATCAGTACAACAGGAGTTTTAAAAGTTTAAATGAAATTTAGAGACTGAAATAGCAAAGTACCAACCTTGGATATCTAGTAGTGCAAGACCGAGGCAAAGTTGAAAAATATGTCCGACCGCCGATTGGGCCCAGATGGCGCTTACCTTTGGACTTAGAAGAAATTTTGAAGGAAATATTCTGAGAAGGTAAAGTTCAGTGGGGTAAGGCTGCAGGCGGTGTCCGAGAAGAAGGTGTTGTTGTCAGGGAGTTACTGAACAAAGTTACGATGAAGATTTCTTCATACAAACTTAGGGCCCGATTACGAGTTTGGCGGTCCATAGGACTGCCAAACTCGCTGTGGACATGCAGTGGCAGTTGTGGACCGCTGCAACAGTGGTCTGACCGCAATAGGACTGACTCAACTGCCAGGGATATGCGATCCCTGGGGGTGGCGCGACGGTCTGAGGACCTCAGTATGCTGGTGGTGCCGCTGTGGCAAAACCAATCATATTATGAGTTTCCTTACATCACCCTTTTCATGGCAGTGCCGCCATGAAAAGGATGGCAGTGAGGAAACTTAGGGGGCCCCACAGGGACCCCTGTTCACTCAGGGCCATGGGATGCATGCAGGGGGGCACATGGTGTGCCCCCATGTCTGTATGCACCGCCTTTCCTGCATGGCATGGACTTTACAGTCCATGCCGTGCAGGAACTGACTTTGGCGCTCCCATTTCGGTGCCATGTTAATAGGCACCGCCGTGGGAACGCCAAAGGACCACCTGGCAGACCACGAGATAACTTGTAATCTGGCAAGCGGCTGGCAGTGAGGTTTGGCGGTGTGGAATCGGGGAGGTGGCATGGCAGCCCTCTCCCATACCGCCAAACTCTTTACCAGGCCCTTGGTCTCTTTTTTGGAAGTCGAAAATCTTCAGCTGGATGAGGCAAGAGGCTGTAGCTCTGGAGAGATCCAGGAGGCTAGATACTCCTTTGGCGAAAGACCGCTGAACATGATTTACTGCTGCGGAGAAGTATGAAGTGGGAGCTGCTGCGAAGTCAGGCCATCCAGATATGCATCTTGGGTGGATAGATTAGCAGGTTGGTCCCGGTCTTCCTTCGGTTCTCCAAGCAGTTTTTAGCCAAAAAAGTTCCAAATCCCAAGTTTTGGATTTTGGCTATCTGGACACCTTTAACACCTCAACCAAGAGCCCATGACTCGAAGGACACCACTTGGGGGTTCAGGACTCACTCAGGCTGGGTCCAGGGGAGGGTTCAAGATGCAGGGAGCCTTTTATGTCCTTGAGGCTCTGAACTTGAGGCCAGCAAACTAGCCCTTGATGTCACTCTGGTAGTCCTAGGTTCAAGTGATGAAACAGGCAAAACATTGACGTTAATGTCTATCTATGTCCCACCGGGCCTGCAGGACCGCACTTTTAAGGACCTGGGGGCCATAATGCTGTCGTTCCCAGAGGGTCACCTCATAGCGGGGGGGGATTTTAACTCTGTAGTGTCGGGAACTGTAGACCGCCATCCCCCGAGAGATATTGGTCCCTCACGGCGATGGCTCACTGACTTTATCGAAGCACTGGAACTGGCGGACATGTGGAGGTCGTTCCACCCTCTGAGTTGCCAATACACTTTCCACTCAGGGGCGCAAAACAGCCTTTCACGCATAGACTACCTTCTTGTGCCTGCATCCCAGATAAACTGCGTTCGAGAAGTCAGACACTTAGCAAGGGGTATATCTACCGGATCACTGACAAAATATCGAAGGTCAAAAAATCGACCTACAAAAATATCGGAGCAAGAATATCGATGTCAAGAATATTGATATCCTATCTACAACATGGTAAGTACAAAAATATCGGGGGGAAAATATCGATGTAAAAAATATCGTTATTAAAAATATCGTTTTTTTTTTGTTAAAAAAATATGTAAAATAAACTAAATAATACTTATAAATAAAATAAACATAGTTAAAAATATTTTATAATGTTTAAAATTAATAAGTAATATATATAATTTAATAAAACATTAATTAAACATATACATATAATATATAATATATATACTTACTTATTAATCAGTTTTAATAATTATTTTAATAAATTATAAATTATTAAAAAATATTATACATTACAAATACATCTATACACATAAAACAATAACATAAATAAAAATTAAGGGGCCCATTACGATGGCGGGCGGAAGCACCACCGCCGTGCTGGCGGATGCAAAAAGCACCAGTTACCGCCGGCACGCAGCAGTCCACACGCCCGTCCAATTACGATGCGAAAAGTAGGCCAAACACCGCCGGCAAGCCAGCAACACCGTCCGCCATCAAAGTGCGCCCGTACACGTAGCGGCGCAGCCCAACTGACACACACCGTCCGACGAAATCACGTCCCGCCCGGCGTATAAATTACGATGCCGCAAACAAACGGCTCCCACGGCTAAGAGACACCGTACGACAAACCGAAGCGGTAACACGGACGCCGAGCACGGACAACGAAGAAGCGGCACCCCGAGCATGAATCCAGCACTGCAGGCCCTTCCCATGCTTCTGCTGATGCACCACCAAGGACGCAACGTACCGCGGAGACGCAGGTAGGCACACACACAACAAGTGCACGCAAACAGCGCACACAGTGCAAGGGCGGAAAAAGCGGACAACCCCCCACCAGCGCGTGTACACTACACATCCACCATTGCATCCACATATGACACACAGGCCAAATCGTAACATCGCGGAACACATGTGTACACACCACCTGGGACTAGGAACCAACCACCCCGTCACGGCCCCAAAGCGCCGATGACGCCGCCACACATGCGCACAACGCAGAGGCCAACCGCAGCGCCATGCATGCGTCGCACACAGACACAGGGACACAACCAAGCAGCACACACATCAGCCCCACCCCGAACGCACATGACACGTGACAGGCCTGCCACAGACATGTCCCCAACGCCCAATTCACGGACAACACCCAACGCCACACAACCGACGCACACATGTCAGTGAAGACACGCAACAGCAGGACACACCCCAGTGTAACAAACATGGCGTAGCACACAGCGGCGGCAACACCAACTAGGAGAAGCAGGGCCCCTTCGGGAAGAGGAACGCCAGTACCACACAGAAACACCCATACCACCCTGCACATATGAACAAGACATATAAAACGGAACACCAAAGAGCACGGGGACCGACAACAGGTGGCCCAAGAATAACATTCACACACAAGGCCCAACGCAGAGCGGAAAGGCAGCCTGCCGCCCACACAAGGGAGAGCAGACAGCACTGAACGACCTTCCATTCCAACTCCGAAACCACAGCCCTACGACAGAAGCCGGTGAATACAGCCATTGTCCAAGAATAGACCAACACAGGCTTGCCGAGGAGACCGACCACAGGGCAGATAGCGCATATCACAGAAGCACACAACGGACGGGGAAGAAAGAAGAAAACACTCCCCCATGTCGGCCACATGCAAGTTAATTGGAAGGAGTCACACATCACTGACCTTGAACTGTCTGAGAAGCATGTGGGATGAGGGCCCGTGTCCTCCAAACAAGCCAACAGAACACAAGTCCTGTCTCCCTACGACTACACAGAGCTCACAGCAACCTCGGAGCGTGCACATTGCAGACTGCACACACAGCCGGAGCACGCCACCACAACGCACCGCTGCGAAATGGCAACCGCAACACACCTACCCAACTACGCCGAACAGCTCAAGCTGTACAAAACCAACCTGTTTCATACATTGGGATGCGATCTCCTGTCCCTGCTGAACGTAAGTTACCGACTGACTTACCGCATCACATTGTTCAGCTGCGTCATGCCCGTCTTCTACTGTCGGAGGTGTCCCTACCAGCATCCCGTGGAGATATGCCTCTCCAACCCGGCATGTCTGAAGGCGGACCTGCTACCACTACTCCTCCCTCTGGACGCACACGACAGGGCCTGCTCTGCCTATGGGGGCATGGCGTATGTGGCCAACATCGCACCCGCACTGAAATGGGACCACTGTGCCTCCACACGACGGATCATCGAGAACAGCTACATCGAATGTCACCCAGCATGCCCCATCATGGTCCTCCAAGGGACAACTTACGAACAACACCTTGACAGCCACCATCCGCTACATTGGCTGGCAAACATGTACACCACCAATGACATGGAAGCCCTGCTGGACGGCATCGCATACCTGACAACCTGTAAATACGTCGGACCACAACGCAGGTTCCCCGAGTGACCTATGATGTCCAACCCCGCACCCATGCTTAGCTTCCGCACGGACTGGCCAGTCACCACCACAACAGCCATAACAAACGACCGGCAACTGTAACCACACCATCAACGACATCGCCATGACATCGGATATGACCGGGACATGCACACTGTTCCCCATCACATCCAGGAACACCGCATGCATCGTGGGAGGCAGTGGCATGGGGTCTGTGTATCGCACCCACATGGACGGAACTGCACGAACAACCAGGACACGACATGGATCCAGCGCCCATGGACACACACACCGCTCAGTGGACATGAATAGGTCGCCTGGAGTCTGTGGGTGCTGCACCCCTCCCACCCCCGCCCCGGGAATCCCATACCAGGACCTTTGCATGGACGTCAAGTGCATACAACAACAACACGACCCCAGTGACTGTGACATGTCCAGTAACCACCACAGTGCAACAACAAGTGGCACGCCGCTGCATGCACGCAAGCACATGCCCTGATGTCATCTCACATGCACGGGTGCATGAGGAACAACCGCAGCAAACCTGTCACATGGAACTGAGATGGACTGTGCCCATGATGCCAAGCGGTCTGGTAGGCTACATGTATACCGTCTGTGTCAAAGTCCGCAGCTCCGCAGCTATACGTAAATGTACATTAGCACAGCCTTGGCCAAGCAGATGTCACTCTGAAGCCCACATCCCACATGCAACAGCCAATCACATGTAACCCCACACCCTATCCCATTTGCAATCATGCTCAGTATATCCTCAACATGTATTCCGCTGCCAGTAGTGTCCACTATACTGCATCACAGAGGACAGAAGACTCAATATAACTGTTTGAAACCAAAACTGTCTCCGCTGACTCATTTCACAAGTACGAATGAGAGAGGATGAGAGTATGTGAAGTACACGGCAGTCGTGACATGACCATGTAGTCCACTGGTATTGGATGTCAACGCAAATGAGTAGCACAACTGTGGAAGACACACATGTGTCGTGTGAAGTCGTATGGACGCAGTGCTCAGGTGGGTGGGTGTGACGGGTAGATGCGCACATGCCAAGTTGGAGCACGCCGTGTTGGGAGGGGTCATGAACAGTACACCACCGCTTCCCTGGGCATTGTGAGAGGACACCTGTCGGGGGGAGTGAACACGTGTGTGCACAGCAGCCGGGCACACGAACAAAGCGGTACCAGGCGCACCTCAGCCCACCCTCTGTGGACAAGCTTGATCCTGTTGTGCGCCCGCCATGCCCCTTGACAAGGCACACACAGCCCCAGTCGACCAGGTGTAACCCCAACATAGTCAATCCGCACAGGCGATACAGGGCACGGGATGGCAGTGGAGCATGGTGTGTGAGAGGTCTCCTCGCGCTCCTCCTGGTCATATCACGCAGGCAATAGAACCTCAACGTCTAGCATGGCAAAAAGTCAAATGGAAGTGTAGGGGGACGCACCACAGCACGAGCAGCACTGACGTCACGGGAGGTGGCTCGCACCATCCCATCCATTGCCCATCATACCAACCACGCCACATGCCATTGCGACTAAGTGCAAGCGCGTGCGCCACCACCCCCGAGCCCTCCCCAGAGAGGCCAAAGAGTGAATGTGTGGGCCATCAGCCACAGACAGACGCGGCCTGGCCGCAAGGGCAGCCACAGCCACTGGGTGTCGCAGGTGGCGGATCCGGAAGGCGAAGACTGTGATGCATAGTCCATGCAGGCCGGGTCTCCATTTGGGGCACCACGCAGGTGGACGGCGTCCCGCCACACATCATACCCTGAGACAGCCCACTCGTGCAACTGGACCCACACATACACTCCTTGCCCTCTCTGGTGCGAGCTTGGGGCTGCCTGTGCAAGCGCTAGCCTCGCAGGTGAGCATGCATATTGGGGGAGCGAGGGGAGGACATGAGGGCTGGGGCGAAGATGACTGTATCACTGTCAGTTAGTACAAGGGATGACCCAGATGTGGAAAGGAAGAGACGTGTCCCGTGTGTACTGCAACTAGTCGCCAATCCAACTACCCCCCCATGTCCGGAATGTAAGCCCGCACCTAGGCCCGCCCATCCGCCACATCGAACATACCACCAGCACGACAACCTTCCCATTCGAAACACTGACTGGGGGTGGCGACCAGTGAACAATCATGTGTAGCCTACCCACGCGTACATGTGGGCCCTCCATGATCCATGTCACCTGCGGCAAAGACATGACATGCGCAATGAGGGAAGTGAGGAGAGCTGTCCGCCCCACGCACAGAAGGTGCATCAGCTCCACAGACCCAGCAGCGAGTCCAGCAGGGGTCACATGTGCAGGGGCAGCTGTGCCTGGTGTGAAGGCACATGCATATAGACAGCACATCGACCAATGTGTAGTCTGCCCACATCCACAGTCCATCATCATGCGGACATAGGAATTGAACACAGGGCAACACATCTTAGTTGGTGCACCCACCGTGACCAACAATGCGCAATCATCGACGTACCCGCCCTGTGCATGGCCCCCCACCCAACGGAGGCACATCCAGTGCCACCATCCCACACACACAAGCCTTCCACGGAACATGCTGTGTCCATTGGTCAGTACAGAGTCAGCGCCCATCTGGTGGATCCTGAACAGGAGACACATGCACACACATGCCAGCTCCCACTATGTACGTCTGCCACCTGGCACGTGCAATGTAACCTCTCACCTGTGACGTGTGACTGCAAGCACACAGCCGTCTTGGCATGGGGCTGTCAATGTGGACACCTGTCAATGTTTCGGGAGGTGTGATCCGTACAGTGCTGTACATAGGGTGCAGTGCTGACACCTACTACTGTCTCATATCCCCTCGTGCCACAGGTCCCACTTGTTTTGGCCGCTCAGCCTGTGCCCACATCGTCGTCGTCGTGTGCCATACTCATCCAGCCTCGGAAGCAGTGCCATGCTCAGCAGACACTCATGTTGCCGTGGCGTTGCCGCTTGACGAATATGCAGTCAGTCCCCATCAGCACGCCCCGCAAGTCATTGGGGCCTAGATCCCCATGTGCATGCACATGGCAGTGGTATGTCTCACTAGCCATTGCCATTGTTGGGAGACCTGTGTAAGTGTATTGTGGCCGTGCCGTCCCAGCTTGACAGCTGGGCTGTGGCTCATGTGCTTGCTCAGTCATGTCAGTGATGTGTATGCGAAATTGCTATGTGTTGTGTTGCTTTGACATGTGTCCTCTGCCATTTTCCCTAGGCGGAGACCGAACATTGACCGCCCATACCAATTGCTGGTGGACATGGACGATACAGAGGTTATTAGGAAGTTTCGGCTGGACAGGCCAACCCTGCATCGACTGTGTGCCATGTTAGAACCCCATCTCCGTCCCCGCAGGGTGTATCCGACTGCTGTCACCCCCACGGCTAAGGTGATGGCCGCCATGCATTTCTTCGCCACTGGGTCATTCCAGCACACAGTGGGCAGTGGAGGAGGGATGTCCCAGCCCATGTTCAGCAAGGTGCTGAGGGATGTACTGGCAGCCATGATGCTGTACCGAAACAGGTACATCCGCTTCCCCAGGGCTCGTGAATTGGCGGCAGTGAAGGGTGCATTCTATGCCCTTGGCAGAATCCCACACGTCGTTGGAGCCATTGACTGCACACATGTTGGCCTTGTTCCACCACAGGCCACTGAGCACCTGTACCGCAACAGGAAGCACACGCACTCCCTGAATGTGCAAGTGGTGTGCCTTGCGGACATGGTGATCACCCACGTGTGTGCAAAGTTCCCAGGCTCGGCCCATGACGCACACATAATGCGCAACAGCATCTTGCCACGACTGATGGCCAATCTGCAACAGGATCGTGGCTGTATTGTCGGTGAGTATGTGGAGTGGTGTAGCGTGCTGGTTGTGCGATGCTGTCCCCTGTCCAGTTGGAATAGCAACGGTTCTCTGTGTCCCTCACACCCAGGTGACTCTGCGTACCCGAATGGGGCATGGCTGCTCAGTCCATTGAGGAATCCTCGCACCCCAGCAGACGATCGATACAATGAGGCACATGGGAGGACCAGACGTGTGGTCGAGCGTACCTTTGGCCTCCTCAAGTCCAGGTTCAGGTGCCTGGACCGCACCGGGGGTGCACTGGCGTACTCCCCACAGAAGGTGTGCCAGATAGTGGTGGCGTGCTGCATGCTGCACAATCTGGCCATTCGGAAGCAGATCCCCCTCATTGTGGATGACGGAGATCAACCAGGGCCCCAGCCCGCAGACCAGGACAGCTCGAGTGAGGAGGACAGCGGAGAGGAGGAAGCTGGGAATGTGCGGCAGCAGCTCATCGCCCGCTACTTCACTTGACGGTGAGTGTCCATGTACGACGGCTGATGTGGCTGTATCTGTGCAGGTGTGTGTGTGCTGTGTCAGGGTGGCCGTTTGTTCACTGCGTGCTGTGTGTCAACGCTCCATGGCCAGGGTAGTATGCCACTGTTGGTGGCTGTGGCATTGTGCCCTATTGCTCTGTGCGATGTGTGTACATTGCTTGTAGTTGTTGACATGTACTGTGTGATGGGTGTGTGACACACTCATTGAATGTGCTCCTGTTCTGTCTCCCACCCCTAGGTCCCTACAGGCCCTCCGGTTCCATTGCCATGCCACGCATCAGGTGCCTTTCCGCCCAAGGTGGCCGTTGTATTCCGTACAAATAAAACACAGGGCACAAACAGCAGTTTGTGTAAGAGGTGCATTTATTTCAAACTGTGACATGTGATTGTGTGTAAGGTGATGACAAAAGTGGTGCGTGCAGTGACAATGAGCTGTCGGTCATGGCTGCGTGATGCTCAGGGTGTACCCACTGGTTCTATGTCCATAGTCCAACACACACATGCCATCCAGATGGCTGTGTGGAGTGGGATCGTAGTCCAAGTCAATGCAGTGGGTGATCAAGGAAGGCTGGCTGGCTGCCTCACTTGCGTTTGGAGCGTGCGAAGTCCTCCCGGGAGATCGGTTTCCACTTCGGACGGCCCCTTCCACGTTTGCGAGGGGGTGCCTGCTTGCGACATGCTGGTGGTTGAGGTGTGCTCACTGGCTGTGGACGCAGGGGAACTGGACACTGCTGCTCGACCCTGCGCCCCGGCAGGTGGTGGCGGAGGGGGAGCTGCTATCCCTGGCCGTGTCCTCACCGCCACCACCAGCTGGCCCATGAGGTCCACGAGTTGACCTATACGGGCGTCCATGGACCTCAGCACCCCCAGCACCTCCCGCGTGTCTGAAGCAGACCTGACCCATTGTTCTTGGGCCTCTTCATAGGCCCCAAGGACTCTGGCCATTTGAGGCAGGGCATGGCTCCCAGGGGAGGCTGGCGTTTCCCTGACCCTGCTCCTCCTACCAGTCCTGCTGCCACCGGCCCTGCCCACTAGCCACATTGCTCACCACGGTCCTCGCTGTGGCTCCCAGGGTGGATCCAGTCGGCCGGGCCACCACCTGCGCTGGGGCTGGTGCCAGCGAAGACGTGGTGGTGGTGGCGGCGGTGGTGGTCGGTGCGGCGATGGTTGCGGCAGTGGTAGTGGCCGCAATGACGGTGGGTGTGGCCGCAATGACCGTGGGTGTGGCTGCAACGACAGTGGCAGCAGGGGGCTGGGAATGTTCAGCAGCCCTGGATGATGGGTTGGTGGGTAGGAGGGGTCCTGGGGAGCGGCTGGGCCCTGCCACACCAGATGGGCCTGCTTGGTGGTCCGTGTCCGAAGAGGAGGTGAGATCCTCCACATCCGTGTGTCCTCGTTGGGGGCTTGTGGGCTGGCTGTGCTGGCTGCTGTCTCCATTCCCAGCATCCGGCAGTTCGTCACCTGTGGAGAGAATGAGATTTGTTATTGTGTTGCACCTGGCGAAGTATGTATTTGTCGTCTGACATTGACAGTTCGTGCAATCTCGTACATGGGTTTCCCGGAGGCGTGTGTGTGGCTGTAGCATTTGTAGTTGTGTGTGCTTGGCAATGGGACTGTGTGCTGTGCACATGTGGCATGGGACGGATTGGCCATGCCGATGGGTGTGTTGCTGTGCCCCTACTTATTGTGACTCTGGTGTATGCGGGCTCCTGGCCCATCCTGGGTCTGGTTTGTACTTTGCTTTTGGTGTTCAGATGGGACGCTTAGGAACGCATATGGCAACATGGGGGCCATGCCCCAGATTCGCATTTGGGAGGGAATATGCTTTTGGGGTTCAAATGGAACGCTTAGGAACGCATATGGCAACATGGGGGCCATGCCCCAGATTCGCATTTGGGTGGGAATATGCTTTTGGGGTTCAAATGGAACGCTTAGGAACGCATATGGCAACATGGGGGCCATGCCCCAGATTCGCTTTGGGAGGGAATATGCTTTTGGGGTTCAAATGGAACGCTTAGGAACGCATATGGCAACATGGGGGCCATGCCCCAGATTCGCATTTGGGAGGGAATATGCTTTTGGGGTACATGCTGTGAGCCATGGGTGCCGAACGTGACATGTGTTGTGGCAGCATGACAGTGCATGGTTTGAGGTGTGTGCATGCTTGACATGGCCTGCATATTTGCTGTCTGTTGTGATTACTGGACATGGCATTGGACGCATCGTTATGAGTGAGTGATGGTTGTGTGTGAAAGCCAACGTATTGCAGTTGTCCCATCTCCTTGGTGTGCGTGCTGCCCTGTGCCATGTGCATCACTGCAGTGCTCGTGGGGGGTGTGGCCCATGTTGTGTGTTGTTGCTCACAGTGTGTCGTGCGCTTCATTGACTTCTGGCACATGGTTGGTCATGGGCATGTATCTTAGCGTGACTGCTGTATGTGTGGCAGCTGTGCGGATGACATGCCTTTCATGAGACTGGGGCTGACGGATGGGATGGATGGTATGTTGTATGTGCATGGTGTGTCTGTGTGTTTGATGGGTTCAGTGGTGTTCGTGTACATTTCTGTTGTTCCGCTCTGTTGTGTCTAGTGTTGTTTGTCTTACATAGGCGTAGTTGTGGGGTGTGTGGTTGACAGGCAGTAGGGGCTACATGGACAGGACTTCAATGGTGTTTCGGTTGTGTGTGATGAGTTGCACAGTGGCTGCCGTGTGGTACTATATTCAGTGTGGCTTGTGTATGCAGACGTGGCTCCTTGGGTGTTGCTATGTCTGTGATGGGTCATGTGGGGTGTGAGTCTGTTGTTCATGTCCGTGTGCACATTGTTCACTTGTTCGTGACGGTGGGCGGTGCTGCGTGTTCGTCTGCTACGTGACATGTCCCATGTGTTGGTCGTGTACCGGTCCTCATGCCTCCAGTAATCCAGCCCTGTCCAGTTTCCCACCTGCAGGTTGTTCGTGCGTGCACTGTACTGGATGCCACATGGCTCTAAGCGGGGGGTGCTCCATGTTGCAGGTCTGTGGGGGTGGGGGGTGTTGTGGGTCGTGGGGGTGGCTGGACACCCACTGACACCGATTGCTGTGGACCGTGATGTCTGCCTTTCGGCTGTCGCTAGTGCACTGCGGTGGCTGACACGTGGCTGTGGGGTGTGGGGGATGCTCCTCCTTGCTGTGCTGTGGGACTAGGGGCCTGGTGTGTGTTGTACTTGGGCTGTCCACCGTCCCACCCACTGCACTTTGTGTTCCTGCCACTTACCTGTTACTTGTCGGTTTGTGCAGCTGTGGCGGACACATGGGTGTGGTGGGTGCTCGTTGTGGCGCTTCTGGCATATTTGGGGACCTGTTGGTGGTTACGTGGCTGGCTGAATGTACACATGTCCCCACGCATCTTACAGTTGTTCTGTTTGGGCTGTGTGTGGTGGTGTCTGTTGCATGTGTGTGTGATGTGTTGTGTATTGTGTGCTGGACATGGGGGTGTTTGTCCCTGGGAGCTGTGGCATGGTGGTGGTGCATGTGAGTACATAGCGGTGTGCTGGTATACATTAGTTTGTACTTACCAGCCTCCACTCCCCTGCTAATCCGGCGAGGATCTCGGGATGTATGATGACTCGCACCTTCTCCTCCCACGCTTTGAAGGTCTTGAAGAGCGCGGGATTCCCTCCGCCAGTGACGGCAGCCAGCTCTCTGTTTTTGCCCTCCTTCTTCTTGACCAGGCTCTTGACGTCATTCCACCGTTTGTTAATTTCGACTCTGTTCCTGGGCAGGGTCCCGACTGCATTGACCTGGTCTACGATCCGGTTCCACATTCTGTTTCTGGTGGCTAGTGGTGTGTGTTGGACCATGTTCCCATAGATTTGTGGGTGCACCTTGATGATCTCGTCGACCATGACCGTCAGCTCAATGGGCGTGAACTTGGGCATTCTTTGTGGTGCCATGGTGTTTGTGGTGCTGGTGCGGTGTGTGTTGTGTAATGTGCAGGGGGTTTGTGGTGCCGGTGTTTGGTGGTGGTGGTGGTGGTGGTTGTGATGTGTGCGTTTCTGTGGTGTGCTGCTGTCCTTGCTGTGTCACTGTGTCCTCTCCTCTCCTCTCTGGTTTGCAATGTTGCAAGGGGTTGTGGTCTGTGGGAGTGCTGCTTTTGTACTTACCTATGTGGGTGTGTCCTCATGGTCTGTTGTTTTCAGGTGTGTTGTGTCTGGGGTTCTGGCCTTTGTAGTTTTTGTTTGTCCGGGGGGTGTTTTCGGGATGTGTACTGTGCTTGTGTATTTGTGCGTGCCTTGCTGTGTGGACTTGTTGGCCATGTTGTGTGCTATTGGTTTTGTGAGCGGATGGTTTCTGTGCAGGGACGTGGGCGCCATGGCTTCTGCCGTGTCGATTCTCATCGGCGTTGTTTGCGCTGGCGGGCGGTATATTTGTGGTTTTCCCGCGCTCATGGCGGTGCGATCGTAATTTCACGTGGGGTGTGTCGGCCGTGAGGGCGGGCGGTTTTGTGTTGTCGTGCGTGTTTCCGTCCGTGGCGGGCGGTTTGACTCCGACTCGGACGATGGCGGGCGGTATTTTGTGTGATTTTTCCGCCGATGGCGGTTTTCGGTTTGTGTAATCGTAATGGCGTGGTCGGTGTTCAGACGGTGTGTGCGGGCGGATTTTTGCCGCTTCCATGCCTGGCGGATTTATTCACGCCGGGTATCGTAATGGGCCCCTAAATAATTATGTATAACAAATTTAAAAAATTAAATTTACTTTTAATATTTTTAAAATTAATTATATATTACATTAACTAAAATAATACAAAAAATATTAAATAGCGGAGGGAATAAAACTACTATTCCAACTCCAAAAAAACAACAGTAAGAAAAATGTTGGATAGCGTAGAGCTTAAAATTACTATTCCCACTCTAGAGAGTGCAACAGTAGAGAAAGTGTTGGATAGCGTAGGGGTAAAAATTACTATTCCCACTCCAGGGAGTGCAACAGTAGGGAAAGCGTTGGATAGCGGGAGGGTAAAAATTACTATTCCCACTCCAGTGAGTGCAACAGTAGGGAAAGCGTTGGATAGCGTAAGGGTAAAAATTACTATTCCCACTCCAGTGAGTGCAACAGTAGGGAAAGTGTTGGATAGCGTAGGGGTAAAAATTACTATTCCAACTCCAGAGAGTGCAACAGTAGGGAAAGTGTTGGATAGCGTAGAAGTTAAAAATAACATACTTATAAATAAAATAATTTTTTTAAATAATTAATGAATTAATTATTAAATAACTCTAAACTATTTACAAATACCAATAAATAATTATTAAAAACATAATTACCAATGAAAAATGTATTAACAATAAATTAATAAGAAATACCAATAAATAATAATTAATAAATATTAATTACCAAATAATAAATATTGAACAATAAAATATTGTTAACAAAAACATATTAATTATTAAAACTTAATTACCAATTAACAAATATTGAACAATTAAATGCTTTTTTATACCAATAATAATTAATAAACATTAATTACCAATTAATAATTACTTATTAATATATTAATTAAATGTAACATTAAATAATATTTAATAATATTTAATTACCAATTAATGATAAAACAACAATAAATTAATTTTCATAACAAAAAAATTATAATTTAAAAAAATTACCAATTAATAATTAATGTCCAATAAATTAATTATCAATACCCAACAATAAATTTAATAATTACTTAATTAGATTTCAATTACTTCCCACACTATTCCCCTATAAACGCACAACACACTCCAATAATAAAATAATACACTTAACATAATGATCAATTAATAAAAATTAATAACCAATTAATAAAAATTAATTACCAATTATTAATTAATTAACAATAATATAATTATCAATACCAATTAATTAAAATAAATTACTTAATTACAATTAAATTACTTCCCACCCTATTCCCCTATAAACCCACAACCCGCTACAGAACTTAAACGCATAAAATAATTAAAATTAATTTATCATTCCTAAAAATTAATAATTAATTTAGTATAATTAAATTACTTCCCACCCTATTCCCCTATAAACCCACAACCCGCTACGGTACTAAAAAACAAAAATAACTTAAAAAAACATTATTAACATATAAAAATTGTATACATATAGTTTTAGACAAGTAGAACACTTAAAAACACATATAACACATACATATTAAATACATAACAAAATACATAACAATAATATAAATATCGATATTAGTAACATTGATATTAGTAACATCGATATATTTGATATCGATATTACTAACTTCGATATTACTTACATCGATATAAAAAAATTCAATATTACTTACCTATCGTCGATATTCTGTCCATCGATACTCTTAACATCGATATTCTGTCCCTTCGATATTAGTGTAGGTCGATATTTAATTTTCGATATTTTGACTGCTCACCATATCTAACCACTCCCCTATCTGGGTGGAATTAGCCTTGAACGAGAAAAGGGTGGGTAAGATCGCACCAATTAACCCCTGGTACCTTCGGCACCCTGTGGTCAAGAAGGCTCTCCTTCTGGCCATAGATTATTTCCTGGAAAACGTAGGAACAGTGGACTCACGCCAAACCGTCTGGGAGGCTTTCAAAACTGTACTGAGGGGACAGGCACTTTCACTTATTGCAGGGGTACGGAAAGAAAAGGTAAAAGACTTGATTCAAGTGGAAATAGATATCCTCCGGCTAGAGGAAGAAAGCGAGGGGGAGATCGAGGGAGATAAATTGCATGAGCTCAAGCTCAAGAGGGAGGAATATAAGTCCATTGCCACTGATATGGCCAAAACTTTAGGTAGGGAAAAAGAAGGCAGAATATATGATTTGGGTGACAAGGCCGGGAAGCTTCTCACCTGGCTTGACAAGAGGGAATTGGCTAGCCGCCTTGTGCCAGAAATCACAGATGCACTAGGGGGGAAAATAACAGCCCCACAGGCAATTACAAACGAGTTTGCCGAGCATTACCACCAGATATACGGAACTCGCTCTGCCATGTCGGAGGAGGACTCACGATCGCTGCTCTCTGACATACAACTTCCCGCTCTGTCTCCAGAGGAGAGGGAATCACTTGATAGCGCTTTTACAAATGATGAGGTCGCGCAGCGATAAGAAACCTCCAGTCCGGTAAGGCGCTGGGTCCAAATGGCCTGCCAATTGAATTGTACAAACTTAAGCCTGACTTGATCGCCCCACACCTACGAGCCATGTTCGAGGAGAGTAGGGAGGTGGGACTACTTCCCTGTGACCAAAGGGTAGCAACTCTGGTGACACTACATAAAGAAGGTAAGCCCAAAGATAGTTGCTCATCATACAGACCTATCTCCCTATTAAATGCAGAGCCGAAGATCTTGGCCAAACTGTTGGCGAGTCGCTTGACTGCACACCCTACTTCAGTCGAGGTCAGAGCGGACGCGGAGTCGGATGTTTAAGACTACCGCAGCGCTGCCGCTGCTCTAGATGTGGAGTAAGATACTCTTTTTATTTTTAAACAGTTTTTAGCCTTTTTAGCCTTACCTGCTGTACTTTGCATGCCGCACTTTCGACCTGTAATTACTTGACCCCAGTCACCCCGGTCCGTCACGGCAAGTGCCGATTGTACGGAGGGTGCTGAGGGCGATTGAGACCATCCTCACTTCCGGTCTCGGGGGCATTTCCGGGTGGTGAGCGGGCTAGTCGCTCACGCTGTACACCCTACTTAAATTAATGCCAGAGCGGCCGCGCAGCAGACGCGCGCAGCGGGTGCGCCGCCAGCACGCCGAAGGCGCGCCAAAGGCAAGCCCGTCTGCGCCCGTCCGCGCCTGGACTGGGCCCAGGGCCATGACCCCTACACAAACGGTGGTACAATCTAATAACCTAATCTACTCCAGAACTGAACTGCTCACACTTAGGTCCAAATCCCGCTGCCCCATAATGGATTTGCAGACAGAATCTAAGCAGTGTACGAACTGTCAGTTGACGTTCAAATTTACAAATATTAAGGGCCTAATACACCAAGGCATCCACTCTACCCGGAACACTACTAACACTATCAAAACTATTAAGGCTGGACTCATTAATGCACGGTCATTAGTAAAACACAATACAGAAATGATCGAATTAACGGAAACACATAATTTGGACTTAGTTTTTATTACAGAGACATGGGCAGACGATGCGTCGGGTGTGGATCTAGCATTAGCCATACCAGAAGGTTACTCGATTATTCGAGCAGACAGGAAAGGGAAACGAGGGGGGTCTGGCCATCATCTTTAGAGACGAACTGCAGGCTAGGGGCTCGGATCATGGCAGCAGCCCAGACTGTGAAACCTTATCGTTTCAGATCACTGTCACAAACAATTACACATTTAAAGGTCTTCTAATTTATAGACCACCAAAATCAAAAACCCCTCTGCTACAGTTAATAAGCCCGTTCCTAGAATCAAGTGTAAAAGGTTCAGATTTCACCATCTTGGGCGATTTCAATGTTCACTTAGAAAAGATTCTAGATAAAAACACGATGACTTTGACCGATACAATGTCCAACATGTCTATGGAACAGATTGTAAAGCACAACACCCATGTGGCCGGGCACACACTCGACGGGATTTTCACCTCAAGTACAAAAATCGAGATCTTGGAAGTACTGCCCGTTCCTTGGTCAGATCATAAGGTAATAAAATTCACCTTAAAGGTAGAGCAGGCCACAGTAGCCACTGTCTCCCAGCATAGGTGTGTCACCTACCAGGACTGGTCTAAGATTGACACTCCAAAACTACAGGAGCAGCTTTCTATGACTATTCCGGATCTTGAGTTAGATAGTAATTTAGCTGCCGAACAGGTTTTCAGTTGGATGAATTCAGCGGTCGAATTGGCAGTTCCACTGAAAAAGATTTCCTCTAGGAGGAAAAATCCCTCACAACCTTGGTTTAACGAAAAACTAAAGGCACAAAAACTAAATTGCAGAAGGGCGGAAAGGAAATGGAGGGCTGACTATGAACAATGGACGAAAGATGAATATAGAAACTCCCTGGCAACTTACAAAAAATTAATCGTAGAGGAAAAAAGTAATTATTTTATACGAAAAATAAATGAAGCCAAAAACTCCAGTAAGGAATTATTTGCCACGGTAAAAACTAACTAATCTCAATGCTAACAAACAGATAGACTGTAGCATGGAACTTTGCAACACTCTAGGTCAGTTCTTCGTTGACAAAGTCCAGTCCGTGTATGAGTCCTTCATTACGACCAACAAACCTGATACCCTACTTCCGTTCTTAGAATATAAACAGGGCCTGCCCATGGAAAGTTCCAATACGGGGTTCCATTTTTGGCCTCCATCAGTAGAACAGATTAAACAGGTGGTAATGACAACTAGGTCTGGAGGCCTAACAGACCCCTGCCCACCTAAGGTGATGCATCTATTTCCAGATCTACTGAGTGACCAACTATCCTTGGTGTTCACTAAGATAATTACATCGAGCTGTTTCCCTGATGCCTGGAAAAAGACCGCAGTCCTCCCGTTACTTAAAAAGCCAAATCTTGACCCACAGGATCCCGGGAATTACAGACCCATTTCAAAGATCCCTTTTCCAGCAAAAGTACTGGAAAAACTACTGAACAAACAACTGTCAAAATATCTAAACTCCGTAAATGCCCTAGACCACTCACAGTATGGGTTCCGGGAACAACATGGAACCGAAACAGCTCTGATCATGGCAGCGGAAGAACTCAGGAGTGTACTGGATGCTGGAGGGAAGGCTGCCTTGATCCTTTTGGATCTTTCGGCGGCCTTCGACACGGTAAACCATAGTACACTCCTGACCCGATTAGCCGAAGTAGGAGTCCAAGAGACGGCACTTAAGCTTCTATCCTCATATCTAACTGATAGAACCTTCTCAGTTAGATTAGGAGATGCCACTTCCAAACCTTTTAATTCACCTTGTGGCGTACCTCAGGGGTCGTCGTTAAGCCCCACCCTTTTTAATGTATATGTTGCCCCATTAGCGGCTATAATAAGGAATTGTGGTTTCCTACCAGTCTCCTATGCGGATGATACTCAAATTGTGGTAGCAGTCTCAAACAACACTGATGAGACAGCAGGCAGATTCAGTAATTGCATGAGTCAGATCACTCTCTGGATGCAATATAACTGCCTGAAATTGAATGGTGACAAAACCGAGGTTATGCTGCTTGGGACAGATATGAATTTCTGGTCCCCAAAATGGTGGCCAGACAGCCTAGGCGACTGCCCACTCCCAGTGGACAAAGTTAGAAATTTGGGAGTGCTACTGGACAACAAACTATCTTTGGGCGCCCAGATAAACAAACTATCCTCCTCGGTGTGGTACATCCTCAAACTAATAAAGAAATTATCACCGTTTATCCCCCAAGATTCCTGTAAAACATTAGTAACTGCACTGGTCTTATCCAGGTTGGATTACGGGAATGCACTGTATGCAGGGTTACAAATTCAACATTTAACAAAATTACAGCGCTTACAGAACACTGCAGCAAGGCTGGTGCTGGACATTCCCAGATATGAACCAGTCGCCCACAGATTAGGAACACTCCATTGGCTACCTATTGAAAAAAGGATCAAGTTCAAGTCAGTCTGCCTGGCCTACAAAGCCCTTCACGGAATAGGATCCCACTTCTTAAAAACTCATTTGAAACCATATTAGCCATCCAGGAGACTGAGATCAAGCCAGGCAAAATTGATTCAAGTCCCTAAATTTAAGCAAGTCAGGTGGGGAGGGAGAAGCTTCCTCCTACAGGCAGCTAAGACTTGGAACCTTCTACCTGTTACAATTAAAAACAGCACATTGCTACTTTCATTTAGGAAGGAGGTGAAAACATGGCTGTTTACTTCGTAGTGTGGTATCATTCTCCGGCAGACCTAGTCTTTTACAATGATTAGCGCCAAGACGCCCTTGGGCATTCGTGCGCTTTACAAATTCGCAAATCAAATCATAAGTAAACTGGTGCATCCCAACCAATCGGGCTTTATGCCTAATCGTAACACAGCACTGAACCTGAGGAGGGTACATGGTGTGCTAGGGAGACTTGCTACGATCGAAGAGGCTGCAGTGGTGGTCTCTCTAGACGCTACTATGGCGTTTGATACCATCGAATGGCCATACTTGTTTGCAGTCCTGGCGAAGATGGGATTTGGACCCAGCTTTATAGGGTGGGTGCGGCTCCTCTATACCGAGCCCCTGGCACAGGTGGTGGTCAATAACAAGAAGTCAGAGGTGTTTGGGTTGGGTCGTGGGACACGTCAGGGCTGTCCGTTATCACCATTGTTGTTTGCACTCTCCCTTGAGCCATTAGCGGCATGGATCCGCCGAGACCCAATAATCCGTGGTCTCAAGTGGGCGGACACATGGGAGGACCGCATCTCCTTATATGCAGATGACATTCTTCTTTATCTTGCTTCCCCTAAGGCCTCGCTCCACAGAGTTCTCAACATTTTTACGAACTTCGGGAAATACTCAGGGTATACGATCAACTGGACTAAGTCTCTACTGTATATCCTCAGTGGTGATCCCCCGCCCCTGCCAAAGAACTGCCCGATTCAGGTGGCCCGAGATGGCTTCCAGTATTTGGGAATTTTTATATCGGCAGACTCCAAGACACGATATGACCGCAACTTGCTCCCCCCTCCAGAGATTGAAAAGAGATGTCACGCATTGGAAGGCACTCTCTCTTTCCCTGCTAGGTAGAGCAGCGCTCTTTAAGATGATGGCGTTGCCACGCTTCCTATGCGCATTGCAGAACTGCCCTGACTTGGTTCCAGTGCGTTACTTTTAAGAAATTGAAGGCCTCCAAAGAGAGTTGCTCTGGGAGGGTAGACCCCGTATAGCCTTACAAAAGCTAGTTTTGTCCTGGTATGATGGAGGGATAGGTCTCCCAGATATTAAAAAATACTACTGGGCCGCCCACCTGGCCGCAATTAACCACTGCATGCATCGGAGCTGGGATGACCCAGGGTATAGAATGGACAAATGGCTGCTTCCGGGTGGCAACTATAACATGGCCCTCTATTCCAAAACACAAAAGTTTCCGTTAACGGGGCCAACCAAACACTCGTTTGGCAGGCAGTAAACAGGAGCTTAGGATGGGACCAGAAACTTACACGTGCCACTCCTCTGTGGGACACTGAACAGCTTGGCACCCTAAGAACCTCGAAAGGGTTTGACAAATGGGACGGAGATCTATGGAAGAAGGGGGAGGTGGTGGCATTCGCCTCCTTGAAACAGGAATACGAGTTAGCTGACAAAGAATATTTCAGTTATCTGCAGGTGCGGCATGCACTAATGTCGAAGCTGCCTAAATGTGAATATCCCCCAGAGTCCTCGCCGCTGGAAGATAGGTTACTAGATGGCTACATGCCCACAAAAGCGATCTCCCTAACATACAAAAAACTGATAAATAACACCTCCGATCCTCTCAGCTTGATCAGGGGGGCGGTGGGAGAGAGATGGATTAGAGCTCGATGACGAGGAATGGCAGGAGGCAGCGTCCTCCCCGAGAGAAGTTGCTATTTCCTCCAGACTCCGCCTGGTTCAGCTGAAGATCTTACATAGAGTTTACGTGTCAGGGTCCCGACTTGTCAACATGGGAAGAGTGAATGAAGGGATGTGCAGGAGGCAATGTGGGCAGGAAGGTACATTCACGCATATAATATAGGACTGTGGATACATCCAGAAGTATTGGAAGGAAATGCATGAGTGTATGAATGAAGTTCTTGGGGTACGTCTCAATCCTGAAGCAAAACGATGTTTACTGCATGTCTGGGAACCCACTGATTTAAACAACAAAGGTAAAATATGGGTCACATTGGGCCTGATGGTGGCAAAGAGGAACATTGCCCAGTTGTGGGGTTCTGCAGTTCCGCCTACAGTAGCAACTTGGAGGGCGCACATGGACTGGTGCATGATCAGAGAAAAGACAGTGTACCTCGCACGAGGATGTCCAAACAAGTGGTCCGCAATCTGGGGTAAATGGAACGAATACAGGGGTAATATATGGGTTCCACCTGTTGTCCCCGCCCATGATGAGCCTCTAACGCCCTGAGTCCCAAATCTACCTGTAGCACTAATGTGGTTCTTCACGAAAATGTTGTTATTGTAAATGAATACTGTATTTGTCCACCTTTTTGTACTCAGAAATGTCGTTTTCTCTCTGTTCAATAAAAAGAGTTAGAAAAAAAAAAGAAGAAAAAAAGTGATGAAACAGAGCTCAAGCATCAGGACAGGCCTCTGAGGGTTCAAGGCAGGCTCCAAGCAGCAAAGCAGTCCTCTGGGTGAAACAAAGCAGTCAGGTGGAGTACACGGAAAGCCACAGCAGCAGCCAGTCCTGTGTGAGTGCTTGAAGCTTCCTGACTTCCCTACCCTGGCTCCATGCTGGCTGCAGGAACAGTGCAGTGACAAGTCTTTTGTGTAAAGGCTGAGCACAGCCCTACTCAGTTGCAAGTGGGACACAAATGAAGGCCTTCACAGCATCTATAAGGATTATCTGCATTTAAAAGGCTCATGGTGGTGGTTCCTGCAATGACCCAGCTCATTCTAAGGAGCACATGACTAGGTCCATGTGTGACATAGTTTCTTGACCTTAGACAAACCAGTGTTTCATACTGTTACTAATGAGAAAATTCATTTTGGAATCCAATTGTCCAGATTTTTTTATATATATTTTGGTATAAAAAGTTAATAAAGTTCTACATGAGGAATAACTAAATGCAGGCCTTACAGATTTTAAGAAAACTACAATTCTAGCATCATTCAGGTACTCACAATCAGGTACTTCTTTTACATCTTTAATGAGTGTTGGTGCAATGCATGGTCAAAATTATTTTGTAGTTCTCCAGGAAAGCTATCCTGACCCACAGCTATACTTTTAAGTAAAGCGTTTATAACATCTAGATATTGATCTCCAGATAAATCATGGTTGAGGACCCATAGGTTAATCTCGGCTAAGTGCTTCTGGATATTAGGGCCCTGGGCTTGAGGTTCTTGACCAGCATATAAATTAATGTAGATGTCCCGGAAAGTGTGAAGAAAGGAGTTAGCCTGTGAGACTGGTTGATCATAAGAGTTGTGAATAAGAGAAAATTAATTTTGTGCATCCGACTCCTAGTCATTAAAGCAGTACATAGCCTGCTTTGTCCCTGAATTCTCAATATTTTGTTCTCCCTTCCAGTGCTGCTTCTTACAATGTGGATTTTAACAGATTTTCAAATCAGCTTTTACTACATTAATAGAGTGTTGTCTTCTGTTATTGATCAACAAGCCAAACTGATTCTGCATATAGTTTTTCTGTAATCTTAAGAATCTTAAAAGTTTAATGATTTTCCAGTTCCTGCTGTCCTGCCTCCCTTCACTTGTTATGAGAATAGGAGATAACTAATACCCGTATGTTGGCTTTCATTGTATCCCAAATAATATTAAAGGAGCAGAGCCTAACCATGTCCCTATAAAAGCAACAATACCTCTTGTAAATTAGCAGAAAGCCATTATCAACACAAAATGCACATTCTAGGGTACAGTGTCAAAGACAAATTTGCAAGTAACATTCCCTGCTTGCTAAAGTCAATAAAGAATGATCTTAAATCAGAATGGTGAAGGGGAATGGATATGTATATGCTGGGGAGAAAATGACCTACGAAGCACGGGGGTGCCCGAAAAAATTCTGGAAAATATGGAAGCCATGGTTGACATATTATGGTCTCACGCTCACAGACTCGCAGTAAATTGAAAGTAAGGGGGGATTTGTGGGGGGAAGGGGAAGAGGAAGGTGTCCCTTTGATAAGAATTATTGTTGTACTATTGGTTATTTATGTGACAATATTGCCGAACTCCGCTCTGGCTGTAATGAAGGAGGAAATGAGATGCTTTGAATATTTGACTTGTTTCTGTAATGTAACTAAGAAAATGCAAATAAACACATTCCAAAAAAAAAAAAGAATGATCTTAAATCATGAGTTTCACAATTGTCACCTCGCATTCCTCTGCTGATAAGGAATAAAAAGAAGTAGACTATTAATCAAGAAGGTCAGAGTTAAAAGTATGTGACTTGAAATTGGAATGTTTATCACCTTCGCTGCGATCGGAATTCCACTCAGGTGCTGGACATTCCGATCGCGGGCGTGGTCGTGACGAGCTCAGCTCGTCATGCGCACACGCCCACCACGCAGCATGACGAGCTGAGCTCGTCATGAGCATCGAAGAGGTTAAACCACCATGCATCAACTAAACAACTAAGCCAATTTACTGTACAAGGTAAGCTATTGCCTGTCTAGTTTTTTTGCACTTGTACCTGCTATCTCCTATTAGAAGTATCAAGCTAATCACCAAGAATCAAAACTCAATTAAGTTGCCTCTCAATTAAAGAACTATAATGTTAATTAATGAAAATAGGCGATTTCTTTCAAATTTGAACTGAAGATAATGTCACACAAAATATAGCTTAATGCCTTACTATTTGGATTTTATTTAAATTTGACACAATATATTTGTGTTGTCAATATGGATTGCAGCATCTCATGTAGTGCTTTTTTGTGAGGTAACAATATCACAATCTATATCAAAGACTATAAAGGCATAGGCCTGACCTTTGTAAGGAATATGTGTCACCTGGAGGTATGCACTATCCAGTGTCTGTCGTTTGATCTCATTTCTAACCATAAACTGCTTTGACTTTAGCCGTGGCCCATTAACGTTACGTATATACATTTTCAGTTGTCATTAAACCTTCATCTTGGCCAATGAGCAAAAAACATGTTTTTCCTCAGTTTGATAATGTCAGTCTTATTTTTATAATGATTTCTGAGTCCTGCGATAAATCTTTAGTCCTTTCTTACTTCTTTATTCCCCTGATTACCTTCAGCACTTCCTCTCAATTAACGCAACAGTGCACCCCCTTCATTTTTCCCGTGAGGGAGATACCCAACTCCCAGGACCTGATTCACAAAGGTAAACTTACACTTCTTTTTTTTTTTTTTTTTTTGCAGAGTTTTATATAGCGCGAACTTGACCCGCAACCGGGTATCAGAGCTCTTTACATAGCACCAGTTACGTTACATGAGGACACACATTCATTTTTCTTTGTTAGGCACGGGGAGATTAAGTGATTTGCCCAGAATCACAGGATGTTCAGCGTCATTACCGAGACTCGAACCCAGTTCCCCAGGTCCGAGGTCGAACGCCCTAGTAAGTTTACTATTTTTTTGGTATTCACAAGTTTAATTTTACTAATAGTAATTTTACAACTGCAGAGTCTCTGCATTCTGGGCAGTGAACAGAGCACGTAAAAAGATAGGACAGGCCTATCTTTTTATGTGCGGAGTATCTTCCACGAGTGCAGAGTCTCTGCAGTCGTAAAATTACTATTAGTAATTTTAAACATGCAGTTTATGAATACCAAAAAATAGCAAACTTACAAAAAAAAGTGTAAGTTTTACTTTGTGAATCAGGCCCACAGGCTTTAACAATAGCCTTCAATCTGGTGTAGAAGACAACTTCATCTGCCTCTCTATTTGTGTATCTTAACTTCCACTCCTTATACCCTATGTCTAATTAAATAAGCCCACATGGATTGTGAAGTATTTGGTCTAGTGATGTAGACTACTCCCATTGGAACTGCCCCAAAGATTCTTTTGGGAGCTGAATGGCTTGCTGCTCTCGCTTTATTGGGGTACTTCACGCCACAGGGTTGCTCTCTCGAAGCGCGGTTTGCCTGTGGCTGAGGGTGTCAGGGACTGTCCGGGACTATGTCGGGAACACAGTCAGGGACTTGGGCAAGGACTGGGAACGGGGTAGAAAACGTACACAGAGAGAGGAGTACAGCACTGCCCAGGATCACACAGGAAGTCAGAGGAGAAAAGGGATCCAAAGGGGAAGCCTGTACAAAGGAACAAGATAACTAAGACTCAGAAAGGAAGGGCACTCACAAGGCAATTTAGCATTCAGACTAACTACACCCAGGACGGACGTGCAAGACATATATATAGTACAACATTAACAATAAAGGGAATGTGGGGTAAAGCACTCGGGAGCTCCACACGGTAAGACTGAGCTCAGTAAGTTCCTCACCCACAATTGCTGTTACAGATACTGACTGAAAATACCCACATATGCAATATGTTTGCAAAGGCAGGGTCTGTGGAGCTTATACCTATGGTGATGTTATAACAGTAACTCAAAGACAATACTCACAGTGAACAAGAAACACCACCTAGGTAGTCAGCTGTGCCCACGGATCCTGGCGATCAAACAGGAACACGCAAGGCAGTAACAGCAAAGGGGTAGAACTAAACACAAGCACAATAGACAAGGAGCTAGCAAGGAGGAGTGCTTAATAGGAAAGGAAGGAAATCACAGGGCACACTTGGCAGAAAGCAGGTAACAAACATACAAGGTAACAGAAGCAAGACAGCAGAATAGAAAGACAGCAAACTAGAACTGGAACCAAGGAAATGGGAAGAAAGGCAGGGACTGGAAAAGGATATACAGAAGGGGAGGCTACAAGGGTATACTAGAATAGTGCAGGTTCAGGAATCAAGAAAACAAAGTAGCATAGAAGGCAGTGCTGGGGCAGGAACAAGAATTGAGCAAAAGCTCAGGAGTCAAAGTAGCACTGCAGGCAGTGCTAGTTCAGGAGAAGGGAAACTGCTGCAGTTCAGGAACAAGGAATGCTAAGGCTCAGGAGTCAAGGTAGCACTGCAGGCAGTGCTAGTTCAGGAGAAGGGAAACTGCAGCAGGTCAGGAACAAGGAATGATAAGGCTCAGGAGTCAAGGTAGCACTGCAGGCAGTACTGGTTCAAGGAAACAGGAAATAGCTACAGCTCAGGAAACAAGGAGTCAAGAGAGCACTGCAAGCAGTGCAAATCAGGAACAAGAAATAGCTGAAGCCCAGGAACAAAGAATAACTATAGCTCAGGAACTCAGGAAACAAGGTAGCACTGCAGGCAGTGCTAAGTCAGGCACAAGGAATAGCTATAGCTCAGGAACTCAGGAAACAAGGTAGCACTGCAGGCAGTGCTAATTCAGGCACAAGGAATAGCTATAGCTCAGGAATCAAGGAATAGCAATAGCTCAGGAAACACTGGAAACAAGGATCGGCCTCACCGGTATTCAGCTACAATGACCAACCCTGGGCTGAAGGGAGCTGGGGCTTAAAAGAGCTCACAGTAATCACATGCAGCAGGTGTGAGGAGGCTAGCAGCAGCCAGCCACAGGTGAGCTGAATTCCTCCACCCATCCTTGGCCTGCAGGGGTGGAGACAAAGCAGTGAGCAGGGAATTCTAGGTAGTGGAGTTCCAAACATGAGCAGGCTGGCTTCAAGTATGAGCAGGCTGGCTTTCACAAAACCCGGCATGGATTGGGAATGGATGTCAATTCCCAAATAGTGTCCAAATGGCTGGAAGTCAGTATATACATGAAGGGGAGGGTCTGGAAGCTTATTAGAACACTGGAGAGTCCCACAGTTCAGCCCCCTGGTGGTGGACACGAGAACGCAGGGAGCAAGTCGTGACAGAGGGGGGCCTAGCTGCTCCCGACTTAGAATTATACTACTTGGCGGTGCAGCTGCAATGGGTGGCATGCCTGCGGGCCTTTCTCTGGGAGGGCATGGGGACTGCTGATAGTGGTTCTCCTTCCAAGGATTGTCTACTAGGTTTTCTACTGAAACCAACGCCTGCTTCCAGGGTGCAGACCTCAAATGTCCTGATTAGGACTGCATGCTATGTTTGGGCCTGTACAGTACGGCAGACTCAGATGCCGAATCCGTACTCTCGTGAGCTTCTTCTTCTGGCGATTCGGCGTGGAGTCGCCCAGGGGGCTGGCCGGGTCTCCGTGAGTGTCCAGTTACGGGACAGATGTCCTGGGCAATCTATTTGTAGGGGGAGAAATATGTTCATTTCCAGATCTTTGAGAATCGTTTTATATCCTGGCGGGCCATTTCCTGCTTCATGGTGCCCTGGTATGTAAGATACAGTAGTGGTAGGGTGCCGGTGTTGCGGAACCTCCGGAAAATGACTGCCTGCGACATCTCTGTATTATCACAGGTCTAACGAAAGTGGGCACGCTTCTTTATAGTCATGTAGACTATTTTCTTGACATTCATCTAAGAAGCAGTAGCAGCCCGTGGAGGGAGTGCCGTGGGGCGGTGAGGCGGGGTGGGGGGTAGTAAACACCGGAATATGGATGAACGGAGGTAAGTAAACAATTAAATAAATAAATTGAATTTCGTTGCGTGCGCTGCATCAATGCGATGCAGCGCACGCAGCAAATTCATTTTATTTATTTGATTGTTTGCTTACCTCCGTTCATCCATATTCAGTGTTTACTACCCCCACCCTGCCCTCCCCCACCCCGCCTCACCGCCCCACGGAACTCCCTCCACGGGCCGCTACTGCTAAGAAGTATTACCTAATTGAGGTAGCTTAAGTGGCTGAAAAGACTGAAAGAGAGCCATCTGTTATTCCCATTGTCTATTAAATCACAATCAAGAGTTGTTAGTCTCCATAATAGCAATCAAAGGGCAAATGACTCTACGCTGGAATAGCCTGCCATTTGACCCTTTGGCTGAGATGTGATTGTTTTAATCTCCTTCATCTCTGCTACCAGCACTCTCCATTTAACAATATTTAATTGGCAGGTTTCAATAGAGTAAGCTGTGCGTCCACATCTGCTAATTGATCTATCCGCTGCCTTAATCACCATCGTGTTTCTAGATTGTTCTTTTTACAGTTAGAGCAAACAAAAAATTTCAAAACCTCTGATGTTAATTGAACTATTTGGTCTTGTTGTGTGATATGTAACCTAAAGAAATGAGAAATTGACAAAGTTCAAAGTTATTGCTTTAATATTTGTGTCCCAAAGTTCCATTCTTTATATTCTAGAAAAGCTTTTGCCAACAAACGTTTCATGTATGTCATTGGGTTGGATCCTTCTACACCTTTGAAAATTGTAGGATTGAGATCCTTTGATTATTCTGTAAATCTTCCAACTTTTCATAGATGATTCGATCATTGAGGTGCCCAGACATGTTAGCAGCTGTGCTTGTAACAGCTTCAACTTGCATAATTCTGTCCACGCACAGTCACTCATCGATTTATGCTCAGTATAGTCTTGCTAATGTTGGATAGTGTCTCTTTCATCTCCTGGTTCACATAAGTCATAAAGTCAGAGCTTGTTCTTTTCTATTCTAAAAGGAGATGTATTACATATAATATCAGTGAAAGTGAAAGCTGAGTATTTGGTTCCGCCTGTGGATGGGAGCCTTCTTTTAATTGTACATCAGGTCTTCCACTTTTCATTACTTGATGTGATAAACCGTGGATTCTTATATGATGTGGTTGTGTGACTTCACCGTGAAACAATAACAGAATTTCATATCAGGTCCAGTCCTGGGTAGCTGTGGCACGGAGCAGACAGGCTTTATCAAAGGAATAACTGTAAAGCATTAAGAAGTACCAAAACAGCAAATAAGAAGAAATCACAACATAATAAATTACCAACACCAATTTGTAAACATAGGTTATATTTTTATCTTTAACTAGACATCTGAATGACAAGAATCCACTGGAGGAACCTGGAGATATGACTTTTAGAAGAAATAATAAATCACTGCTTTTTCACTCAATGCAATAAATTAATGTAATCAATAGCGGATAAGGGTTAGCCATGACAAGCAAGTTCAAAACGGCTAGCTAGGCACTCTTGGATGGGCCAACTCTGACAGGGAGCCAGTCAGAGGGACCAAACAGGTCCTGTCCTATTGCTTTTAGCAGTGTTCAGTGCAGTTCTGAACCCCTAGGCAGGACCACTGTTGAAGTCAATTGAGTGGTCCTGATACAAGCAATACAGGATGCTGAAAAGATGCTGAAGATGCTGAGCTGGTGCAGTGGGTCCTTCTGTGTCCATTCTTCGATCCTTAAGCTTGTAAGGTTGTCTTTAGGGGTCAAAGTGAAGTCCAGCGCAGGTCCAGTTGCCACTGGTCTACTGGTTTCTGATTACAGCAAACCCAGTGATCTTTAAATGGAAATAACCTCTTGGCAGGGTGACCTGAGAACACTGATGGCCTCCACAGCCCCACCGAACTCAGGGACTCCTCATGAGGGTCAGACCTTGGTCTCCCAGGCTGCACCTCAGCGTCCAGCAGTGGTCAGGTTTCTTGGCGCTGGGCACCCCAGGCTTCTCAGCTTTTATGGCCCTGTGGGTGTAAGAGGAAGTCAGCCAACTGACCCTTGGAGTCACTCATTCTGTCTGGTACCCATGGGCAACTTTTCCAGGAGTGTGGCATCGCAGACACAGTCCTCTCTTTGCCAGTCCTCAGGTGCAGCAGGTATAGTCCAGTCTGTGGTGTAGACTCTATTTGCTAGGTCGGGCGAGCAGCAGGACAGTCGTTCTTCAGTCTTCTTTCCAAAACATTAGTGATCTGAAGTATGGGGGCCACTTTTTTGCCTGCTGCAAGCTTAGGGGGTGGTAGCGACTTACTTACTTACTTATGCCTACTACCCCTCCTGGGGTGTAGGCCATCAACAAGGACTCTCTAGCCATCCCTTTCCTGGGCTTTTCTTTCAGTCTGACACCAGGTGTAACCCATCTTCTTGCAGTTGACCTCAATACCAGGTGTTTCTTGGCCTTCCTCTTTTCCTTTTCCCTTGAGGTTTCCAGGTGAAGGCTTGTCTGGTGATGTTTGATACGGGCTTGCGGAGGGTGTGACCTATCCAGCTCCAGCGTCTTTTCAGGATTTCTTCATGAGCAGGGAGTTGGAAAGTCTGCTGCCATAGGTCGTTGTTGCTGATGGTGTTTGGCCAGCAGATTTGGAGGATTTTCCTTAGACAGGTGTTGATGAAGGTCTGGACTTTGTTGGTGGTGGTTGCTGTTGTCCTCCAAGTTTATGCTCCTTACTGAAGGACCAATATTACATTAGTGTTAAAAAGCCTGATCTTGGTTTGCAGTGTTAGGTCCTTGGAGCTCCAGATCTTCTTTAGCTGAATTAAGGCAGCCCTTGCTTTGCCAATTCTTGCCTTGACATCAGCGTCTGTTCCGCCCTGCTTCAATCAATCAATCAACAAGGCGCTACTGGGGGAGGGGGGGGCTCCGGATCAGTCGAAGAGCCAGGTCTTGAAGTCCTTCCTGAACGTGTGCAGGGTCGGGGAGCGTCTGATGTTCACCGGGAGCTCGTTCCAGGTTTTGGCTGCGATATAGGAGAAAGCTCTCCCGCTGGTTCTGTTTCTGCGGATGCGGGGGACCTCTGCCAGGGTGAGGTCGGCAGAGCGGAGCACCTCTTGGGTACGTGGAAGGATACTCTCTCGCTGAGGTATTTCGGTCCGATGTTGTTGAGGGATTTGTAGGTGTGGGTGAGGAGTTTGAGGGTGACCCTGCTTGCCTATGACACTGCCCAGGAAGGTGAAGGACTCAAACTCTTCCAATACATCACCTGCAAGAGTGACTGCAGTTGTGCTGGCCATGTTAGCCTTCAGGATCTTGTTTTTTTTCAGTGGATGTTAAGGCCAAGTTATGCTGATGTGGTTGACACTTTGTCAGTCTTCTCTTGCAATACAGCAGCATTCCTCTTGGAGACAGTATTTTCTGTCTCAATTGTATCCGTCTGGTCTTGATGATGCCAAGCAGGGCAAGGTTGTATTTTTACATCTCCACTGCCACTTGGGCTGTCTTGCCTGTCTCGTACATGGTCCTCACGTTCCATGTCCCGATGGGGATGGTCTTGGTCAACAGCAGGTGGATTGGCATTGTGGCTTCCAGGGATCTCTGGCTTTCACCACAAAGCGTCATAGCTCTCGGTGAAGGAGATTCCTCTCTCCCCAAGGCCGGGATGTCTTTTGGTCTTTTTGATGACATTTCTGAAGCTAGGATTTTTAGGTCTCGGCTCTAGACGGTGCGAAAAGAGACCTGTTGTATGTACTTTGTGGGCTTCAGCCACCCATCAGCTTGCCATTTGCTGGCTCCCTCATCGATCCATTATGCGTTCTCTCCATTTGCCCATGGCATGCATACGTCATGCCTTTCTCGTCTTTAGCCCTCCCCGAGAGCAGCGACCAATTACTGCTAAATATATGCAGGGGCCACTTTAAGGCATTGTTTCGGGTCTACTTTTGTATTACTTTAAGTTTAAGAGCGCCTCTATTGTTTTTACTCACCCTTCTTTGTTTCCTGCTTGTGCCACCTTGTTATTTCTTTATTTATATTTGCCTCTCGCAATCCCTCAATGTTGCTCTCTCACTACCCGTTCTTTCACTGTCTGTTGTTGCATTCTCTCTCTGTCTCCAGCTAGTGTTTTTTTTATTTACTTTTTTTATAGCGCTAATTTAACCCAAAGGGGTTGGAGCACTTTACATGAGCACCAGTTACATTACACAAGGATACACTCATTTCTTGGTAGCCCCGGGGAGATTACGGGGCATATTATCAAGCACGGCGTTAAAATTATCGCCGGTTTAGCGGCAGAAAA
The DNA here is from genome assembly GCA_963921515.1 of Calotriton arnoldi. Classification (NCBI taxonomy): domain Eukaryota; kingdom Metazoa; phylum Chordata; class Amphibia; order Caudata; family Salamandridae; genus Calotriton; species Calotriton arnoldi. The sequence goes on along the minus strand of CAWUFW010006276.1, from coordinate 878,122 downwards.
CTGCCGCTAAAGCGGCGATAATGGGCTTGATAATATGCCCTGGAGAATTCAATAGAAGCCCATGTTGACACCAGAACATGGACTTCTATTGGAATTCTCAAGGGCATATTATCAAGCCCATTATCGCCGCTTTAGTGGCAGTTTTCTGCCGCTAAACCGGCGATAATTTTAACGCCGTGCTTGATAATATGCCCCTAAGTGATTTGTCCAGAATTACAGGATGTTGAGCCGACGCTGAGATTGGAACCTGGTTCCACAGCTCCAAAGTCAGCAGCTCTGGGCGTTATGCCAAATCCTCTCTCCAGCAGTTGGACAATGATCAGTGCAGACCTAGGGACAGTGCGCCCTGCTCTGATTAATAAACTACGCCCCAGAGCAGGAGCCACTCCATAGGCCCCAAGTGAGAGCACTGCTGCTTGTCCAGGGTGATGGCGAGACATGCTCCTCGATGATGTGGGCCTTGTGACGCTATGGCGAGCCCTTTGGTTCCCTGCTTTTATTGTGGTGCAGAGGACAGCGCAGGAGCCTCTCAGCTCTTCACCCTGTGGTTAGGGCAGGATCTCTACCGGGGCAGTGCGTGCTTACAGTGCAGGAGGCGAAGGGTTTCTGTGGGCACTGTGTCCATTCTGCACACTCCGCCCACCTTTGCAGAAGTTTTCTTGAGTGCTCAAACAGCGCAACGCGATGTAAAAGGTGGCGCCTATTTACCACTGTCAAGGGCGTGTACTCAGTGCTAAAGCACCGTGCAAACTGGAGTAAATGTGGATACGCTCAGTAATAGCTGCGCGCACTTTTGTCAGCTGCCTGCCACATCAAAGCTTGTTGGGGCTGATGTGAGTCTTACTGCACCTTCTACCAAGACGGTTACAATATACCTACAACCTGTAAGATGCGGGTCTGTGCAGGTCGCTCTTAAGGGAAAGCGGTGCTAATGCACACCCACAGTGTTGACACAAAGTGAAATCACTGGGATGTGCAGAATAAAAGAGTGCATCTTTTATTGACGGAAGTGCAAACATTTGCTGTACTCAGGGGCAGATTTACAAGCCCCTTGCGCACTTTTGCGTCACTTTTCCCATGTTAAAAGTGACACAAAAGTGGCGCAAGGGCCTTGTAAATCTGCCCCTCAGTGTATATATTTTACACAAACTATCTTAATCTGAGAGCTGAACGCCAGGGGTGGTCTAAATGTTCTTGTGTGTCCAAGCAAGACTACACCATTATTTGTGGTGAATAACCATCTTAACGGGATTTGGTGAAAGCGTGCCCTTTCATTTCACAATCAAAGTTTGTATTTTGTATGGGGCTGGTATCCCTTTTGTATCAGTGTGTGTTAATAGCGCTGCCACAGAATCTGCCTTACAGCGCTGTTAAAGCAATGTGTGTTAATAGCGCTGCCACAGAATCAACCTCACAGAGCTTCCTAAAACAATGTGTTAGTAGCGCTGCAACAGAATCAGCCTCACAGCGCTTCCTAAAACAATGTGTTAATAGCGCTGAAACAGAATCTGCCTCACAGTGCTGCATAAATCAATGTGTGTCAATAGCCCTGCCACAGAATCTGCCTCACAGCGCTGCATAAATCAATGTGTGTTAATATGCACAGAATCTGCCTCACAGCGCTGCATAAATCAATGTGTGTAAATAGCGCTGCCACTGAATCTGCCTCACAGCGCTGCATAAATCAATGTGTGTAAATAGCGCTGCCACTGAGTCTGCCCCACAGCGCTGCATAAATCAATGTGTGTAAATAGCGCTGCCACTGAGTCTGCCCCACAGCGCTGCATAAATCAATGTGTGTAAATAGCACAGCCACTGAATCTGCCTCACAGCGCTGCATAAATCAATGTGTGTAAACAGCGCAGCCACTGAATCTGCCTCACAGCGCTGCATAAATCAATGTGTGTAAATAGCGCAGCCACTGAATCTGCCTCACAGCGCTGCATAAATCAATGTGTGTAAATAGCGCAGCCACTGAATCTGCCTCACAGCGCTGCATAAATCAATGTGTGTAAATAGCGCTGCCACTGAGTCTGCCTCACAGCGCTGCATAAATCAATGTGTGTAAATAGCGCTGCCACTGAATCTGCCTCACAGCGCTGCATAAATCAATGTGTGTAAATAGCGCAGCCACTGAATCTGCCTCACAGCGCTGCATAAATCAATGTGTGTAAATAGCGCAGCCACTGAATCTGCCTCACAGCGCTGCATAAATCAATGTGTGTAAATAGCGCTGCCACTGAATCTGCCTCTGAGCGTTGCATAAAGGGCCTTTCTTGGCACATAATTTAGTCAGCCCTGTGGCATTATTTGATCCTTTGCTGCTGCATTATTCCAGTGACCCCCCCTACACCCTCATGCTAGTTTCTGCAGTGACTTGCAGTTCATGTAATTAAATCCCAGCTGGCTCAGGCTTTCATCGGTCCTAGGTTAGTAAATAAAAACCTGTTATTTTACAGTGCTTAGAAACAGCAGACGTGTGGTATAAAGCTCTACATAAAAACAAGTTCCTCTTCTTCTAAGCAGAGTAGAGTGAGGAGGGCAGAAGTCACCCTGGAGTCAGGTACATGTGCTTAGTGCCTGCTCCGGACCTCTCCCAGATGTCTCTCTGGTTTGTCAGGAGATACCTGCACAGATGTGTTGTTATAGAATAAACTGCAGCCCGATAAGTGGCACCAGTGCAGGGGCCATTCCATGGGGCCCAAGTGAGAGCGCTGCTGCTTGTCCAGGGTGATGGTGAGACTTGCGCCTCGATGACGTGGGCCTTGTGATGCTATGGCGAGGCCTTCAGTTCTCCATGCAACTTGTGAAGTAAATAGAGACCTGTTGGCTTATGTGAGGTAAAATGGGGAGAACACTGTGCCCAGGGGGCTGAACTCTTTTGTTTTTCTCACCCTGACGCCGATCCCTAATATGCTGTGTTCTGCAGGGTCCCACAAAGCTGCTAACTGACACCCATTGTGTTGAATCCAGGAGCACAGCTATCAATAGTGCGCCAGGTGCAGTGGCAACAGGGTCAAATGTTGGGAGGGGCTACCTGCACCCCAGTTGTGCCTCTTTTACTGCCCTACCAATGAAAGAGGGGGTCGGGATGTTTTACTTGCTTGCATTTGTGCCCTTGCTTTCCCAGTGGGTGAATCTGTACCATGTTGCTCATAGAATACTGCTTTGTATGCCTCCAGACAATAACTAGCTATTGCTTTACCTTGATTGACACCGATGACGTCTAAGGCTACATGTGCACTTCACAGATCAATGATTAATAATCTAATGCTGGCCAAAGGACAGCACGTCCAAGGAACAAGAAAAGTCACAAACTTTTACGCTTTGGATTAATTAAAGTGCTGCTCAAAGGAGTCCACGTCAGTCAAATGAAAAACATAACCTCCGTGCAGTCAGAAAAGTCTAAAACTGGGTGCAAACCAATGATAACTTAAGCCTTTTCTTCTTGCCTTCAAAGATTTGATGCTATAGGACTTGGGTGTATACTCTAGTTTTGAAGATTGATTTCTATTTGGCAGAGAAGACAACTGTCATGCTCGAAGTATGATGTTAAGCTGTTGTACAGTCTATTATATTAAGCTTAATATGTGACAATCAATGCTCAGCCAAAGCCCTGCTGCCAGACAATGAACGGCTCAAAGAGCAGAGACAGGTTGCAAGAAAGCATGAAAAAGAAATGTTGGCAAAGCCAATTGGTCTCCCCTACATGAGGTGTCGAATTTGTAAATGTTTTAGCCATATTGCACCGCAGCGCGGCTGCTGTACAACATGGCTCAAACATTGAAAAAGCCAATACCTCCCGTAGGTGAGACTTATCGGCATTTTGTCCAACATTCCTTTAAGTCACCCTGAGTCACATACTGTTCACCTTTGTGTTTCTCATATTTCTATGTTTGTTTCATTAGTTTAGTTGTCATTTCGCACCTTAAAAAAGATTAATTTGTCTAAGTGTAATTCAACCAAATAGTTTCACTTGACCAATCCCTTACTCCTAAGATTTGTGTCTCCCTGTTACTTTCTTTTTGCAGTTCAATGTTTAATGTTTTACCCCACGTATGTGTCTTTTTAACATTTGTTCTTATTTAAGACACAACACTGTCACAGTAACATCACTAAAGGGACCAAATACTGCTAGAAGACATTCACATTGACAACGCCAACAGCTCGGGTATTGCCGAGACCTCTTGGCTTTGTCAATGCTTGTTTTACATGGTGGGGTAGCTAGCCCCACTCATAATCCTCCTCCTTTCGCAGCTGGACTTGGGCCCGGCCATGGCGGAGTGAAGGTGGCGACTAACTAGCCAAAAAGCTACTATATTCTCTCCTGCCTAATGACTACTTCCTGTAAAGTGTAGCATCTAGCTATCCCAGAGTGCACTATTCTGCCTACTCCCAACATGGCAAGACTCTTTTCTTGGTGTGTGGAACTCCCAGGTCCAACTCATAGGTGTGGCTACATGGGGGCTACTCTCCCCTTCGAAAACCAGAGTGACAGGCTTTCCCCTCCCTGTTTGAGATGCCAGACTGTCGTTCCCTAACAAAAGAGCAGCACTTTCCTAATGTGGCTACACTTTTCGATTCAAAGACGGCTTCCCCTTCGAAGCACAGCACCTGCGCTCACACCCACTCTGGCCATTCTGCCAGGAGGAGGTCACACCTCTTCCCTCAGCAGGTCCTTGTCACTCGTCCCAACAGTCATTCTCACCTTTTCCCAGGAGGGCAGCATGTTGTCTCAAGGACAGTAACTGTTTGCAACATAAAACCAGATGATACAAAACTTGGACAACAAAGTGGCAACTTTCTAAAGTTGCTATTTATAAAATAGTTGCATTAAATTCGACTTGGGCAACAAGTCGGGCTTAATGCAGTGATTCTTTTGATATCTTGAAGTAGTCCCACCTGGAAGTTAGCACTGCTGAGTTGTCAGCATATAACTCCGTACTAGCCAATGGGGGTACTAACCTTACTAGAGTATGCAGGGTTTTTAATGTCATGACATGTAAAGTCCTCAAAACACCTGTCCAGCTTTTTAATAAAATGTGCCCTGCCTTTTGGGCTTGTAAGGCCCACCTTAGGGATGACTTATAAAAATGAACTTATAAATAGTCAAAACAAAGGTTTGGGTTGAAATGAAAAAGTCAAGTTAGGAGTTTAAGAACCCCTTTACCAATCTGCAATGGCAGCCTGGGAGTCATGCTTTGCTTTGTCACACTCGTGGCACAATCAGTGATTCACTCCACGAGGGACACTTAACTTACAGGCTCTGCATACACCTAGTGCCATATACTGGGGGCTTATAAGTAGGTTAACTTATGCCAATTGAGTGCAAAGCAATTAAACATGTACTTTTAAGGGTCCGAGCACTGGCACTGAGACCTGGTTGGCAGGTCCTAGTGCACTTTCAGAGTCGAAAACCCAGCAGCATCAGTCCAAACGTTTGGGGGCGACAAGGCAAATAGAGGCATGGGCAGCGGATATAAGATGGTGAAGTCTTTTAAATAGTTCAGCCTTGTCTCTTATTGTTTCACAGGCCATTACTGCAAGTACTTTGTTCTTTCTCTGCTTCTTGTCCAAGTGTGAGGTGTTATGGTTCAGGTCTCTTTCTATCTCTCTCCTAGAGCCCGCAGGTGTGGTGTCCTAGTGATTTCTATGTACAGTGGTTCAGCCAAAGCGTCATCAGCGCCAGAATGAGGATCTCCCAGAGACTTATGCTTTCAATTTATTCTTTCCATTGGGGTTATGTGAACTGTTATAAGTCACTATAATCACACTTTAGTTACCTTGCTTTTCTATTTCTGGTTAACATCAGGCTGACCACCACAGATTACCTTTTTCGATTTGTGCCATTCCATTGCAGAGCCTTCTCCCTGTTATGTGCGTTGGATCCATAGTTATAGTTCCACAACCCCCACTTGACAGGGTCCTCATCTTTTCCTTTTAAAAAATCTCTTGATCTTCATGTATTGCTTTTTCTGCCTCCAAGAGAGATATTGGTTCATCATGTTGCTTACCACTATTTGTATCAGTCCCGCACTCTGAGCTTTAATGCAGCATCAATTCCAGTGTATTCAAAGCGAACCTCAACTTTTCCTCTAAGGTCACCAATCACCACAAGTGGTGATATCGCTTCTTCAGATGTATTTGTTGCAATGGTTTGATCGGCAGCTATGTGTCTCTTTTCTCTTGATGCATGTAGCGTTTCTGGGGTGGGAAGTCTTTGATGGAGATAGAGGGAAGAGGCTATAGAGGAAATGTATCCCTTAAACACATTTGAAAGTTTGTCAACTTGTGTTAAGGCTACCCACCGGCCCTCTCATGCACCTTCCTTGCCTTTTGTTGTGGTGGCCGCTTGGTGTCTTTTATGTGGGTTCATTGGACTCTGTTACACTTCTGCTGAGCCCTGTGTTTTTGACCTACATTCTGCTGACCCCTTACTACTTCTCACTGTTTTTCTGCAGAATTGGGGCTAAATGTATGTGTGGTCATAAGCAGTGCATGGTGGGGGCCCAAGGTGTAGTTAGTTCAGTAAGCTATAACTGGCGAATTTTGGTGGTTTTCCGTTTTTACGCATCAGGTTTCAACACCTAATTATAACGTCATTTTAACCTTTTCTTATTTCCGGTGAATTTCTGATCACACACACACACACACATACTCCTCCATTTCTCTCTCTCGTCCCCTCTGTTTTTCCGTCTACTTCTTCTGCCTCCTTCAAGCCCCCCCACTTTCTATTTGTTTCACTCTCACAGTCAATGTCTCTCTTTTTCTTTGACACTGTCCCTCTCTTGGTCTGCCTCTCTCTGTCTACCCATGTCTTTTTCTTTTTCACTTCCTATCTCTCACTCTCTTCTTTCTCCTTTTTCTGTCTCTCTCTTTTGCTCTGTCTTTATCTCTCTTTCTTCTCTGTCCATAGACAGACAGATAGAAACAGGATTAAGCATATGAAACCCGACCTGTGGCGTGATGGAATACAGTACGTCGTTAGGTATCTGTTGGTGCCAGTTTGTATTTGATGAAACCAATAAAGTATTTATTTAAAGGCATATCAAACCTGACAGCTGCAAATGGTAGTTAAATAGGGAGCAGTCCGCTCTTTTGAGGGTGTTTGGAAAAATACATAGGGGCAGATTTACAAGAAGGTGCCGCAGCGTGGCACCGCAAGCCCTTTGGCTGCGCCACGCTGCGGCACTTTCAGAGCACAGGAATGCAACATATTTACAAGGATATTTCGCATTCCTATGCTCTCCCCTGCGCTGGTGCACTAACAGCTGCCATGCGCCAGCGCAGGCACCCATGGTGCAAGGATGCCTGCGCCATGGGGAGATTGTTTTTGTGCAGGAAGGAGCACCTTCCTGCACAAAAACAATCACAACAGGCATTTTCCTCTTTTAATGCGTGCTGTAGAATGCAGCACGCATTGAAAGAGGAAAAAAACGAGGAGAAATGAAAACATTTCTCCTCGTTGCGCCTCGCTACGCCACCCCTAGGGTGGCGTAGCATACTGACACATTTCCAGGTTTACGAATCCTCGTAAATCTGGAAATGTGTCTGGTTCCATGGGTGTTGCGTGGGAACACCCACAGCAACACCCACGGAAAGCCCCTTTCACGCAAAGTGCTGCGTGTAAAGGGGCCGTATTTACAAGGACAGGAAAAGCTTTTCCTGTCCTTGTAAATATGGGGCAGTGAAGTGCGCTGCCAGTGCGTCACAAAAAGTGACTACTGACAGCGCAAGGGGCTTGTAAATTTGCCCCATAGTTTCCTTTAGTTCCAATATGCAGACCAGAACCAGCTAAGACTCAGGGTCAATAAATCTGAGATTGATAATTGTAAAAATGCTTTCAGTACACAATGTTTAATATAGAATTGTATTTATTTTCAGCCTGAACACACCAATGTCTGCTTTTGGTACATCCCACCAAGCGTCAGAAAAATTCAGCTTGCTTCAGAACGAAACAGAAAACTACATAAGGTAAACGTTCTACATTTCGCGCTGCCATGAAAGAAGAAAATATAGGGGCCTATTAGCAATAACCGGCGATAATTATCGCTAAGCGCATTTAGCGCTAGGATAATTATCGCCGGCTATCGCCGGTTTCTATCGCGGAGATAGCGTGCTATCAGCAACGCTTATCTCCAATGCGATAGAAACCCCTGCTATCGCTGGAAAACAGTGCGATTATCGCTGGAAATCCAGCGATAATCGCACTGTGACCAGCGATAGCTTGCTGATAGGGCAAGGGGGATTTAGCCATGTAATCCACCTCCCATTGGATTACATGGCTAAGTCAGGTTTGGACCAGGTGTAAAAAAACAAGCGCTAATAGTGTTTAGCGCTGGTTTCTTTATCGCCTTGCTGGCCTCCCTAATAGGCGATAGCGATGTTAGCGACTATTTCCAGTCGCTGCCAGGTTGGGAACGCCTACTTTGCATGTCATTAGCGATAAATATCGCTGGCATGCAAAGTGGCACCCAACCCGGTCGCTATCGCCTAAAAGCTGTCGCTAACAGCTGTTAGCGACAGCTTGCTAATAGGGCGATAAAAATATCGCCGCTTTAGCGACAAAAAGTGCCGCTAAAGCGGCGATAAAGCCCTTGATAATATGCCCCTATAGTCTCATGTACGTACCTCTTCATTTTCATTTGACATTTCATTTTTGCTACCTGTTTCTTCAACGCCACATGCCACATGCAAGTAAAAAGTATTCCAAATGTATTTTTTTGCAAACTAACAAGACAGAAACAATTGATACAAAGCATAGAGAAGTTATTTAAAGATCAGTTTGAACCATCCGTTGTTAGAGAAGCAAAGTAGAATTGTAGCAGATAGGTGTAGGAAATTGAGAAATACGTGTAGGTATTTTACCCTACCGTGCATTAATAAGATGTGATATTTCTGAACTTTTTGAATGGCATGCGTAGTTGCATGTGGAAAGAACAGACGTGGCAGAGCTAAGCCGGCCATATCAATAAAAAAACATTGGCGGGGCGAAATGGCAGGCTGCAAACAGTGGGCGCAAATTGCGCACTGACTTTTTGCAACCTGCCTTGCATTTTGAGATGAAGCCTATATACCAATAGGCCACGTTACAATAATGTCCAGTCACAGGGCGGCACAGAACAACCTCCTAATAAACATTAATAAAGCAAGGCGTTATCTGCCACACCCTGTGGTTGCCTACGAACACAGGAATGATCTAATCTGCACGGAACAGTAGATCCTCATGCCTACATTTGCATTCCTATTGCCTTCAAGAAACAGGTGTTACTTTAAAAATAAAAGTTTTTTATCCACAGAATTTGTGGAGCTTACATGCCCGAGATACCTCCGGGTATCAAGACTCGCTAAAGCGCCTCCATCTGTAGACAACTAGGCACACACGCTTCAGAAACCCCTACGGTGGCTACAGCAGATTTCACCGTGACACTGCCCCCCCCCCGCCCTCCCCAGACTACGTAGGCACATCTCTTCTTTCTTCTCTATCCTCTTTTCCTGTTTCTGTTGAATATCGTTTATTGCTCCCCACCGGCCAGTGGATGTAGGTGGTGGCTAGTGTTACTCTTGCTCTTCCAAATCAATAAAAAGATTTAAACCATAAAAAAAAAAGGTTTTGCCTATTTGTGGATGCATTGGGAGGAGCATGCAGTGGTCTCCTGGACCCCTTATTTCTCTCCCTGTTGCCGCCCGATAAATTCCCAATGGTGTAGCTGCCCCAAGGGGACGCTGCCCTTTTGTAGGTCTGGTGTTATCCAAGACCTTTTGATTTTACTAAAATTATATGTATAATATACTTAAGGGGGCTTGAGCCATCTCTCTTCATCCATTGGTCTGTTGGGTGGTCATTCACATTTTGCTTCTGCCCCACTACCGCTCACAGCATGGGTCAGCCTACGTGAGCCACTAGTTATCTTCAATTCGAGGGCATACATTTTGTTCTTTCACAAGGTAGACTTCCGCATACTAGCATACTAGGTAGTCCCCTTTTGTGCCAGAGTTTTTGGCTTAACTTTAACATTTCTTTAGTGCTGCCTGATGTGATAGCAGGACACCTTTGAAATGAGCAAAGGGCACATTCCAACTTTATTATTCATGTCTTCTGCCAATGTGGTTGTAATTTCCTTTTGGATTGACCTTTGTTTATCTGACTCCAGTTATTTCCTAGACACATTTTCACAAATGGTACTTTATTAAACTCTCCCCAGGAAGAAAATCAAACTTTATCCTGTTTAATTTGCAGTGGACTTGAGACACTTTTATTTAAACATAGGTAGGGTGTTATTTAAGTTTTAGTATCCAATATTTTATACTGTGAACACTCTTTGCTCCCTTATTTCTACCTTCTTTCTTTCATTCCATCTTTCTTTCCTTTTTTCTTTCTTTCTTTCATTTTTTCTTCCATTCTTTCTTATATTCTTCCTTTCTTTCCTTCACCCTTCTTTCTTTTTTGCCTTCTGTTTCCTTCTTTCTTTGTTTTTGCCTTCTTCTCTTTTTCTTTCTTTCTTTCCTTTCTTTCTTTTTTTGCCTTCTCTCTTTATTTTTTGACTGCTTTCCTTTTTGCATTCCTTTTTCTTATGTTTTGCCTTCTTTTTTCCTTCTCTCTTTCCTTCTTTATTTTTTGCCTTAATTTTTCTTTTCTTTCCTTTTGCCTTCTTATTCTTCTTTCTTTCTTTTTACTTTCTTTAATTCTTTCTTTTTTTAATTCTTTCACTTGTCCCTTTCTTTCTTTTTGACTTTTTGACTTTTTCTTTCCTTTCTTTTTTGCCTTCTTTCCTTTTTTCTTTCCTTTTTATTCATTTCTCTCCTTCTTTCGTTCTTGCTTTCTTTCTTGACCTCTTTCCTTTTTCTTATATTCTTTCCATCTTTTTTCTCCTTCTTTCTTTCTTTCCTTCATTCTTTCTTTTTTGCCTTTGTTTCTTCTTTCTTTCCTTCTTACCTTTCTTATTTCTGTTTTGCCTTGTTTCCATTTTTCTTTCCTTCCTTCCTCTCTTCCTTCCTTCCTTCTTTCTTTCCTTCTTTGTGTCCATTTTCTTTCCTTCATTCTTTCTGCCTTACCTTCCTTCTTTCCTTTTTCCTTTCATTCTTACCTCATTTTTGCCTTCTTTCTTACATTTTGGCCTTCTATCCTTCTTTCTTTCATTCTTTCTTTCTTTCCTTTACTCTTCCCTGTTTTCTTTCATTTTCCTTTTTTCTTCTTTCATTCTTTGCTTCTTTCTTTGTTGCCTTCTGTCTTTTCTCCTTTCTTTTCTATTCTTTCCATTCCTTTTTTCTTCTTTCTTGCTTTTTTCCTTCTTTGTTTTTTGCCTTTTCTTTTCTTCTTCCCATTTTTTCTTTCCTTCATTCCTTCTTTATTGCCTTCCTATTATTTTCATTCTTTCCTTTTCTCTTTTTACCTTCTTTCCTTTTCTCTTTTCACCTTCTTTCCTTTTTTCTTTTTGCCTTCCTTCCTTCTTTCTCTCCTTCATTCCCTTTCTTTCTTTCTTTCTTTCTATCTTTCTATCTTTCTTTCCTTCCTTCTTTTTTCCTTCTTTCTTTTTTGCCTTCTTTCTTTTTTCCTACTTTCTTTTCTTCTTTCCAAAGTTCCTGGCTCTGAATTGCTGCTTCACCTTGGTAGTATAATCAGGGAAAATTTTAATCTTTGAGGTGTTGTATAGCACTTTGCCACATTCCCGTGCAACCCGGAGTATTGTGTCTGTGTCAGGATAGTTCAGCACTCCTACAATCATAGAGCAGCAAGGAGCCCCTGTGGGGTGCCTAGGTGCCATGGCATGTTGTGCTCGTTCTAAGATAAAGCACGAGGAAAGGGCCTTGTCTGGGACCCAAGATTTGAACCAGTCTAACAGAGAAGCAGTGGGGTGGGAACCCTCTTGTCTCTCGAGGATTCCTACCAGTCTGAGATTGTTCCAATGGGACATGGCCTCAGTGTCCTCCGCAGTCGGTTTAGCTGCATAGTGGTTTGTTTGAGCTTGTTGAAGTCTACTGTGAGAGCTTGAGGCTCATCCTCCACCAAGGAAATTTGCTCCCCAGCCTTCTTGGTGTAGTGAACCAGGGGTCTCCAACCTTTTCTGTAGTGAGAGCTACTTCGGATCAGTGAACTTCATTGTGAGCTACTGAAGGCTAAATAACTCACGCATTGTTACCAGACACCCCCACACCCAGCTTCATTGACCTTAAAGCTAAAGTCCATAGAGCCAGCTACTATTGTTTGAAAAACAAATACTATGAAAGGGCTGCCAGGTGTGTCGGGTAAGAGTGTGGTCTTTGGGGATGTATGAGCATGTGTGCGTATGAATGGGATATATGTATATGAGTGACTGAGAGCCTGTGTCATATGTACTTGTGGCACAGGACATACCTTTCGCAATATGTGGCACCATTACATTACATTACATGTATAACACCAACATAGAACCATTGTTTTTCAATGGGAGAAATTTAAAGTGTAGAAAAATGTTCTGCAAAAGTGTCCAAAATATGGAACATTTTTCTGCAATTGAAATTTCTTCCATTAAAAAAAGACTGTATTTTTCAATTCCACACATGGCACAGTGCATACTGGTCATTAGAAGCAAGAGGCCTGCTGTTTGTAACTGTGATACATTGAAATGGAAGAACATTAAAATGAAGAGTTAACTTAATCACTAAGGTAACTTTTCATTTTAATTTTTTCCCATTGAAAAGCATTCAGAAACATAATTTTTTTCTCACCCAATATTAAGTTGACAAATACTTTTATTTAAGAGTTAAATACCTCAGTTCTTCAACTCTGTGACCCAGCCCGGGTCATAAATCTGACTGAGCACTGCTCATTATCAGGCCATGCCATCTGCAGCCTGATGAAAATAATGTAAGATAAACACAGCCCTCCCTTCTCCTTAGGGAGAGGATGTGGCCGAATGGCTAGAGCGGTCAACCTCGAAGCTGGGGAACTAGGTTCGAGTCTCAGCAAGGACGCTCAACATTCTGTGATTCTGGGCAAATCACTTAATTTCCCCGTGCCTAACAAAATGAATGTGTCCATCTGTAACCCAACTGGTGCTCATGTAAAGTGCTCAGATACCTTCGGGTTGAGTTCGCACTATATAACAACAACAAAAAAAACTTTCAAAGAAAAATGTGACCCTGTGCTCATTTAAAAACTACCTCAAAGCTGCAAGCTACTCTGAATGTGTCTGGGATCTACTGGTAGCTCACAATTGACTGGTTGGAGAGACCAGACTGTAGTCTGGCAAGTTTAGTAACTTCTGGCGCAGTAACAATACCTCCACACCTACCCCCCATATCTTGTCTTAGAAATGTTGTCAGGGTGGTCTTTATAGCATTAAGGATCATTTCAGGAGAAACAGGTCCCAACGGGTGGCCTTGTATTTCCAATACATGGGGGAGGAAGCAGGGTGGATCAGGTATCTCCCTGTCCACTCCCCACTGGTCCAGAGGGCTTGGTGAATTTGTCTATCCGAGCCAATTGGCCCTTAGCCCTTAACCATGCCCTTAACCATGGCGACCAGTCAGGCAAGGCCACCACTCTGACCCTCTCACAAGCGAGGAGCTACAGCACAAAGCAACCTCCCAGAGGTAACTATCAAGGACAAGGACCGAGTTCTGCATATGCACCAATTTCTGGAATGTTCACCCCAGCTGAACAACAATGGGAGGCTGGCGGTAAATAATATTGCAGTGACCACTTTCACCAACACTCTCAGGTCTCTACAGAGTATAGTTGCAACCTAGGTTTCCAGATGCACTCAAGTAGGATTAGTTCAGAGGTTTGATGGCAAGCAAATTATTCCCACTTGGGTGGGGCTTCTAAGTCTGATTGCCCCCGTAACTATTGTCTCTACAGAATGCCTAGAATGTAAGTGATTGTCTTATGGGGAGGGAGTTTAAGCTCTGCCATTACCTCCACCAGGTCACGATGGGCTCACCCACCTCCACCACTTGCAGCTCTACTCACAAGCACCTGCTGCTGGGCCCGTGTGCACTCCCCAACAGCTACACCTCGACTGCTGTGATCAGGATATACTTCGATGTAGAGCCCCGGGGCAGGTGAGGGAGAGAAGAAGCCACCCCTGCCTGCCTCACAGGCAGGCGGCCACCCAGCGATGCTGACCCCCAACTCCTGCACTCCTATCAGGCAGTGCACCGCACCGATCAGGGGATGTCCTTGGTGATCTCCAGCCTTCCAATGCCCCGTCTCCCTCCTGGGAAAGACTGTGGTGATGCATCCCGGTGTTAAACCAAGTGAGGACTCACACCTGTCAGAAAGTGCCGCTTTTTGCTTGTGAAATCTATTGTTTTTAATATAAATCTTAAACGGGGCTTACATTCCCCACCCCCAGCTTTCCTGGCTTTTCATTGGTTCCTGTGCTTGCCATTTTCATTTACTCTATTTCTATTGGCTGTCGCTTATTTTCCTCAACTTGCCAATGCTTGTTCCTAGTCTGCTTCTCTTATCAGTTTCCCGTAGCCGAAATACTGTTAACATCCGCTTTGGTGGAACTATTTTTTCATAGAGTTTTGCCTCTTTCTGATTTTTCGGCTTGCCGGATACTTTAAATTAACAGATTAATAATAGCCCAATTTATCACCTGAGAGATTAAGTGATTTGCCCCAAATCACAGTATGTTGCGCTGCAGACTCGAACCGGGATCCCCATCTCTCTCGAGGCAGCAGCTCTGGCCATTGCACCACATTCTTTCCACTCCTGTGATACTTGTTATTTTAGCTTTCACATAAACACCTTTTAATGTTTTTACTTTTAAGTTTCCTTCTAACATGGCGGTCTGTTATGTTAGAACATTTACTAAATATGCCCACCACACATGAAAATGTAAGCAAGCATGATTCACAACATAGACATGGCACGATCGTTACATGAATGCTTTATGAGCCACACATGTACCTATTGGCGGTTATCTTCAAATGGGCTTTCTTTAGGAATTGCCAGCCATGCGTCCGCATGACGAATGTGTTTGAATGCGAATGGAAATAAAAAAGCATTTACAAATCTAATTGCTTGACATTTCCGAGCCGAGACCCATTGGCTTAAATGATTGTAACCTTTGAGTTAATTACAGGGGTGCACTAAACTTTACTGTAATCTGCCAATTTCCCAATCACGGGATGTCACACGGTGGAGACTCAAACCGGGATGACCAGCTCTCAAATCAACAACTCTAGCCGCTGCACCACATCCTCTCCCCTCCTTTGATGCTTGTTCCACTTGAAGTAATGTATTTCTTGTGGTGGGGGGCTCGGTCGCTGAGGAGATTTAGCGCATATTTAGGGCGCCTTTCAAATATCTCACCAACCCCTGGCAGGTCCAGGTTGGTTGAGGGCGGAAATTCATTAATAAAATAGCGGCTCTTTGGTGGAGCATGTGAAGTAGTTTGGCTGCTTTGAGACAAATTTGCAAGGATACAGTGGCACACTACAGCCACACAATCCGGCTTCAATAGCTACTTTTCTATCGTAGTCACAACTCAAAGTGCAAATCCAGTTCAAGAGTGTCGAGGCACACTATCACATAGAGTTACAGAAACGTGCAAATTCTCCTCCCCTCTCCACTGGATGTACACTCATAAATCATCTCTCGTCACGCTTGAAGTACTGTGCTTTGTTGTGCTCCATTTCTGTGTTTGCTACGCAAATACAAAACATACAAACGTACACATTTGTTCGTGGTTAGTCAGATGCAAGGTAGGCAGAGTCGCTTTTTCAACATTCTCTAACCATATATTTTTTTCAAAGCACTGTATTCCTAAATTCACATTACCTTTTTAAACAGAAAGGAAACTGTACATTATTTTCATATCAGGGAGTCCAATGCTTTCACCAGGCATGACCTTTAAAATGATTTTCATTTGTGGGTTTGTCTGGATTTCAAGCTGCTTTCCAGACTTTTAAAAACATGAGCATGTTATAAAAACATTTATATAATATACATGAAATAAAAATGAATGGTTCAGTCCTCAGCACAAATCAGAATATTTGGCAAAAGACATTGGTGTGAAGCATTAAGGAATTTGTGTGCAGGTTCTTCCTAGACACTTAGATTTGTTTGCAGACATATAGTAGATGAGGGAGACCTGAATTCCACAAACATTTTTGCACATCTAAGTTAACCGTGAGTGTGCAGACAAAGACGTTTGAAAGGCTATATGCAGAATTGTCAACATTTTTTCCTAGTAAAGTGCAAATGTGGAACTTCTACCACTACAGTGGGTTTTCCTCAATTGCAAATTTACGGTTTACCGCAGAGGTCTTTGGGCATTTGCTGGTGGTCCTACTTGCACCAGTAGATAAACACCCTGAAACTCAAACGTCTACATAAAGTGTTTACTTCACTGGAAGGAGATACAAGACATTTTTGTAATGTGATGCCTGAACCTATCTAGAAACACACTTGCTTCCTCGGAAACACTATTCATGGACATATATTTCTAACTTCCCATGCTCTCCTCCTGCAACATGCAGACTTACTTTTGATGCAAACATTTGTAACTTTGCAAACTGTTGAGATTGTGCACCATTCCTCTATATGAGGGAGAGTTGAAGTATTTTAAAAGTAGAGACCTCAGGTAATAAATAAATAAATGCACTTGGTTAAATAGACGGGCCCAGGCTACATTTCAAATATCCCAGAATCTACTTTCGCACCTATGTTCGTGTCTACATGAAGGCTCATTCTTCTTACCACGAACTTCAGGTTTCTACTCTAGAAGGCTTTCCCACACAAAATGTTCATCGGCATCTTGAAAATTATTGCTAACTTATTTCAAATTCGATCATTTAAATGGATTCAACTCGGCCAAATGTGTGATCATTTATGGACTACTGGAGCAGAGTTGGAGGTATTAGATATGACATCCCAGCTGTGGAATTCAATCCAAATTTCAAGTGTGCCACCCATTTGAATGTCTTTTTTAGGTTTCGCCTGCACAGAGCTTGCGCTGTACTTGTGAAATCTCCTGTATTTAATATATCTTAAAACAGGGCTCTTATCAGTTCCCATGCCCAAATTACTGTGTTCATTCACCTTTGTGTGGAACTCTTTTTTTGTTAACTTCACCTGGCTGCACGCATTTACGATACTACTACTAAAGATGTTCACACTGTTTAAGCCCCATTCACATAGATGCATTTACAAATGCTAGTTGACATGGTCATCCCCACTTTTCGCCTGGTAAATGATGCAATTTTGACCGAAGTACACTGGGTTCCTGCTATCCAGCTCCCCAATGCCAGACCTCTTTCCCTAAAACTGTACAATTGTTCCCCCAATTGTCAATACCTTTAGCTCCTCTGTATGTCCCTAGTAAATGGTACCCATGGTACCTAGGGCATGGATGCTAAAGAGGGTCCCTAAGGGCTGCAGCATGTATTGTGCCACCCTAAGAGACCCCTCACCACATGCATGCAAACTGCCATTGCAGGCTGCGTGACATGGTGCAGACAAAAGTGAAGACACAACATGGCAATCCTCCAGTGTGTTAAGCCTGCAGACACTGCATTAAATATATGAAAGTCATCCCTACAGCAGGCCTTACAGCCCTATGGCATGGTGCATTATATTACATGTGAGGACATAGCTGCAGGAGCAGATATGCCCCTGTGATGTCCAAGTCAATTCTTGGACATTGCTAGTGAACAGGGAATGCATCTTGAGTGTATGTACTGGGCACTGTCGATTAAAATTTTCCAACTACATGATGGCTTCACTTAAACCAAAGATGTTTGGTATCAAACATCTCGTATTAATAAACCCAAACTGATTCCAGTGATGGATTTATTAATACATGCACCGAGAGGGTACCTTAGAGGTAGCCCCTGAAAACCTACCAACCTCTAGTGTGCTTGCTGACTGGTGCAGACCAGGCTTCAACCACAGACAGGTTAGAGCCCATGTCATTTGAGGGAAGAAACAATGCCTGCTCTGGCCGGAGGTGCTGTCACCTCCTCCAAGCAGCATGGCTAATAATCACAATATCAAGGCAGGAGGCTTCAAAGGACTCTGCTGCCTTTGATATGCAACGCCAGCTTCCCCCAGACTTGGGAGATGCCACCCCTGAGGCCTATTTGGCACCAGGACAGGTGGAAAAATTAGCTAGTTAGGAGGCATGTTCACCATCAGGCTAGTTCAACCCCTAAGGTGAGCTACCGGGTGTGGATACGAAAAATAGAATTCCACCATCTTTGGTTTTGGTGGACTTAGGCTCACTGGGTCAGGGTTATGCCTACTTCCCACAGGAAGTAGTCATATAGGGGATGTAGTCACCCTAAAGGTAGGTAGCCCATTGGCTGCTACCTGTCACTCCCCTTCACGCCCCTAAATTAAGTATTTAGGTGGCACCCCTGATGCCAGGAACTCAGATTCAATGGAACCAGAAGAAGAGGACAAAGAAGAGCTACTAAGACGAGAACTGAAGTCTTGCTGTGGACATTTGGCACCAAACCCTGCCTGCCTGCACCAGTCTTGACAATCATGAAGAAACCGGCTCATCCTGCAGCTGAAACTTTACCAAAAACCCTGGTAGACTTCCAGGACTTTGCAAATCACCAGCAAACTCCCTTTGAGTAGAGGAGCTATTCCCCTGCAGTCCGCAGACACCAAAACAGCAGAGTCTGGCTTATTGTACTGCCGCCCCTTGGTCTACCAATGCAGCACAGCTCAGGAAGAGGTCTCCATGCTCCAGTAGGTCAGCTCCATCTCCCCACCAAGTGAGAAGATGCCAGTACTATCCGGAGCCACACAGCACCACTACCCGGGGCACCCGACCCCTGGCAGCAACCAAGGCCTGTTTAGGTCCAGTCGGGGCTCCAACAGTACCGAGACTGAGCAGCCATTGAAAGATGTCAGCACCACAGAGACACATCTCCAGAGTGGCCCAGCTGTCCTGATTTTTGCACCCTCAACCGTTGAGACCGACAACCGCAAGGCCCTGCGACGCACTAGGCGAGCCAGCCAAACCCTTCTGCAACCGAGCTCGAGAACATACTGTGCTGCCTTACCTCCAAAACCATTGTGAATCGAGCCCCCCGTTGGAAGCTCCCAGACTTGTCCCCAAGTCCCCCTGTGCAGCCTGTTTCTAGGTGGCCACCCTCTCTCCTTTGGTTTAGCGCATAAGGCTACCAACCTGGCCAGCACCACTACACCCGGAGGCACCAGGGCAGGTAATCTCTAACTGCTGGTAGTACTTTGGACCTTACCCCCCTACTGAAGGGGACCCCCCGGAAACCTACTGCAAGTACCTGTATACCATATATGCCTTTTTCTCCCATAGGAAAGCATTATGCGTAAAGAAGCATTTAACTGAACATTTTACTTACCTGTGAAATTCAATAGTTAAAAAGTACTTACCTGATATGGAAGTTCTTGGTATCAAAATTTATATAAAAATAAAAGTTATTTTTCTAAATTGGTCTTGGATTTATTCTTTGAGTGTGTGTCTCATTGATTGTCTCTGTGAGTACGACAAATGCTCAGCACTACCCTCTGATAAGCCTAAACTGCTCACCCACAATACCACAGAAAGAGAGCATTTAGTGTTATCATTTTTTGCCTCTGTCAACCAATAAGGGTTGCCTGGACTCTACACAGTGTATCTCGTTTTCGTCCACTATATAGAAAGCCAGCTTCCTACAATACTCCACTGGGCAGCAAAAAGCTCTAGTGTCAGCCATCTGTCCCACACACATCTCTCGGACACCATGCTGAGGCAGCTGGGGACATTTCGGTATCTACCTGTAGGAAAGTGCCACATTTTGACATGGTCACCCCCACATTTTGCCTGGTATTTGATGTGATTTCGACTGGAAGTGCACCCGGTCCCTGCTAACCAAGTCCCCAGTGCCAGACCTCTTCCCAAAACTGTACAATTATTTCCCCCAATTGGCAATTGCTTTAGCACTCTCTACAAGTCCCTAGTAAATGGAACCCCTGGTACCTAGGGCCTAAGGTACTACCGAGGGTCCCTAAGGGCTGCAGCACAAATTGTGCCACCCTAAGGGACCCTTCACCAAACTCATGCAAGGTTGCCTTTGCAGGCTGCGTGTGCAGACAAAAGTGAAAACAGGACATGACACACATCCCTGTGTGCCATGTCCCCTAACACTGTATGTAATATTTGTAAGTCACCTCTACAGCAGGCCTTACAGCCCTAAGGCAAGGTGCCTTATACTACATGTGAGGACATATCTGCATAAGCAGATATGCCCCTGTGCTAGTCAGTTCCACTATTGCCAGTGCAATTGAACAGGGGAAGCCATTTTAAAACATGTGCTAGACACTGGTGAAAACGAGTTCCCCAGCTACATGATGGCTTCACTGAAAATAGGGATGCTTGGTATCAAACATCTTGTGTTAATAATCCCACACTGATTCCAGTGTTGGATTTATTAATACATGCACCCAGAGGGCGCCTTAGAGGTGCCCCCAGAGAACCGACCAGCCACTAGTATGTTGACTGACTGGTTTTTGCCAGCCTGCCACGAGAGACAAGTTTCTGATCTCCAAGGGTGAGGGCCTTTGCTCTCAGGAGGTCAGAAACAAAGCCTGCTCTGGAAGAGCGTGTTCACACCCACTCCCACAGGATGACCTGCTGATTAGCTTTCCAGGGCAGGCGAGCTTCAAAGAAGCCATCACCTTTGAAATGCGAATCCGGCTCTTCTCACAGGAGAGGAAGCCAACCCCCTTTGTCCTGAGCTCTTTGGTACCTGGACAGACGGGAAAATTAGCTAGTCAGGTAGGCGTGCCCACCCCCACACAGGTACCACCCCTAAGGGGGCCTAACCTGAAGAGGATACAACTTTTCTGAGTTGGTGATGACAAACTTAGAAACTCTGGGACAGGGTTATGCCCACTTGCCAAAGGAAGCGGTCATATAGGGGGCATAGTAGCCCATTGGGTACTACCCTACACTCCCCTAGGACCCCTAAATTCAGTATTTAGGGGTGCCCCTGGCACCAGAAAACCATATCCTGCCAACCTGAAAGAAGAAGAGGGGCATGAAGAGTCACAAAGAGCAATAACAGAAGACCCAGAAACGGACTTGGTGCCAACCCTAACGGCCTGCCTGTTGACTTCGACAATTGAACCAAAAGATGGCTTGTCCTGCAGCTGCTGTGTCTCCAAAACCTGGGAGACCTGCCAGCCCTTCACCCAGGAACCAAGAACTCCCATGAAGCAGCGGAGCTGCTTCGCTGCATCCTGCAGGCACCCAAAGAGACCTGAGAGGACTCCAAGACCGCGAAAACCCAACGCCTAAGAACACCACTGCACCCATTGCTCCAAGCTCGAGTTGAAGTGGGTCAACGGTGCCAGCATGTCCAACAGCCCTCCAGAGACTGAGTCCACTGTGGTTTCACCCCTCCTGAACTCTCCGACGTCACCTGCAGTCTCAGTTCGCATGCCCTCTCTACCGTGACTGCTTTCGGTAAGGAAAACCTGCCGCCTAAAGACACCTCTGCCCGTGGAGAAGAGAACCAAAGGCGTCCCATGTACCTGAGCATTGTGAAGCGTGAGCCCCACTGTTGGTTCAGCTCGACTGGCCTCCCAGTCCAAGCCTGTAGCCTCTTTACCAGATCCCTATAGCCTAACATTGGGCACCCAGAGCTGTTTTGCACCCCTTCACCTGGCCGCCCTAGTCTTGCTGGTGCTGCCTTGGACCTTGCCCTACACTCACCTTAAGTCCTGGAGATTGGTTCCTTAAGTCGCTGTACTCTAGCTGAATGCCGTACTTGTTCTTCCTCCCATAGAATAACATTGCAGCTTCTGAAAAATGCACTGCTGACTTTTTAAACATAAAAGTATTTCTCTTGCAAAATATACTTACCTGATGGTATTGATTCTGGTGCCTAAACATCTATAACAATATGTGTTATTTTATGAATTGGTGTGGATCTCCTTAATGAGTTGTGTGCATCATTTTATTACTTTTTTTGCAGATGTCTTACACTCCTTTCTGATAAGCCTAAGGCTGCTCGACCACACTACCCCCTAGAGGAGCACCTTGGGATTGCTAGAGTAAGCCCCTGTCCACTAGTAAGGGAGTACCTGAACCCTTTGCACAATATACCTCTTTTTGACATATCATATAAGGGCCATATTCCTACATAACCAATCTATCGGTGCCCCTCATCATCTCTCTCTCGTCAGTAGCCAAAGTGCTCAGTATTTTGTTGGCACGCTGGGGGCAAGACCGCCAAATGCCTCAGCGCAGTCCTGAGTCATTGCTGCCACCAACCAAGGAGCAGCCCAGCTGCCCAATTCACCAAACACACTGGCCCTGATCTCTGTCCCAGACAGAAACAGGTCCCCTGCAGCAGTCACATCTGGTTCTCTTCCCCATGGGTCTCCCACACTCGGACAGTGCTATAGACATCTAGGGAGAACCTGCTTAGCACTCGATGGGGCTCTTGACCTGGAATGAATAAAAGCTCTAATAAGAGTGAAACACGTGTCAGGGGGTTGCTTTTATTCATTTCAGGTTGACTTGGATGGTATTTTGCCAATTGTGTCAGGAATGGCAAAAGGAATTTGGAAATTTCTCACGTCGGCTTGAATGGAACTTGCTAATCCTGTGCTTAAGGACTTTGCTTTGCAGTAAAAAAGGCAAAAGACTGTCACTTTCTAGCTCAGTACGGATGGCACTCTGTTAATACTATGCTTAAAAACTCTGCTTTAAAAACAGACATTTGAGGTGAGCAGAGTTGGAGTGTCGGTGGTGTGTAGAGTGTTCCATATAAAGGAGCTGCTCTCCATCTGAAACTTCAGGACTACCCAGGGTTCCTTGCTCTTTTTTGCATAATTTAGGCAGCACTATAAGTCTGAAAGGGCATTGTTTTCACTTATACCGGATGATCCCTTGTGCCTAACAAAGCAATACCTCTGACGAGCTCTAGAAAGATCGAAACATGTGTCAGGAATTTGTCAAAAAAGACTTGCAGACAGCAAAAATCAACAGTGCTACCTGAATTATGAAAGAATACAACCAAAGGAGTCAAATACTTTTTCCCTTTGGAGACTTCTAATTGAGGCTTTATTGTAGCCCTCTTTGGCATTTACACTCACTTATAGGATCATTGCTAATCTCTAGGAGGAAGAGTAAAGCTCAGGGGTCCCGGATCAGGATGATGCAACTACAATTCCCGAAGAAGAGGCATCAGATAGAGATAAAAAAGAAAATATGTCAACTGTGAGAAATGCTTTGAGCACTGACAAGGACCAAGACACTCTAGCTTTGTAGGAGACACAGGCGGAGGGCCTATTTGAGCTGTGTGGTGATGTCATTGCTGCTACTACCCCACTCGTCCCATAAGTAACACAGGGAAAGAAATCACTCCTTTCTCTTTACAACCCTGCCAAAGAACCAGATTGAAACCAGGTTCAAAAATCTTTTTATTTTAAATATTAATGTAAATTAATTTTATATATTTATTTTAACAGTAAAACAAAATAAAAAAATCTACAGCACTAATAACATAATTGTGATTTAAATCAGTAATCCATTTAAATAAATTAAAAAAAATGTTTTCCTGAAGGTAAAATGAAAAAATATATTCCCAACTAAATAAGAAAAAACGTTTTATTATGCATTAATTATTATTGAGAGTGATGCTTAGAATTAATTAGAAGTAATTTAATTATATTTTAATACAAATTAATGTTACATTAATGTAAAAATTCAAGAAAGGTTGTTAAAACGTTTTTACAATTAAATAATAAATGTTTTATTTTTAGATTTGTTAGCATTAAATTATGTTTGCATATATTTTTAAACAACTTAAATAGTTTAATTTCATTTTAAATTATTTCCTGTGGGGTTTTAATTTAGGTCTCTACATCCATTATTTTCTATGAGAGGATGTTGTACTACCAGTGGTTGGCCATGTGTGGTGCTGGATTTACCCCAGCTCTGAGGTGGAGTAATTTACTACTGTTTGGGGTCCCTTTTTGGCAGTAGTAACTTTGAAAGAGCAGTTTGTGAATAGCGGTGGGCTTACTCTGTTGTGGGTGGGTTTATGTCCGTCCCTAAACCCCTCTCGAACACTCCCTAAACCCCTCCTTACTCCTTCCTAAGCAACTCCCATTTAATAGTAAATATGTCCTTTTTTGCAGCCACCCCACAGGTCTTTTCCCACATTTACTTCTGATTAGTAAACTTACATTTGTGAGGATTTCCTCCTAGAAAAGATAGGAGAGGCGGAAGTGCAGATTTACACTGAAAGGTTTGTGAATAGTATTTTGTAGTACTTTGGTAGTTCTATTGTAGGACTCCTAAATGTACTACAAAATGCAGTTAGTGACTAGGCACCCATGGACATTATTTAAAATTTGTCCGACTGGATACTCGGCTACAAACATGGTGGATGTCCTGTCCGCCGTATTAGAAGTACATTATAGCCTGTGGCTTTTATAATACAAATGGACAGGATATCTGTCATGTTTTGACAGTGGCTCATCCACTAAACTCTAAATAAGACCCTCAGCCCTCGTTTATGAGTCACTTGGTATTTACTATCTCTGCATAAACACTTGTTTTGTGCACAATTTACCACAAATGATTATTACCATGTGCATAAACACTTTTTTGTTGCATAATTTCCCACAAATGATTACTACCATGTGCAATGTACAAAAAAATGTCGTAGCGCGGAGCTGCGCCAAAATCCGCAGCGCTGCGCTCTGACATTTTTAAAATGCAGGGATGCGATGTATTCACAATACAGCACACCCCTGGGTTTCCACTAGTGCTGGCACAAAAAAAGGTGCCCATCGCAGGCCCCCTGCCTCCATGTTGCAAGGGTGCCTGCGCAGCAGGGGAGATTGTTTATGTGCAGGTAGGGACACCTTCCTGCACATAAACAATCACTCATGACAAATTGCTCTTTCTATGTGTGCTGCAGAATGCAGCACACATGGAAAGAGCAACAAATGAGGAGAAATTAATAATTTCTTCTCATATCGCCATTCTAACGCCTGGTAATCCATGGCGTTAGAATGGCACTGTTTTTGGCACTGCCTCAGCCTTGTAAATCTGGGGTAGCATCAAAAAGCAATGGATGTTGCAGTGGAATGCCCACAGCAACACCCATTGCATGCCCCTTTGCCACAGAGGAATGAGGCGGAAAGGGACATATTTACAAGGTGGTTTTAAGCCACGTTAAATGGCTTAGCGCCAACTTGTAAATATGGGAAATGGTGCCACGCCACAGGAGAGTCAAATAAAGTGACGATCCGTTGGTGATTGGGGCTTGTAAATATGCCCCGATGTGTCTTCAGAATTTATGGAGACAAAACTAACTCTGATAAGAACAACATCTCAAACTCAAATAATACCAGTTTGTTGTATCTAACACTACAACCGTCAGATATCTTGAAGCTTCATATACACTGGAACTATACCCTGATATTTGAAGCAAATTATAAAAAAATGTTTAATTAAACTAAACAAGATTGTTTACAAAGAGAAAAACTTTATTAAATGGCAAAATCAGTTTAGCATACAAAGCTCCCAAATTTCTCTTTCTATTCTAGGAACTTCATATTCTAGTACTATTTCTATTTTGACGATGTGCATTTTTACATCATAAAACATTGTATGGGCTAAAAAGAACTTGAGGATTTCAACTCTTAGTAGGTCCAAAGACAATGAAGATCTTGCATTTCCAGATTTGTAACTGTATTATTGTATAGCTAGATTAAGAAATTGAAAATCTTGTCAGAACATTATTTTCACCTTTTATGATTGAAGGATGACTGAGTCTTGTATGCACCTACAAACTATTTTGGGATATCACTTAAGACAGACACACATCACAAGTAATTGGGCAATTACATTTTGAATAACAATGGATTGCATGAAACCATCTGGAAACAGATTAGGACTTGTTAATGTTATCTGATGTTGGTGAATGTACACCTTTTGGAGGGAATGTTGCTTCCTGAAGTATTCCAGATTCAAAAAGATACATTCAGGGAATATATGATCACTTGAGAAACTAAAAGTGCATGTTTCTAAAATAATTCATTGTCAATATATTCAGCTTCATGAGTATATGCATAATCAATTAAGATACACACAAGGGAATGCATGTTCTCTTCCACAGATATGGCCGAGGGGGGCTATTTAACCTCCAAACTTGCTGGCATGAATTGGAATCTGAATGGGTTCAAAGACTGGGAGCATGCAAATACCTCTATAGTGAATGTGATGATCAAGTCACCTCCATTTTACTATGGACCCTGTTACATGTTGTTGCATGCATACTTGATCTCTGCTGTCCCTACCTTTCATAACAACTTTGAGTTAACTATCTTTCCTATTGACTGTTGATCGCTATAGAAAATTATTGTATAACTGGAGTTCACGGCGTGGGCATTTGAAAAAATGAATGCTGGGCCCAACTAAGATTGAATAGATTTAAACTAGTGCTGTGTTCTTTCCAAGTAGGGAAACAATTAAATGTGTAGCATTCCTTTTAGTTGGTTGTTTCACTTTGACTGAATAAAGATTCAAAGAATGAAAATTCCCCTACAAAATAAACCTGGGGGATCTTTTGCAAAACATAAACAATTTGTATTTCTCTGTGGCTTGCCTGTGCAGTCAAGCATGTCATATAAAAATAACTAAAAGTTGGAGTGTTTACACATGGTAGGAATTCCAGCCTGGACCATAGTGCTACCAATCACCAAAAAAATGATAATTGTCATGAAGACTTTCTTCTTTGTGACTACTCTCTCTATTGAGTATTCCATATATTCAGCAATTTCAACAATTGTTTACATTTCCATTTCATGTACACCCATATTTAAATGAAATGCATATCCTTGTTTCATGTTCCTGTGCTCAGCAGAGGAAGAACATTTACAGTAACTCAATTGATACCCAAAGGAAAATGTGTACCATAATGTAAAGCAATTAGGAATATATTTTCATAGGTGTGACACAAGTTTCATAAATTCTTGTTCCTGACCTTCTTTTATCTCTCTTTGATTTCAATGTTTTAGACCATGGTATGCCCGAGTACCACTAAGCTACCATGCATTTTGAGAGTTCAAACAGTGACAAATTCAAAGTAACTAAGCAGCTTTCTACGATACAATTCTCAGGCCTGATCAAAATGAAGAACAATTGTGCTCACTGAATCTGACCATCATTATCCTAGTACAGTTCTCAAAAAAATGTTTTTTCCTCCATAGGTTGCACCAAAGATAAAAGCAATGATGATGGAAGAAGGAACAACAATGGTCAGTTATCAGCCCCATGGGGATAAAGTGAATTTCTTCAGGATGGTGTTCTCTAACCCAGCTACAAGGAAATCTGATGTTGACTTCCTTGTTGAAGAAATTGAAAGGTTTGGAAAGGATTTGTGACCCCAGAGGATACTAGGCAAGACTTTGAAAACAGCCTTGTTATATTTGTTAATAAAATGTTGACAGATGCTTAGAACTTTAGCAGACTTTATATACACAGTTTAAATAAAGCCTCTGAAATATTTTTACAAAGGATAAATATTTGAATCATTTGGTTACATGTCTTTTAAAGAAAATTGGCAAGGTAATTGCTTTTACATTTGGTATATGTTTTTGTATTCTACATATGTGTCACCAAACAAATGACACTAAACTGAGACTTCTGCTACTGTGTTCAACAGGCAGATTTAAGAAACATTAATAGAAACAAGGTGTGAAACCAGATTACTACATAGAATGGCATGGCAATAAGATGGAGAGGCTTTTTATTTAAGTGACCATGTATTTCAATGTATTTCCATGTAATACTATTAGCACAATACTGCTCTTTAGTCACTGCCTGTATTACTCTATGAAGTATAGCTATAATCCACAGACAAGCATACTGCTACCTTTACAATAGAACATTTCAGAATGTGGAATTTAGCAACTCTCCACCTTTACAACATATCATAAATAATACAGCCATCCACTCTGTACCTTGTGTTTGCATCCTTCTACAGGAGAAGACCAATGTCTTGCTTACTTTCCCTATATCTTTATGGAGACATTTGCAGGGCTGAGGCTTATAGATGGTGGTTGAATGAATTCCATCAGCATTGTATGGCCAATCTAGAGGAGGTAATGAAGTGTGTCATTATCCACTGCTGCTGAAGCCCTGCCATGTTTGGCCTAGTTGCTGAAGTGCTTCTTGATGCCCACATTACAGCTGTACGCTATGGGGAGTGGCTTTTTGTCAAGGTAAGCAGACAGGACTTTTTAAAGTGACACTGCAAAGCCTTGCTAAATGGCAGCTGTGTGGGTATATGATGGTCCTTGCATTGAGCTATAATGGTGGGGATGAGGTACTATGATTATTGATACATGTTTTGACAATGGTGGGTGTTTATATATTTGATTATAGTTGTGTAGTTGTATAGTTATGGGTGTGTTTGGATATGATGGTGGCTGGGTAGCCGCATTATTCGACAAACTTTGAAATGTGATGTAATAAAGGAAATTATTTCTTTGTTTTTTAGTGTAAAATGATATATAAGTATATGACAAACTGTTGCTGTGTTATGGTTGTTGTGAGCATGTACTATGGTGGCTGGTTTGATGTATAAAGTTAGATGTGTTTGTATATGATGGTATCTGCGTGGGTGTAGAATAGTGGGTGGATGTCCATTTGATGATGTGTATAGACATTTTTTATAAGTTTGGGTGTATGAAGTGATTGTGTGATTGGTAGTATGTGGTAAAATACTAGTACTTGTGACATACAATAATTGTTGTGTGACAATAGTTGATGCTGGCTGGAATACTGTACTATGTCGCTTGAGTTGTGATTTAATGGTGACTGAATGCATGTAGGAAGGTGGGTTTGTTGCCATACTCTGGTGTTTTTTTGTTTTTACATTTGATGTTGATTGTGTGGTTGTATAAATGAAGGTTGATTGTTGGTTGTGTAGTGTATGGCTGTTAAAGGTGTGTAACGTTCCGAACAATGTATGCAAGAGTTGTGAGTTAAGACTGGCTTAGGTTGGTGTGGTCGGTCCATGAAATTAAGGTAGCACCTTAACCTGAGAATTACTTTAACTTTTTTATGATGATGCCACTATAAACATATTAGTCTACCTTAAATTTCTTGCAACTTTAGTTAAGTTAGGACATTTATTTTTTTAATTAATTTTAATATGAATAAGTATTTTAGGCATAAGTTGCCAATTTTAATTAATCGTTATGTTTTTTGTCATTTTCATTTTCAGACTATTTCTTACTTAACTTTGGTGTAATGATCTTTTTGTTGGGAAAAGCGCACATGTAACCTAAGGATACATTTTTGTAATACTTTAAGCATGTGTATGTATGTACTTAAATATTGTAGTGTACAATTAACTTACCTTACATATGTGTACTGTTTTGCCACATTTTCAGACTATTTCTTACTTAACTTTGGTGTAATAAACTTAGTTTTTGTTGGGAAAAGAACACATGTAACCTAAAGATAAATTTTTGTAATATTTTAATCATGTGTATGTGCCTCTCAAATCAGTTGCAACCCCAATTTGTACCGCAGTAAACTTAAATAATGTAGCATACAATTAACTTACCTTACCTATGTCTACTGTTTTTGTTTTAAAAAGAAAGTTGTGTAACAGTATGGTTCCTTTCTCAGACTTCTAAGTTGTGCCTTACACTCCAAAAAGACACAGGAAGGATATGTACTGTCTGCTTCTTTAAGAAATAATACACTTATTAGACCTGCTATTTTTACAATTTAAAAATGGGCATGAATTGAAATGCTTAGGTTTTTGTTATGTAAAATATATTTAATTATTTATTAAATTTTAGGTTATTTTCCGAAGTTATGGGATTTATTTTTATTTTCTTTAATGTTTGCAAACATTAGTCACTGAAATTAGCATTATTTGAATTATTTATGCTGTTTTTGTTTTACTCTGTAAGCTGCTAACTTAGATAATACAACACCTTACATACCAAAGTGTTCATGCTCATCTTTATTCATGGAATTCCTTTGTTAGGAGTGACTATATTTTTTTTATTTCTAATCTTCATGAAAATTAACTAATTGATTTGTGTGCATTTTTTAAATACAAAGTGATGTATGCCAGTTATTATTTAGAATCCTTTCACTGAGGTCACTCGACATGATTAGAATTATCCAATACAAAAAAGAGTATTTGATAAATAATCCATGTTCATTATTTTAAATCTTTCTGTGAAAACAATTGTCAGATAATATTTTTTGCTGTGAGGTATTTTAGCTCCTATAAGGGCATCTCTTTAAAATCATTTCCATTTGTTGTTCGAACTTCAAGGATGGCTTAACCCAATTCTCCTGAAGTCTGGATTCTAGGCTGTTCCTGGGGATACTGGCCAAAGCAGTATACTGCCAAGTATAACTTCGCAACAGATTTGGATTGGGCAGGATTTAAGGCAAAGTGGAGCACTGGATTCAAAATTGTGTATCATGTTCAGTGTGTGCCGTCATAATGTAATCACTTTACATGTAAGAGGTACTGATCTTGCACATATTCCCTCGCTGTCCACCCTTTTGTTTTGAGGTGAAGGAAGACATTATTTAATTACCTGCAATTTATCCCAATACACACTTTTGTAATGCACTGCCTAACATCAATGTAGTTCTTCACTACTGATTTTAACCCAAAACAAATTTTGGAGATTACCAGTTTAGTAATATTCACCATAGCAATATAATGTATGACAATTCAGATCTGTTTCACAGAGAAGGTGCCCATCTTACTGATGAAAGTAATGCTGTCATTTTGCGTGATTCACAAAGTACTGTCATTCAAATCATTTAATGACCACTACTTACATCTTTTCACTAGAACCTAGGGCTTTTTAAAGAGCTACTTGCTTTACATCGTTTTTATGGAATGTTATTAATTTCTTTGAAAATCAATTGTGAACATTTCATTGAAGTTTGCAAACTTAGTGACATAAAATATTACATTAACAGTTCTCACCTACTTTTAAACCATGTGGTGGGCTGAGTGACGACCGTAGAAAATGATATTGTAAAGGAAGAGTCAGTGTGTATGACAATACAAGATAATGCAAGCTCACTACTGTTTATGGACAATCAGCTTTATGTTCATGAATGATAAAACATAATTCTTCATCACTTTGTCACCACAGTTGGTGTCTCTGCAACATTAGTAACAGCAGGGAAAAAGAGTGCCAATAACACTTGCTTACTTTCTTTTATTATTGTAGTTGAAGCACCTACCTGTGAGGATTTTGCTACTAAGGGTGTTTGTGGGGTAAATTTTCCAGAGTCCAGTTGCTGTTCAGCTGACAGAATTGCTTTATTGTGGTCACTATGTGGTTATCTACAACTTGGAGTTAGATGCAGACATACTGCATGAGAAATGCTGTCATATTGAAATGTTGGACATGACTTAACTATCGTTGTGCCTAGATTGTACTGCCAATTACGTTTTCCATGTTTAAGGGCATCACCTCATTGACAATAGATTAACTCTTCCACATGCTTATAATCTGAACTATCCACAGATTCACAAAACTGTGATAACCCGGACTCAAGGGGGGCCAGAGAGACCAACTACCGCTACCTGCATGTGTAGTGATTTGGTCTGTGGATCAGATTCCAAAGGATCACATTATTCAATGATACCTGCTTCAGCGTTCTCTACCCTTGCACCTTCACCAATAGTTGCCATTATATTATTCCAGACTATGATCTAAGTAAAAATTAACTTCCCATCATTTGCAAGAGGTTTGACGAATGCCTAGCTATCCTGCTTCGAGAGAAAAACTGAAACTTTCCAGTGTCAAGATAAAAATAGGTTGGATTTTTGCCATGTTCTGTTGCCTTGGTGCTTTCTGTCTTGGGAACTGTTACCTGTTTTAGGAGCTGGATTAGAGTGTGTTTAGGAATACTGCATGTTGAAAAAAGTGTTTTCTTGAACCTTAAGCAAACACATTTTTACTTAGCAAAACAAAGTTGCTTCATTTTATAAATACATAATTTCTTTTTTGGTCAAATTTTAATTAGAAGCATGTTTTATGAATAACATGGATGTATTTATTTCCACCTCAGAATTTACTAAACTGAAATTAAATTATTTTGTGGTGCCATTCTGCTTCTATAAAAATTCAACATTATTTGCTTTAGTGTTCGATTTCTAGTTAGGTTATTGAAAGCAAATGTTTGCCAGAACTCACAACAATCAATTAGAATCCCTGACAGCCTCTGGTTGGTTATCTTACTTGTCTAACATACCTTCTATCTAGGCAAGGTGAGACAGCGGAGTGGTGTGGGCCGCAGCTTGTCTGTTCTCCATGCTCAGGCTGGTAAGGTGGAAGAGATCTAACCAGTTGTGATCATCAGAAGTCTAGGATAATATAATACAACTATGTTGTGACCCATGCAGAAAGGTGCATGCTTTTGGAGGTAGTTAGCTGTGTTTTGACCAGCCTCACCATACTGTGGAGCAAGAAGATACTACTAGACATTCCACTTCTGTTGCAGCTCCTGTGGGTGCAACTGCACATATGATGGACCTTCGTAGAAAGTTATCTTCTATGTCCAAAAACAGCTATTCTGATGTCTTGATTATCACTGTATCTGTGGTGTTTCCCAGCATGTATACTCTTCTCTTACGCCCTATGAGTTGTGACAGTGAGTGAAGGAGACATTTTTAAAATGTCTGTTCGTAATTTAGCTCCTATCATCCTTTAGCTCCCACAAATCATTCAGGATAATCAAATTGGTTTAAAAATAGTTTTACTTTTTTCGATGTTTGTACATTTTTGTATGTCTATTATTGGTCACTAACATTAGCTTGTTGTGTGTGAAATAATCTCAGTACGTGTGTTACTTGCCCCTTGTGCATTATTGATTGTTCACAAACAAGCAAATGGGTTCTTAATTTTGCAGCGATGTGGCGTCTGTCTCATGAGATGTATGTTTATAGTCTGCCAACAGGACTTTGCCTTCACTGACCTCAGGGTTTGTGTTGGGTATCACTTGTATGTTCCATTTGTGCACCTTGTGTGGGTTCTGCATTGACCATAATGCAAAGTAGTTTGGTTGATGAACATTGGAAATAGTGCAAACTGGTGTCATGCAAATGGAAACTACATTTGTTCCTGTTGGGTGTTGTGAGAAGCAGGGATTTATCATCTTGGTTTGCTAATATGTTGCCTTTTTTTCTTGCCAACATAGGAATGTCTGTTTCCTGTTCCCCCTATGTATTTTCCCTATTGTTTATTAACAATGAGAATGTGGCAAAATGCTTTGTTGCAAAATGAAAGACCATGTGTTCCACTGAGGACTTACATTTGTCAGGAGACATTTTATTAGGTGGTTTTCCCAAGGTGCAGGCTTTGTCAGGTCCAACCTCGGTGTACAGAGGCCCAATTTCAATTTCTTTTTTATTGCTCCATTGATTTAAAGTTTGCAGACATGTGCAAATATCTCTCACGCTGCACAGGTGTGCACTCATATGCAGGGGCACTGACATGTTCACTAATTTTTTGAAATATATACATACCTTGACATGGGACCGAACCTCACATTGTGCTTGAATGGCTGAAAAGCTGCTAAAGCATTAACATTTTGTAACAAGCCATTCAGTGATGTCAGAACTTCACATGCAAAAAACCTTCCTAGGCATCAGTGAATAACAATTTTCTCACCCTACTAATAACTTTTGAATTATTTATCCGACATGTGCCAGATTTGGCAAAGTCCAAATATACATATTTTTCTGGAATGGCTATCAATCCATCTTTGTTAAATTTTGTCAAATTAATATATGGACTCATTGTGGTGCCATGTGTCATTTGGAAAATTCTAATCCTGAGAAAGTGGTAGATCACAATATTTTTAGTAACCAAGAATTAATTCATCTGTATATGTTAAAGAGAACCAGAACCTTTGTACTCCAGCAGGTGACTCAAGATCACCCAAATAGAATATTATTGTGTTTACAGAAAACAGGTTATCTCCATTCTGAGCATTAGTCTGGCCTGACGGAGCACGTTGTCTGTCTTTTGTCCCTGTATTTTCTTTGATTATTTAATTTCACTGATAGACCTTTCCTTGAATAAATCCTTCAGCTCTGTTTTGTTCTGAAGCAAACGTCAATACTTCTGAATGATATTTTTCATTTTTCAAACTTTGTATGGAACAGTTTGAAACTGCTTGATTGTGAACTGGCGACACTACTAACTTAGAATCAATATTCAATGAAAATGCAGAAGGTATAACAATGTCTATGGGGTATTGTCTTGGACAAACACAATGGCTATCCTTGGTAGGAATGAAAGAAAGACTATACGCAAAAGACATGAAGAACCCATGAAGGAAGTTTCAAATATTACAAGGCTATCATAGAAATGGAAGAAAAAGTATGAACAAAAGAGACGAAAGACAAAGGAAAAAGGCATTTTGAAGTAGTATAACAGAAGCAGATGTAAACAGTTTGACTATGGACACAGCTAGCTTGCTAAGTAAAAGTGACAAAGGACACAGGAAATAGCAGATGGGGGCACACTCCATTGTGGGGTTGCATGGGTTTGCATAGATTTGAACCCCAGTCTAGGGGGCACTCTTCTAGCATGCAAACCAAGGATTATTTTTATCAACTTTAGACTATTATGAGTGCACATCTTAGGGGACCTCCCATATATCACCTAGAGTGTAGAAGTGAGGCTTTAATGTAAATATTGTTTGTAAAACAAAATGGACATGAGAGCCATGATTTTATTAAGGCTCCAGCAATCCCGCACCCTTCAGTGTCCGTA
Source organism: Calotriton arnoldi (assembly GCA_963921515.1). NCBI lineage: Eukaryota > Metazoa > Chordata > Amphibia > Caudata > Salamandridae > Calotriton > Calotriton arnoldi. The sequence continues at coordinate 843,345 of CAWUFW010006276.1, read as the reverse complement.
GAGCCTTATCCAAAAATCTTATTAGCCAGACTCAAAAAGCAAGTACTTTGACACTGAGAAAATGTTTGTATTAGTATTTATGAATACTGTTCTGCTGCAAAAATATTGGTAGATAGTGATTTGTTCCTTAAAATGTACAGGATCATCAACTCCAAAGCTGATTTCCCTACCCCATACTACGAATCTGCAGAGATGAAACAGATATGAGGTATTCTGATAAACATTTTAAAAAGTGAGAAAAAGAAGGACAATGTTTGAACCAGCTGTATGGACGACATAATATCCTAAATGAGTATCAACAACTCGAGTTTTAGAATACAACAGAAAAAAAACACATTGGAGCTGTAAGCATACACACGAGCATCAGGAATCCATTCATTAATGAGCTTTTAACAAAGAGTCGCAGAGGATTAGTGAATTGAAAAGAAAATATTTTAAAAACAATGCAAAATAAAATTATTTATAGTCCATAGAAGGACCGCTTGATGTATTATGTGCTTGTTCCCTTAAAGGAAATAATGAATACATTAGGGCACGTTATCCAAGAATAACATTTCCTTCAGAGGTTAAATGGAATACATCTCGTTGAAGGATTCCAGGCATGTCATAATGTTTGTTTTTATTATATATAGAGTCAATACCATGTTCTCAAAGGTAAGCAGAAATACCTTTCTTCAAATTACTTCAGCCCTTTTGAATCTGTGGACGAAACTAGTTTTAATTGAAAATACAAAAACTGTGTGGGGAAAGAAGTGCTTCCAACTTACTAAGGATTCCTTCATCTCAGTGGTCAAAGCAGACCCAGTAGTAGATCCTACGTCGTTGTCATCACAGTGTACTATCAATTCATGAGTTTATTGACATCTTGAAATGCTCATCTGTGAGAAGTTGGCCTGGTATATGCTGTCCACTAATTAAAGTGGGCACATTGCACCAGTCCAAACAACCCTTATGGTGATTAGGTCAAAGATAACCTTTATTGAAAGCTATCCTAGTGGTAGCTATGGAGAGCAGCCTTCAGGCTAAGTCTTGAAGGAATGTTAAGCACCTTGTTTTACCAGAATGCAACCTTATAGTATTGGTTAAATGAAAGGGAAACTACACAGTAGTTATCAAAATATGTATTTATTATATATAACACTCTCTAGTATCCTCTACACGAGGATAGAACACAAATCAAATAACATAGTTGCAAAGAATCAAACGTAAGTAGCACAATACAAAGTGGGCTCCCGGGGGAGACCAAACCATATACTAAATAAGTGGTATAAGAACCACGACTCGGGACTAGACCTACTCTAGAAGGTGTAGAATCGCTGGGACCCCAAGGAACCACCCAAGGTGAGTGAGTAGGGACCCCACGGAGGATGGGTGCAGTGTGGGAACATGACCGCGTGCTCCGTACAATTCAATGGGAAAGTCGCGGTTGGAAAATCAGAGATTAAGGACCCTTCCCAGCAGATTCCGAAGACAACCCTTGGAACTTAAGAGTCTGAAGAGCCACCCCACCCATGGATACCTTTGTACCAGAGTTACCTATCCCAGAGGAGCCGGATGCATAGGTGCGAAGTGGCGTCGGAAACCCTCGTCGTTTTCTATGGATGACGACAAAGAAATGCTGCTGCGGGAAGAACGAAAAGTGTCCAGTGGAATCCAAATGTGGATTCTAGATGAGAAGAACCTGAAAGCAGAGGAGACAGAGTCTGGGTCACTTTGGAGTGACCAGGGGCTCGGTAGACGAATGCCCACCGATGTCGGGTGCCTCAGGTGTGTTGACGGTGAACTTGACTCTTCAGCTGCGAGGACCCGGAGATGTCTAGGATGACCAAGAGCCAAAGGTGAGCTGTCCCACGAAGGATGTCGAGTGCTGAGGGGTCGGTGTCCGGCTGGAGCACCAATCAAGCCTTGGCAGCGGCAAACAACGTAGAGGTCAAATTCAGTGTCGATCTGGTCCAGCAAGGACCAGGAGACTCACCACAGCACGGGGAGTCAGGGCAGGCCTGGAGCAATCAGGGGAGCCCAAATTAAGCAAAGTTGACCCTCAAGTGGACCCACAGGCCGAAGGCACAGGAGTCGCGAGGGGACCTCAGGCAGTTTCCCAGGATACCAGCTAGCAGAGCACAGAGTGCGAGGATGCCGGAGTCCTTCTCAGAAAAGATGCGCTGGGGTCAGGGCTACAAATGGCCCAATGCACGGAATTGTTGCACGACAACAAGCATGTGCTTCTGGAAATGGACGCGGTGCACAGGGGAACGGGTTGTACGGTCCCCACGAGGGATATCTGCCTCAAACTCAGTGAGAGGGCAGCTCAACCTCGGAGACCTTCAGAAACCCACCTCCTGTGTTGCTGGAGCCTTCGGAGTCCACAGGAGCTCAGAGTCAGCAAACTGGTCAGATGCGTTACGGTGCCTGCGTTTGCAGGGGAGTGACTCCTTCACTCCAAGGGAGATTCTTCTGTTGTCTTGGAGGTCCACAGGGTCCTGCACGGAACCTGTATGGATCACGGACAGTGGCGAGACTGGGGACAGCAAGGGAAGATGAAGTCGAGCCCAAGGGAGGTCCAGCGAAGTCCAGCGTGTCCAGACGGTCGAAGTGTAGTGGTATCTTCTTGCAGAATCTTGTCCATGTAAAATCTAATGTCCTGTAGCCAGGTAACCCATTTTATACCCACGGGAAAGGGTTGGACAGATTCTTGGGACCCTCCTAGGGGAGGGACAGGACAGGGGGGTGGCTACACCCATGTCCTTTGTCCAGTTTCTCGCCAGAGCATGAGCGGATGGCTCCCAGAACTGGTTTGAACTGGACTATGCACAGGGACACCAAGTGTGCCCCTCGTGCAGACTTTCTGGCACTGAGACAGTGCACCCACCCAGCCCCAATACACTAAATCCTGTCTGGGAGGTGGTAACACCTCCCTGTGACAGGATGCCTGTTGTGCTGCCTTCCCCTGCTCGAGCTTGGCTCAGCAGCAGGAGAGCAGACTCGTGTCTGTGGCTGGCAGCATCCATTTTGTGCTGTAAGGCTCGAGAAAGTTGGTACCGGTAGACTTAGGTACCCCCAGAACCTCGGTTCTGAGGGGAGGAATCATACCTCCCGCACTAGTTACTGGTGTGGAGGTATGATTCCACGGTGTTTGACACCAAACACGACATACTTCGTTGCAGTCATTTCAAGATAGCATTTACCCCAAGGTTATAATGCACCTCTACCTATATGTCTGGTAGTATCACGTAGAGCCCGGGAGAATGGTCTCTGAAGATTGCAGAGGGGCCCTGCTGATGCAGGAGCACCCTCTCACGCAAAACCCAGCACCCTGCCTTCAGGATTGTTAAGGCCTGCTATAGGGGTGACTTATAAGGTTTTAAGTGATGTAGCAGACCTAGAGTTCCATTTTGCATGGCCTCTCATGGGTGGCATAATACATGCTTCAGCTCAGGGGAGGCCTCTGGGGTACCTATGCCCTGGGTACATGGGTACCATATACCAGGGACTTATAAGGGTACCCCAGCATCCAATCTGGAGTGTACCAAAGTACATATGTTGCAATTTAAGGGAGAAAGCAGATAGGATGGGGTCCTGAATAGCAGGATCCCAGCCAGACTAGTCAAAACAGTTGGTGCAAAAAGCAAAAAGTATGGGTAACCATAAGAAGCAGATCCTACTTTCCTACACAACCCCCTCCCCCAAATGAAAGGAGATGAGACTAACCTTGCCCAGTTGAGTCTTCATGTTCTAAGTGGAAATATCTGGAGAGTCCATCTGCATTGGCATGGTTACTCCCAGGTCTATGTTCCACTGTATAGTCCATCCCCTGTAGGGAAATGGACCACCTCAAAAGTTTGGGGTTTTCACCCTTCATCTGTTTTAGCCACAAGAGGGGCTTGTGGCCAGTCTGAACAATGAAGTGAGTTCCAAACAAGTATGGCCTCAACTTCTTCAGAGCCCAAACCACAGCAAAGGCTTCCCTCTCAATAGCTGACCAACGTTTCTCTCTGGGGGTCAGCTTCTGCTAATAAAAGCTACTGGCTGATCCTGACCCTCTGCATTCAATTGTGATAACACAGCCCCTACCCCCAACTCAGATGCATCAGTTTGAACAATGAATTGTTTGGAATAGTCAGGACTTTGCAGAATGGGAGCAGTGCACATGGCCTGCTTGAGGTCATCAAATGCCTTCTGACAGCCAACTGTCCACTGAACTTTCTTGGGCATTCTCTTTGATGTCAGGTCATTCAAGGGAGTCACTATGGACCCATAATCCTTGACAAATCTTCTGTAATACCCAGTCAGGCCAAGAAAGCTCTGACCTGAGTCTGGGTAGTTGGATCAACCCATTCCATTATGGTCTGGATTTTGCTCTGCAATGGTTGAACCTGACCTCCAGCCACAAGGTGGCCCAGGTATACAACCTGACTCTGCCCTATCTGGTACTTAGTGGCCTTGATAGTGAGGCCTGCCTTTTGCAAGACCTCCAAAACATTTCTCAGGTGGACCAGGTGATCCTCCCAGGTGGAACTAAAGACAGCAATATCATCTAGATAAGCTGCACTATAGTCTTCCAGGCCTGTGAGAACTTTGTTCACCAACCTTTGAAATGTGGCAGGGGCATTCTTCAAACCAAAAAGCATCACCACAAATTGGTAGTGCCCACTAGGGGTTGAGAATGCTGTTTTTGGCTTGGCATCCTCAGCTAGTCTGATTTGCAAGTAGCCAGCTGTAAGGTCAAAAGTACTCAGAAACTTGGCTGAGGCCAAAGTATCTATGAGTTCATCTGCCCTTGGAATAGGATGAGCATCAGTCCTAGTGACTGCATTGAGTCCCCTGTAGTCAACACAAAACCTCATCTCTCTCTTACCATCCTTGGTGTGAGGTTTATGTACCAAGATCACTGGACTAGCCCAAGGACTAGTTGAGGGCTCAATGACTCCCAATTCCAGCATCTTTTGTACCTCAGTCCTGATGCAGTCCCTGACATGGTCAGGTTGTCTGTAAATTTTGTTCTTTACAGGTAGGTTTACACCTGTGTACACCAGGTGGTCTGACTTGGAGTCAGTGAGAACATTTGCCTAAACTGATTGAGGACCTTCCTGCAATCAGACTGTTGCTGCTCAGTGAGGCTGCTTGCCAAAGCTACACCATCTACTGAACCATCATCAGGGTTCTGTGAGAGGAGGTCAGGGAGTGGGTCACTCTCTTCCTCCTGTCCCTCATCAGTAGCCATGAGCAAGCCCATGTCTGCCCTGTCAACATAAGGCTTGAGCCTGTTCACATGGAGCACCCTGTGGGGGCTCCTGAGAGTTCCAAGGTCCACCAAATAAGTGACCTCTCCCTTTTGCTCAAGTATTGTGTGGGGTCCACTTCATCTGTCTTGGAGAGCTGCTGGGGCCACAGGCTCCAGGACCCACACTTTCTGTCCTGGCTGGTAAACAGTCAAGACAGCCTTTTGGTCATGCCAAGCCTTTTGGTCATGCCAGGCCTTTTACAATTCCTGGCTAGCCACAAGGTTTTTGGATGTCTTCTTCATATACTCAGCCATCCTGGAGCGGAGACCAAGTACATAGTCCACAATATCCTGTTTAGGAGGTTTGAGAGGTAACTCCCATCCCTCCTTCACCAGGCACAGAGGACCCCTAACTGGGTGACCAAACAAAAGTACAAAAGGGCTGTAGCCAACCCCCTTCTGTGGCACCTCTCTGTAGGCAAAAAGAAGGCAGGGCAACAGAACATCCCATTTTTGCCTGAGGTTTTCTGGGAGCCCCATTATCATGCCCTTTAGGGTTTTGTTGAACCTTTCAACCAACCCATTGCATTGAGGATGATAGGGTGTGGTAAACTTGTAGTTGACACCACACTCTTTCCACATTGCATTTATGTAACTAGACATAAAGTTTGAACCTCTGTCTGTTAAGACCTCCTTAGGAAAACCCACCCTGGAGAAAATCCCCAGGAGGGCCCTTGCCACCACAGGTGCTGTGGTGGTCCTAAGGGGAATAGCTTCTGGATACCTGGTAGCATGGTCCACCACCACCAGTATGTAAGAATGTCCAGATGCTCGGGGCGCTAGAGGGCGCACGGCAAAATGGCCGCACTGGTGTGAGGCTCTGCCCGGCCGAGCCGATATCCGACCATTATCTGCTGCCATACGGGGTAAAAGTACCCGCAAACCACTGGAGTGCCTCCCGGAACCGAAGCGGCACCATAGGGCAGGATAGCTGGGTCGGCGACGTCAGTGGGGACACGCTGGCGGCGATTGACAGTGCGGAGGCTGCCACTCAGAAAATGGCGACCGCTACTCGGGCGTAGGCCTCCCTGGGCCGGCATGCTGTGTTGCTGTCCTGCAACTGCCTACTGTCCGTAGCGACGCTGTGTGCTGGACTCTGCGGCAGCGGCGGCCCCCCCCGGTGAGGCCGAGGGCCCGGTGAGGGAACTGCGCAGTGGAGCGGCGGAACGCTACTTGACTGCTGGGCCTGCAGCGGCGGGGACGCAATCGGCAGCACTGACATCGGCTGCGACTACCTGTGGACCCGGACGCCCATCGGCGCCGGTTGCGGTGAGTGGGGTGCACGGCTGGGCCTGGGCTACAGCTGCGTAGGTGGGTGCGGGCCCGGGCCTGGGCTGCGGCCTGCGAACTGTGGCTGGTGCGGGGCATAGGGGATTTTGGCTGTTGCGGCTATGGAGGGGCCACGGAGGAGATCGCTGCCTGCCTGCTGCCCCGGGTATTCGACTACGCTGGATGCTGGCATACATGAGAGTCTGTGGCGAGTACTCCCCCCGGCTTGAGGTGTGATCTTGGGGCAACATCGCTACTACCCCCTTGGCGCACTTGGTGGGTCTGCACTGGAGGGGTACCATATTGATGCCCAGTGGGTGACGCTGCAACCTTTCCACCCCCCTCCCGCCGTGGTGTCGGCGCTCTGTGGTGGTGCTGCCTACTCGCTCTGGGTGCCAGGAGGCGCATATACTGGGCACACCATTGGGAGATACAATTGAACAGCGATCGGCGCACTGGGCTGAAGCGGCTACTGGGGCTACATAGGCACTGATCCCCTCAGTGAGGGGAGTGCAGGTGTAAAATGGGGAAGACGGACAAGTCCCAGCCGCGCTTGACATTCGACCTGCGCAAGCCCGCGAAAACTGCGCAAAGGCGGCCTCTGACTCGGAGGCGGATGCGCAGGCGGACGGCCCTACCACACTAGAAAGCACGCTGCTAGCCATGCAGCGCTCTCTACAGACCATAGAAGGCACGATGGCCTCGGTCAACAACCGCCTTGATCATGTGTCCTCCCAGCTGGAGAAACAGAGTGCACGCATGGGGGAGGTGGAGCAGAGGGTGTCTGACACCGAGGATGGTTTGAGCACTGTCGCAGAAAAAACGTTGAATATGGAAAAAATACTGGCCGTGATTCAAGCCAAGAATGAGGAGTTAGAGGCGAGATCGAGGCGCAGCAACATCCGCATCACAGGCCTACCGGAGTCCACAAATGTGGGGAAAATGGAGACGTATATCGAAGGCCTGGTATCAGAGATCTTCGGGCCTGAACATCTCTCCAGAATGTTCATTGTGGAGCGAGCCCACCGCTCGCGAGCTGCCCGTCCGGCCCCGGGGGCTCCTCCCCGCCCTATAATTGCCAGGATCCTAAATTACAGAGACCGAGACACAATCTTACGGCTCGCCAGGGAGAAGGGTTCGATAGTACATCAGGGCAACGCGCTCTCGTTTTTTCCCGATTTTACGGTGGCAGTGCAGGCTGCCCGCCGTGGATTTGGCTCCGTAAAAAGCTCCTACAGGCCAATGGGGTCCCATACGCCATGCTGTATCCAGCTCGTCTTCGCATTGGCGGGGACGGTGACTCCAAGATCTTTGCTTCTCCTAAGGCCGCGATGGAACACGCTAAACATCTGAAGCGACAGCGACGAGAGTCTGGTACAGCTCCCGAGGACGAATAGAAATAAAAAGATGGGAACACCTACCTGAACTGGCACGCACATACAGGGGCATATTATCAAGGGCTGGCGATATAATTATCGCCGCTTTAGCGTCCGTTTTCGGGCGAAAAGCGGCGATAATTATATCGCAATATCATCAAGGACACGCTAGCGCGTGTTTCCTTGATGTAGAGCCCGTTTTTTCACAGCCTCGCCTTGCATCGCTAATGAGATGCAAAGAAGGCGTGGCTGTGAAAACAACACAAGTTAATATCGCGAAGGCAGCTCGCGATATTAACAAGGAGGTGCAGCGATAAAAGAAATCGCGCTACCTCAGCTTTAACTCAGGAATTTAACGTCTGTTAAATTCCTGACTTAAGCATACTTTACATGGGAGATGGATTCTGCTGATACGACCACAGGGTCGTATCAGCAAGGTATATCGCCGTTTTCCATGGAACATCGCTGGAAAACCAGCGATGTTCCATGGAAAACAAGCTATTGCAGGAATAATTATCGCCATTGCGCTATGCGTTGTTAATACAGCGCTAGCATGGCGATAATTATCTGCGGTAGCCGGCGATAACTATTCTCATGCTGTGAACGGCCAGCGATAATTATCGCTGGCCGTTGATAATATGCCCCTAAGTTTTTTATATTGGCTGGTAGACGAGGGGCGTTTAATTCTATTGGAACATGTGGACGCTATACAACATGTGTTACTGGACATCGGAGCTGGCTGGGTTATTGTCCTTAACTGGCTTCCCTCCCCTGGGCTGCTGCCTTATAACTCTTCCTATAGTTTTGGGGATTGGCGCTGCTTGACCGTAGCCGGTTGGGACCTGCTGGTTGTTTGTCCGTGTGGGGTGGGCGCTGGTGTCGGGGTCATGGCACTCATACACATCTGTGACTGTAAATATGGGCGATTCCCCTGTATTGGCAATTAGTAGACCTACTCGGCCACCTCCTGTTTTGTGGGAGGTTAGTAGCACTCAGTGCCCCCCGTAAATGGGTATACCCCAAAGTTGCGTTTTGTTTATTGGGATAGGGGAGGGGGAAGGGTTGAGCTATGGGATGGCTTTGGCGTGTTGGGGAAGCTAAAGTGGGTGGGGGAGGAAGGGTCCTGGGCTGGGCAGGCAGAACGTGGGGGTTTATTGATCAAACTATCACTGTGTGGGTGGGCACGGATTCGTGGTTATCCTTGAAGAAGATTGTCCATCTTATGTTTCTAATGTCCCACTATGGCCGGCCGGCTGCAATGACTTCTCCATTTAAATTCCTGACTTGGAATGTTCGAGGCTTGAACACACCTAAAAAGATTAGATCTGTAATTGCCTATTTAGATCGGGTGGGTGTCCATGTTGCCTTACTACAGGAGACACAATTAACCCGGGAGTCAGCTGGTAAGATAGGCGCACGCTGGTCGTGCGTAAAGGTTGCCTCGTCCTTCTCCAGTTATTCTAGGGGCGTGCTCATCCTGGTAAAGAGAGGTGTGCCTTTCACTGTGGTTAAATCGGAGACGGATGACAGCGGACGAGTGGCGATGGTGCATGGATGCTTGGGGGTGAAAGTGTGCTGATAGTTAATGTCTATGGTCCGAATGTGGATGACCCCTCTTTTTATTCTGATGTGTGGCGGAGAATATCGAAGTTCCCCCAGCGGCGATAGTGTGGGGGGAGATTTTAATTTGTGTTTGGATGCAGCCATGGATAGGGTAAGTAGTGGTATGTTGCGGCCTAAACTTGCGACAGATATGCTGCTAGGCCTGATGGATACTGGTCAACTAATTGATATCTGGCGCTCACGGAATCCAGAGGCCCGGGAGAGCACTTTCGCTTCGGCGGCCCATGGTTCCTGGTCCCGCATTGATTTTTGGCTCGTCTCGGCGCAGGTCTGTAATTGGACTACAGTAGTGTCGCATGAGGCACGTACTCTGTCGGACCATTCCCCTGTACTTCTGGAGCTGCAGATCCCGACCTACCAGAGACCGCCCTTTGCGTGGAGGCTTCAACCTTCAGAGCTCAAAGACCCGGTTTTCCACCAGACCGTGGCTGAGGCAATCAGGAATTATTTTCTGGAAAATGAAGGATCGGTAGACAGCGCGGGCACGCTCTGGGAAGCGTTTAAGGTTACCATAAGGGGAACCTGTATCGGAGCGCAGTCTGGTATCCTGCGAGATATTCGCTGTAGAATACGGAAATTGACATCTGATATCTCTCAGCGGGAGCGAGAATTCGAGTCTGACCCATCCTCAGCTAAACTTGCGGCCATGAGGGAGCTTGTCTTGGAACACAATGAGGCGGTGGATCAGGAGCTCTCACATTGCTCCAGACGGTGGATAGCGCGCTACTACGGGGAGGGGGGCAGACCGGGCCGCTCGCTAGCACAAAAACCTTCGGAACCGCGCTGTCAAGTTGACATTGCGGAGCTGTTGGATGAAAATGGGATCGCCCGTCATTCAACTGTGGACCTCTGCGATACGGTTTTGCAATTCTATACAAGTCTCTATGCCACAAGAGAGTCTCCATCGGCGGTGGAGATAGATGCCTATCTCGACGAAATAGCGTTAGGATGGTTATCTCCAGCACATCGAGAACACCTCGTACAACCATTCGGAGTGGAAGATGTCAGGGAAGCTATCACGTCGTTACCAACCTGTAAAGCCGCAGGACCTGACGGGCTACCTGGCGAATTTTACAAAACCTATGCAGCGGACCTGGCCCCTCGGCTCCTGGCTGTATATGCAGAGGCTTACGATAGTGGGACACTGCCGCATTCCCTCCGGGAGGCCCTCCTGGTCACCCTATTGAAACCAGATAAGCCCCCAAATCAATGCGGCTCCTACCGACCTTTGTCCATCATCAATATCGACGCAAAGATTCTCGCCAAAATGATCGCCACCAGGCTGCAGCCGTTGGTTCCTCTACTGGTGTTGCCTGATCAGTCCGGCTTCGTCACGGAGCGCTCTACGACACACAACTTGCGCATGCTCTTCGCCACGCTACACTACTTTGAACCTGATTTCCAGGCGGTGGCCGTATTACTTGATGCGGCTAAGGCCTTTGACTCGTTGCAGTGGCCATTTATGTTTGCCGTGCTGGGCCGCATGGGCTTCCCGCCTTTTTTCTGCAGTGGATTAGGGTGCTTTACAGCGGACCGGTGGCTCGCGTTCGGGTTAATGGATGGGTGTCCTCATTGTTTTGCATTGAACGGGGTACAAGGCAGGGATGCCCTCTGTCCCCTATACTTTTCTCTTTGGCGCTGGAGCCCCTCGCCTGTATGCTGCGTCAGAAACATGCTGCGGCGGCTCTGAGGTTCAGGCTGCGACCCTTAATTGTCTCACTGTACGCAGATGACATGCTGCTGTATGTTCGCGAACCTGCTACGTACCTATCTGCGCTGCTGCGAGAATACGTAAAATTTGAAAGATTCTCGGGCCTGGGGATTAACTGGTCCAAATCCGTAGTGTTTCCGTTGACTGCGCGAACAGCTGAGGTCGAGGTGGACTTCCCATTGGCCTGGACATCGGACCCGGTCAAATATCTTGGAGTTTGGGTGCACAGGGACCCAACTGTCGTTGTCTCCGAGAACTATGGTCGCACGGTTTCACGTATATCTGAACAAGCCGTGCGGTGGGCACACTTACCTCTCTCATTAGCCGATAGAATTGCCGTTGTGAAGATGGTCTTTTTACCCAAGCTGTTGTATTTTTTCGTTAACATCCCTATCAAACTGAATATGGCACTGTTCCGCACGTTACAGTCTGCGCTCTTAACATTTGTGTGGGGTGGTAAGAAGCCCCGGTGTCGATGGGAACTGCTGGTGCTGCCATTTGACCGCGGTGGCTTCGAGGCCCCAGACTTTCGTCTTTATTATCTATGTGCGCAGGCGCAATTTGCACATTACTGGCATTTCCCACAGCGCTTTCAGCCCCACGTGGCGATTGAATCAGATGCTGTTTTTCCTCTTCCAGTACAGGCAGTTGCGCTTTCGGGGGGAACAGGAGGCCCACGAAATGAGATCAACCCCACGCAGTGCACGGCGTGGGCGTGGCGAATGCTTGCACTCCGGGCTCAACTTTCTTACCTATACGCTTCATCCGTACCATTAGTCTCACATCCCGATATCTCTGCGGCACGAGAGTCGACGGCCAGGAAGGAGCTCACGGCTGCGGGCATCACCACACTGGGCGACTTGTATGAGGGCGGTAAATTCAAAGACTTATGGGCGGCGCAGGGTGGCGTAAATCGACCTTTTATGTTTAACTTTACCTATGTCCGGGTCCGGCAGGTTGTCCGTGCGGCATATCCAAATTATCCAACCGAACCAACCACTCTGCAGGCGCTGCAGGTGATGCTCTCAGGTGCGTCCCGAAGGGGTCTCATTACTAGGCTGTATAACGCCTCGCTGCGGGAACGGGAGCAAGAAGACTCCCCCTCGTGTGTACGGTGGGGAACGATGTTGGGCACCCCTATTACACCTGAGACCTGGAGGGAGTGTTGTCGGCTCACGGGACGTCTCACAGCTAATTGCAACCTCCGAATTATTCATTTTAAATTCCTACATCAGGTATATTACACCCCCTACAATTGCATAAATATGGTCTGAGAGAGGCTGCTAACTGTGTGAGATGTGGAGCCCCGGATGTGGATTTTCTTCATGTGGCTTGGATGTGTCCGGGTGTGCTTGCGTTCTGGACTGCGGTGACGACCATGCTTACGGCGGTTGTGTCAGAACCTGTGTGCTGTACCCCTGAGATGTGCTTGCTGGGCCACGTCAAACCTCTCAAACCATGTAACAGGCGCCTAGTGGCACTCTCGACTCTTTTTGCAAAAAGGGCAGTAGCGCAATGCTGGGGAGCCAAGGTAGTACCCACTGTTAAGAAATGGCTTAAGGACTTACTATACTGTAGGGATCAGCTTCGGATATATGGCGAAGAACTACCTGAGTCTTCTCGCCCCAAGGACTTTTGGGCTCCCCTTGCAATATATTTGATGTCTCACCCTGACCTGGCATGAATGATGGATGCCCCTGGGAGCGGGACCAGTTGGCAAGCATGGTAGGCGCTGTCTCCATTTGGGACGTTACTACAGGTGTGTTCGAGTTGGCTGGCCATAGATGTGGACTGTGTAGGAGAGTTTTTATCACTGTCACCACCCACCATGCATACGTTGATTTTTTTGCAATAAGCAAAGTGTTTTGGAAATCTGTTAAGGATCTGCCTGGGAGGGAGGGTTAGGGGGGGGTTTGGGAGGGAAGTACTGCGAAATTATTTTTCTGAGTTCATTGAATTGATTATTGGCTTGTGTATACCGAGTTGTAACTATGCACTAAAATTAATAAAAAAAATTAAAAAAAAGAATGTCCAGATGCTGTTGGAGGGTTCATGGGACCAATTATGTCAATCCCAACCCTCTCAAAGGTAACCCCCACCACAGGTAGTGGTATCAGGGGGGCCTTTGTAGTTCCACCTGCCTTGGCAAGTGATACAGGAGCGACAAAACTCCTTTGTGTCCTCTGACATATGAGGCCAGTGAAAGTGAGGGACAAGCCTGTCCCAAGTCTTGCTTTGGCCTAAGTGTCCTGCTAGGGGAATGTCATGTGCTAGGGTGAGTAGGAAGCCCCTAAACTTCAGAGGTATAACCAACCTCCTGGTGGCACCAGGCTTGAGGTCTCTACCCTCTGAATATAGAAGTCCCTCATCCCAACAGATCTTGTGAGATCCACTGACATTCCCTGCAGCCTCAGCAGCAGCTTGCTGTCTGAGGGGTTCAAGAGAGGGGCAGGTTTGCTGCTCCTGACTCAGTTCTGCCCTGAAAGGGCCCCCTGTCCCCAAGAACTCAACCTGGTCAGGTTCAAGTTCCTCTGGGACAGTTCCTTCACAAGGCCTGGGATCAACTTCCTCAAAAGACTAATCCTCTTCCTGAGCCAGGGGGGAAGACTCAGCCTTACCCCTCCTGCTCCTCTTCTTGGGAGGCACCTGGTCCATCCTTTCAGGATCCAGGGCCTGCTCAGTGGCTTTCAGTTTGGCCTGTGACCTAGTCACAGCAAACACATCTGCAGTGATGCCCAACACTGCTGCATGAGTCCTGAGTTCCACTTCAGCCCAGGCTGAAGTCTCCAAATCATTGCCCAACAAGCATTCCACAGGGAGGTCTGAACTTACCACAACCTTCTTAGGGCCAGTTACCCCTCCCCAGGTGAAATTAACAACTGCCAAGGAATGGTCTGTCCTGACATTGCTAGCATTGGTCACTTGGTACATCACACCAAGTATGACCTGGTCAGGGTCCACAAGATCTTTTGTCACCATTGTGACACTTGCACCTGTGTCCCTGTATGCCATGGCCTCCTTACCATTTATTAAAGGCTGTTGTCTGTATTTGCCCAGGTTACTGGGACTTACAAATAAGGAGGCAATGTCAATGCCTCCATCACAGACTAGAACAGCCTGAGCCGGAGTTCTGACTAGGCCAGAACCCACCTCAGAGCCCAAGGTTAACCCCACTATTCCCTTTTCTGTGTACCACCACTTGAAACTGTGCTAGGGGGAGCAGTTGCCTTAGGGGCAGTGATGGTAGGAGTAGAATCCTTGGCCCTTGGACAATTGGCATCTTTTGTCCAATGGGTTTTCTCTTTACAGATATGACACCGAGGTTTCCTTTTGCCTTTTCCCTTGTTGGATTGTGACTCCCCCCAGATGCAGGTTTTTGGGGCCCTGATGAAGACTTTTGATCTTTATTTTTGGCCCCACCCTTATCTGAGTTCTTAGAGTCTGGTTTCTTTTGGTCACCTCCATTGGTCTGGGCTTTCTGCTTCACCCTAGTTCTGACCCACTTATCTGCCTTCTTTCCCAATTCTTGGGGAGAAGTCAGGTCAGAGTCAACCAGGTATTGATGCAACAACTGCTTTTGCCAATTATTAAGGATCTGCTCCCTCATAATCAAGTTGTACAATCCTTTAAAATCATTCACCTTGCTACCAAGTAACCAGCCTTCCAGAGCCTTAATGGCACAATCAACAAAGTCTACCCAGTCCTGAGTCTGTGTCTTCTGGGTGTCTCTGAACTTATTCCTGTACTGCTCAGTGGTTAAGCCAAACCCTTCAATGAGAGCACACTTCAGGACTGAATAGCTATCAGCATCCTCTTCTCTTAAAGTGAGGAGCTTATCTCTACCTTTGTCAGCAAAGGAGAGCCACAAGATAGCTGCCCACAGCTCTTGAGGGACCCTCTGTACTTTACAGGCCCTCTCCAAAGCAGTTATCCATTTCTGGATGTCATCCCCTACATGGAAGGGAGGGACATCTTGCTCAGGTTCCTATGATCAAAGGTGTGTTCCCTAACCCTAGGGACACTATAGCTGCCACCATGGGACTCTAGTCCCAATTTCTTTCTAGTCTTCTGAACTTCTAGGGACTCTTTATCCAGGGCCAATTGCTGTAGCCTGAGCCTAAGCTTAGCTTTCTCAAGCTCTAGCAATTGGCACTCCCTGTCATAAGAGTTGTCCCTCTTGCTAGAAACAGAGGTCCCTACAGAATGCCTAGAATGATTTGACTCAGCAGAGGGAGACCTAGATCTCCTGTGTAAACTCTGCACTCTCCCTGGAGGACTAAAGTGAGGGTCCTCTTGATCCTCTTCTTCCTCTTCCCCCTGGGGATCTGAGTTGTTCAGGGGTGGATCATGTTGATCCTCCTGTCCAAGGTTGGACTCTAGGTCATAGAAGGTGTCCCCTCCTGACCTATCTTCCTCCCCTGTACCACCCACTCTATCCTGCTCATCTGACCCAGGAGTGTTCCTAATGTCATCTAGCAGTAATGCATCTATTAGACGTTGAGTGTTGGCATTTCTCCCTGTCTTCAGCTTCCTAGATATACACATAGCTTTTAATTCCAGTGAATGCAAAGCTATCATATTTAGTAGGCAGGATGCCACCAGTGGCATTCCCAGTAGAAGACATACTAAGTGAGGTGTAGTGTAGGCACCTACCTAACCTAGTGGGAACTAAACTCTCTTAGGTTGGAGAAAGGGTGTGCTAGACCCTTGACTTACCCAACCCCAAGTTCAGTAGAACTTACTATCTTAAGCTAGTATTATATGTTCCTAGATACTAGTGGTTTTTCAGTTAATCAATACAAAGATTTTTCTGGTAAAACAATGCAGGCTTGAATCCCACTGCTCCCACCAATGTGAGAAGTTGGCCTGGTATATGCTGTCCACTAATTAAAGTGGGCACCTTGCACCAGTCCAAACAACCCTTATGGTGATTAGGTCATAGATAACCTTTATTGAAAGCTAACCTAGTGGTAGCTATGGAGAGCAGCCTTCAGGCTAAGTCTTGAAGGAATGTTAAGCACCTTGTTTTACCAGAATGCAACCTTATAGTATTGGTTAAATGAAAGGGAAACCACACAGTAGTTATAAAAATATGTATTTATTATATATAACACTCTCTAGTATCCTCTACACGAGGATAGAACACAAATCAAATAACACAGTTGCAAAGAATCAAACGTAAGTAGCGCAATACACAGTGGGCTCCCGGGGGAGACCAAACCATATACTAAATAAGTGGTATAAGAACCACGACTCGGGACTAGCCCTAGTCTAGAAGGTGTAGAATCGCTGGGACGCCAAGGAACCACCCAAGGTGAGTGAGTAGGGACCCCACGGAGGACGGGTGCAGTGTGGGAACACAACCGTGTGCTCCGTACAATTCAATGGGAAAGTCGCGGTTGGAAAATCAGAGATTAAGGACCCTTCCCAGCAGATTACGAAGACAACCCTTGGAATTTGAGAGTCTGAAGAGCCACCCCACCCGTGGATACCTTTGTACCAGAGTTACCTATCCCAGAGGAGCCGGGTGCATAGGTGCGAAGTGGCGTCGGAAACCCTCGTCGTTTTCTATGGATGTCGACAAAGAAATGCGGGAAGAACGAAAAGTGTCCGGTGGAATCCAAAAGTGGATTCTAGATGAGAAGAACCTGAAAGCAGAGGGGACAGAGTCTGGGTCACTTTGGAGTGACCAGGGGCTCGGTAGATGAATGCCCACCGATGTCGGGTGCTTCAGGTGTGTTGACGGTGAACTTGACTCTTCAGCTGCGAGGACCCGGAGACGTCTCGGATGACCAGGAGCCAGAGGCGAGCTGTCCCACGAAGGATGTCGAGTGCTGAGGGGTTGGTGTCCGGCTGGAGCACCAATCAGGCCTTGGCAGCGGCAAACAACATAGATGTCAAATTCAGTGTCGATCTGGCCCAGCAAGAACCAGGAGACTCACCACAGCAAGGGGAGTCAGGGCAGGCCTGGAGCAATCAGGGGAGCCTGAATTAAGCAAAGTTGACCCTCAAGTGGACCCACAGGCCGAAGGCACAGGAGTCGCGAGGGGACCTCAGGCGGTTTCACAGGATAACAGCTAGCAGGGCACAGAGTGTGAGGATGCCGGAGTCCTTCTCAGAAAAGATGCGCTGGGGTCAGGGCTACAAATGGCCCAATGCACGGAATTGTTGCACAACAACAAGCATGTGCTGCTGCAAATGGACGTGGTGCACAGGGGTACAGGTTGTACGTTCCCTACGAGGGATATCCGCCTCAAACTCAGTGAGAGGGCACTCAACCTCGGAGACCTTCAGAAACCCATCTCCTGTGTTGCTAGAGCCTTCGGAGTCCGCAGGAGCTCAGGGTCAGCAAACCGGTCAGATGCGTTACGGTGCCTGCGTTTGCAGGGGAGTGACTCCTTCACTCCAAGGGAGATTCTTCTGTTGTCTTGGAGGTCCACAGGGTCCTGCACGGAACCTGTATGGATCACGGACAGTGGCGAGACTGGGGACGGCAAGGAAAGACGAAGTCGAGCCCAAGGGAGGTCCAGCGAAGTCCAGCATGTCCAGACGGTCGAAGTGTAGTGGTATCTTCTTGCAGAATCTTGTCCACGTAAAATCTAATGTCCTGTAGCCAAGTAACCCATTTTATACCCACGGGAAAGGGTTGGACAGATTCTTGGGACCCTCCCAGGGGAGGGACAGGACAGGGGGGTGGCTACACCCATGTACTTTGTCCAGTTTCGCGCCAGAGCAGGAGCGGATGGCTCCCAGAACTGGTTTGAACTGGACTATACACAGGGACACCAAGTGTGCCCCTCGTGCAGACTTTCTCGCACTGAGACAGTGCACCCACCCAGCCCCAATACACTAAATCCTGTCTGGGAGGTGGTAACACCTCCCTGTGACAGGATGCCTATTGTGCTGCCTTCCCGTGCTCGAGCTTGGCTCAGCAGCAGGAGGGCAGACTCGTGTCTGTGGCTGGCAGCATCCATTTTGTGCTGTAAGGCCCGAGAAAGTTGGTACCGGTAGACTTAGGTACCCCCAGAACCTCGGTTCTGAGGGGAGGAATCATACCTCCCACACCAGTCACACCAGTGACTGGGGTGGAGGTATGATTCCAAGGTGTTTGACACCAAACACGACATACTTAGCTGCAGTCGTTTTCGAGATAGCATTTACCGCGAGGTTATAATGCACCTTTACCTATATGTCTGGTAGTATCACGTACAGCCCGGGAGAATGGTCTCCGAAGACTGCAGAGGGGCCCTGCTCATGCAGGAGCACCCTCTCACGCAAAACCCAGCACCCTGCCTTCAGGATTGTTAAGGCCTGCTATAGGGGTGACTTATAAGTTTTTAAGTGTAGTGATATATATAGATATAGTGAACCTATATCTTAAGTAAGTGGTGCAATCACCAACTTACACAGACTGCTGTAGCAGACCTAGAGTTCCATTTTGCATGGCCTCTCATGGGTGGCATAATACATGCTTCAGCTCAGGGGAGGCCTCTGGGGTACCTATGCCCTGGGTACATGGGTACCATATACTAGGGACTTATAAGGGTACCCCAGTATCCAATCTGGAGTGTACCAAAGTACAGATGTTGCAATTTAAGGGAGAAAGCAGATAGGCTGGGGTCCTGAATAGCAGGATCCCAGCCAGACTAGTCAAAACAGTGGGCACAAAAAGTGGGGGTAACCATAAGAAGCAGATCCTACTTTCCTACATCATCCCTCATGGCAAAAGTAGATTCCACCTCATTCCACAAATACCAACCCTCGTAATATACACGTTTGGGAATCCCATGTCCATGTTAACTCGAAGGCTGCTGATGGAGTCTATATTAGCGTCTGAGTATGAGCTGCAAATGGGAAATGTTCACGATAAATCACTGCTTCGCAATATAAACAAGCATTTGCAATGCAATAGGTCTCGCATTTACGCGAGTTTAAGCTATCGGCATTGTAAATGATAATGCCTTTTATTTATGTTTTAAAAACCAAAACATAAATAAAAGGCATTGTCATTTACAATGCCAATAGCTCAAACTTGTGTAAATGCAAGACCTATTGCATTGCAAATGCTTGTTTTACCTGCCTACCTTTACTGGTGTAAAACGCATTGGTACCAGCATGATGCACAGAAGATGGACGGGGTTGGTTGTGACTGGTGTGCAGGGGGGGCTTCGAGACAACATGTGCTTTCCACAAATTCGGTCTATTAAACCAGCCATCTCTTTAAATAGCAGCAACCGAAATATAAAATCTCCAAGTCGCACACTTATTATAGCTACAGCGTAAATCATGGCATTAGTAAAGCTGTTGCCAAGGGAGTCAGGCTACTAACAGCCAATGAGCGCGAGTTTTTCACTTTATGACTAAGAACAGAAGTTTGCGAGAAAAAGTAATCACGTTTACAACTTTAACTGGATAACGAAACAGGCTGATTAAAATTCTGCTAAAGTAGAGCAAGGGAGAAAAGCAAACAACCAGATAAACTCGATCACGTCTAGAAACACAATGAGTTTCATCACAAAGCAGCCAGGAACATTTCCCCGTTGAGAACAAATGCCACTCGTGATGGCTAAACGTGCGAGGTTTGATGGGTAGCAATTAAAAATGTGTCTATTTCTAGAGCCTCTCAGCCATTTTCATGCCTATTTAAAACAGTTCAATTCACATGTATACTCATGAACATAAAAACAAAAAAATATTTAAGGGCACAGCTGCCCTGAATTATATATTAAAATCAATAATAAACAATTCTCCCTCACGCTTTATAAATATTAACCCGTTCCCTGTGCCCCCCACGCCCGCAGTGCTTTATCAAGTGTTTTCTGTCCAGTATGAAGGTGAAATCAGTGAGTAAAGCACTGCGCCCGAGGGGGCTGCAGGCGGCAGGAGCCATTGTTGTTGTGTGCACAATGTTTAGGTGCAGAGTGCACAACAAAAGAAAGGCGCGAGTACGGGGTATTAAAGCTAAAGTGCACAACAAAAGAAAGGCGCGAGTGCGCTGTATTAAAGCTAAATCGCGTTGTGGACGAAAAATAAAAGTATATTTTACTTACACTGCATCATCCGCCAGCTGCTTGAACGCTATAAATGTAAAAAGCACTTGTATGACAAACAAGGAGCGACGGGCGGGTGGCGCTAGGGTGGGTGGTACGACACAGACATGCACCGAGCACTGACACAAGCATAAAGCAATCCAATTAACAAAGAAAAGAGCTCCCCAAATAACAGATAAGCAGTGTGAGTGTATGAAAACTGTACTTAGTCGGTGCTGCGATTGAAAAAAAACGGAAGTGACGTTGGCTGCCTATGCCAATCATTTAGTGCATGCTGTTACTTGGCCTGAAACAACTATCAGGCAAACAACTGTCAGAGGACTATGGGATCTTCCACCACTTATTGGACACAATAAATGCCAAAGGTGTTCTGTATGTGCTTTTACATCGAACACGAAATATTTTGAACATAACGGACAAAAATATGACCTGAAATCATTCACCAACTGTAGATCACAGAATGTCATTTACTCAATACGCTGTCCATGTAATCTTTTATATATTGGACAGACCACCCAGATGGTAAAAGACCGAGTTCTACAGCATCGCAGCCGTATTCGGTGCGGGACGATTACTGCACCATTGGTTGCACACTATCAGGAATACAACCACAATGAGAATGACATCATTTGGATGGTGATCGACCAACCTTCTATTCCCAGAAGAGGTGGCGACATTCAGAGACTTCTAAACCGATGCGAATGCCGTTGGATAGCTCGTCTTAATACATTTGAACAGGGCTTGAATACTCTTGATGAATGGAATACAACACTTTCCTAGCTTCATTCACACCTTTTATCTGTCTAAATTCTAATTACTACAACCCGAGTAAATACACGCGTTCCGGGTGTGTGTGTGTGTATATATATTTTCTCTGACTCTCTACCCCAGACTTTTCATTCCAGATATTGTGGGTAATTAGTCCCCTCCTACTCTTTCACTCTGGTAGTTGTACCTATACACTACATGACCTTCTGTACTATTTTAATCCGATATACATTGGGTATTTATTTGTTATTGTACATCCGTATAAATTTCGTTGTAAATTGTCACTATTTCGCTTATAAATTGTAACTTTGTATACAGACCGAGACGAAACAATTCATCTCGGTCTGTGGATGGTCCACAATGATGTCTAGTGCTAATTGTTACCTATTAAATGTATATTACTTTCGGTCAACAATATGTACTGTTAAGAATTGTAATCTAAATTAATTATTTACAATTGTACTTTCATTATTCTTTGCACTCCAAATAACAGCTATCTACGCTTTAACTAATGTTTTACGCCTAGCTTAGTCTGTCCTCACTTTTCTCTCCCTTAAACTGTACAAGTGCGCTTTCTAGCGTTTTCTTCTATGCCTCATCACGTGGTTAGCTGGGCGTCCTTATCACGCTCTACTCCACTTCCGTGTAATCACAGCCTGATTCCTGCCGGCGACCTGTGATTCATTCCTGATAGACAGACAGACTCTTCGGCTGGTCTCTGTCCTACGTTTCGATACTTAGTAAGTACCCTGCTGCCCGCCTCGGCGGTGTTCCCCTGTTTTTCCCGTTCACGTCCTAGCAAGTACTCCGCTGCTTGTCCCCTTCCCTGGTTATCCCGTTCACGACTCACAGCCTTTTTGGCTCCCGTACTCATGTGGCCCCCCCCTCCCTCCCCTTGACTGGTCGTTAGTGGTAGACCTTCTACATGTTTCCCGTATCCTTCGTTGTTTTGCCTTAGCGTTCTCAATGGGACTGTATGGTTCCTATACCCCGGACATTTCTCCTCACTGAGGGGTAACCTTTGTGCCCTTTAGCCCCATGGTACTCCCCGCTCCTTTCTTCGTACGCTAGGCGTATTAGGTTTTTATTGACTTCACGCGCCCTTGCCCCCTGCATCCAGTTATCGCATGGCTGATTTTTTACACTCATGCCTATTCCGAGTTTACTAAATTGAACGTCCTTTCTCCTTCTTGCAGATATCTTTGAAATTGGAACTTTCCAGCAACATTCTAATAGGTCCAAGTTCAATTCTGGGATTAATCCCTCTTGGACGTTAAGAGTGAGTTTAACTCATTACTTTCAAGCGCTTCTCCCCACTTCTTTTTCCTCTCTTCAGGAGCCTAGACACGCGATTTTTCTAGCAGCGTTTCTTTTTAATTGTTTGATTCTATTAGGGCTCCACCTCTACTTCTCCATCCTTAAAACTCAATCTATCTGTCCTTCTTGGTCCATTGAGCATACGGAGCCCTCCATATTTATTCTTCTATCCTTAGCACTGCAATTGAACTAATGTAACCTGGTCCTGATGATGGCCTAAGACTTTTGCAGGCCGAAACGCCGTCGACTCCCACAGTGGAACTCTTGGCGCCCCAATCATGGATACCCTACACATTTAAAAATTGATTTTTCTTGTCATTTATTGTCGTAGTATCCTGAATATGTAAATCGTGGTTTTTTATTTCACTTGTTGTTTGCGCCCATCCTCCTCACTGTTTATACCACGTCATGTGTCACTTGCGCCGTCACTACACTTCACGAGCACTTGTGCACAGTATTTTGTTGGTTACATGCCATTGAATGTAACGCAGTGCTACTGATCCATGTGCTTGAATATGAAGTTAATATGTCCAGCATGTATATACATTAAATATATTCTTCACTTAAATGATATATTTCCCTGGTTTCTTTCCCCTTTGGATTAAATCCTGTATAATTAACTGTGTCATTACACATGCTTGTATATTTGTCCTTTGAAACGATACCCTTGAGACATTGTTGTTTGTTATAGATTATTGCCCTAGTCTCTTTAGGGTTTATGGGCTACCTCCTGTAGTTTGTTACTGCTATGCCAATCACAAGGCAGCAAAGAAGACAGACACTGCGCTGAACAAATGGCGAGCAGCAGGCGGGAGCTACCTCCTTTTACTGAATACTACAGGTCTTCCATACAGCGCATGCGCGCTGCCTAGGCTCGAGCTAAAAAAAACTAATACAGTGATTGAGCATTCCTGATATTGTTGTGCCTGTTTTTTTTTCATAAATAGAAAACAAGAGGTGCACGGTACAGCTGACATGAAGGTAACCATTGACCAAGAGTCTACTATTTTAGTATTTTAGCAACTTTATCGTTTGACTCTACACAGAGCTAGCCTTGACGTTGCATTGTAATGGTATGTGCAGCTGCATACAGTGGAAACAAGAGTCTGTTCAGCTATTGATTGGAATTATTAAGAAGAGAGCAAGATGTAATAATGAATTTAAACTTGAAGCCCAGTAAACAACACGTTTTGGAGGGGGCCCTTTTCATCTTACTGGGCAAAAAATTTTAAGATTGTATCTCTAACCTTGCCGGGTGTGGTACAGTAAAAAATATCTGGTAGTGATGTTAAGGTTCTCTAACTTTGCTTGCTGTGGCTGTTTGAAAAATCCCGCTGTAGCATGACCGTCTCAGTTCAAGTTGAAGGTCAATGCAAGGCAAGTGTTGCATCAACAATTTGAGTGCACCTCAGAGATCAAGATATGGAGAGATATGTTGCTGAATGCAGTTACAAAACTTTGCTTCTGAGTACTTCAAGCATTTTCTAGAGAGGGCAAGAGAATATAGAGCTACTAACTTCTGTGAGTAGTTACTGGATTCTCAGTGGCTAAGTTATAGTACTCTATATATGAAGCCAATCCCGTTTCTCTGCCAAAAAACAGGCACTGACACCGTGGAAGTATAACAATGGAATTTATTCCGCTAGAAAGCCCTGACGCGTTTCGACAGCAGAACCGCCTTGCTCACAACATCGGGCGCCATTAAGGTAGGACATTAAATGCATCTTCATTCTTCACTGTTGTCACAGCAACCGAAAGTCATCATAGACATAAAGGTTAAAGGAAAAAGAGCGCAAAGTGCAAAAAATAACATGTTTTAAATAAACATAAATTAACAATATGGAAGACAACATCAGTCTATTACTAATAATAGAAACAAGTGATGGTACTCGTAATGTAAGTTGGTATTTGCCGCGATCTAAAAGGTATTGAACCTGATACTCAGACAAACATGGGAGACAGACTATACCAGTAACAGTGACGAATAGTCTGTACAAATATTTAAGGTGACATAGCGCCAAATTAAAGCCACATTTGTTCACTACTGTATAAGTGGTGACTGACAACAATTGCTACATTTGCGTAAAACAGATTGCAGCGCTGAAATAAAGAGGGCGTACCAGTACTACATATCCTCATTTTGCGCGCAGATGGTGCACAGTGTTCAGCCCAAGTGGGCCCAATTAAATTATGCAAAAGAGAAACAGCAAAGTCAACCAGTCAGTGCTTTGTCTAACCAATCGTACCCCTTGTCTGTGGACAATACATTAGAGCCAGCTGAGCCAACAAAACATATACCATGTGACAATGAACCCTATTAATAAACAAAAGAATATAGAAAACCCTATAAGTGCAATAAAACCAAAACACCCGGGGTCTGAGAGAGGAAAGGAGCTACAGGTGGACAGATAATGCTTCTTCGGAGTTCAACCCATGTGGGATCTTGGAGTTTAGTAGAAGTATATACCTAGATTCTAGCCTCCTGAGTAACAACTGCCTATTGCCACCCCTAGGGTTCTTAGGGACAGTATCGATTACGAAGTAGGATAAATCCTTTGCATTACCTCCATGGCATAGGTTGATGTGTCTGGCTACAGGGTAACTTGGATCATCATTGGCGATTGCCCTTAAATGTTACAAAATCCTGACATGTAGAGGGTGAATAGTGCTTCCTACATACCTTTTGTTGCAAGTGCATTCTAATACATAGCCTGCAAAATCACTTTTACAATTGAAAGTACCTCTGATTTCAAAAGGTGTGCGTCTGAAAGGTGTTTGTACAAGTTTCTTATTGGAACCATGTCGACAAGCTTTACATTTAAAGCACTTTTGGAAACCCCTGTGCACTCTCAGCCAATCTGTGCCTTTCTTAACCTGTGGTGGGTTGCGGACTAGCTCGTTTCGCATAGATTTGGCCCTCCTAAATGATATGAGGGGAACTCTGGTTGAATTGGGGCCAATGATAGGATCACTTCTGACTATGCGCCAATTTTTATAGAGGATGTTGCGAAGTTTGGCATGGTGTGCTGAATAGCCTGTAATGAGACGTAGTGTACCCGGGTGTGTGGTTTTCTTCCTGTTCTCACTTTGGCTAAACAGCATATCTTCTCTCTTGATAAGTCTAGTTTTGGCTTGAGATGTTTTGAGAACCTCAGAACTATACCCTCGGGACCTGAGTCTCCTAAAAAGATCTTCTGTTGCTCTACCCAAACCTTCCTCATTACTACAATTACGTTTCATACGTAAGCATTCCGCATAAGGGATGCTTTCTTTGAGATTGGTAGGGTGGAAACTACTGGCATACAGAATGGAATTGCCAGAAGTGGGTTTTCTATATGTCCTGGAATGCAGTTGATTGTTGGCTACAAACACTTCCAGATCTAAGAAATGTATTGATTCTGTGTTGATGTTGCATGTAAACGAAAGATTTAGATCGTTTTTATTTATCTCAACTGCAAACTTCTGCACTGATTCAGGAGACCATTTCCAGAGGATGAAAAGGTCGTCAATACATCTGGTCCAGAGAATGACATTCTCAGTCAACTCTCTGGAAAAGTTGGTTTTGAGTACCTGCTCCTCCCACCAGCAAATTCGCATAGCTGGGGGCAAAGCAGGTACCCATAGCCGTGCCCTGTATTTGCTTGTATGTAAGTTGGTCATACATGAAAAGGTTGTTATTTAGGCACCACTCTGCCATGTTGAGTAGCATTTGTGTGTGTTAATACAGATGCATAGGTCTTCTACCTAGATAGTGTGCTAGGGTTTTAAACCATCATTGTGTTTGATGCTCGTATACAGAGCAGTGAAGTCTAAGGTCATAAGCACATATTGATCATTCCAGGCAACGTTGTAGATCTTTTTAAGGAAATCTCCTGTATCTCTGATATAAGAAGGAAGTTTGCAGACATGCTCTTGTAAGAAAAAATCAATGTATCTAGAAGTATTCTCAAACAAACTCCCTCTAGCAGAAATTATGGGTCTCCCAGGTGGGTTGCTGGCGAGTTTGTGTACTTTAGGTATGACGTAAAGTTGAGGCGTTACCTGGTTAATCTGTTTTCAAGAAGTCAAATTCTTGCTTAGAGATCAATCCTAATCCTCTCCATTTATACAGCTGTGTGGAATTTTTCTTTTATGCCCTGGATTCTCATGGGACCGACCCTACAGTAACATGCCTTATCTTGTAACTGTTTCTGTGCTTCCTTATTGTACATATCTAATGGCCAGAGCACTATGTTGCCTCCCTTGTCTGACCATCTGACTACAATATCTTGCCTTTCTTTTATTTCATTAATAACTGTCATGTATTGCAGTCTGCGATTGTGGTCTGTATGCATGAATTCTTTGCTGGATTGAGATGCTAATTGTTTAAGTTCTTTTATCACATTTTCTGCAAAAATGTCTAAGCAATCTCTTGGCATGATGGGCAGAAAGACAGATTTTGGCTTGTATGGAGTGCGAATACTGCCATAGATATCTATGCCCATTTCTGACGTCAAGTCCTCTGGTGATCTCCTGTTTGGTTAGTCTCCACATTGGAGTTCATTCAAGTCTTGGAGTAGGGTCATGTCTTCAACCGATAATCCTTCCATGCTATATATATTGTCTGCAGTGTCTCTTGTATTCGTCTTGACATAGTTGAAATACTTCTGTAATTTAAGTTTCTTGATGAAATGGAAAAGGTCTATGCGAGTCTGAACATAGTCAAAATTAGTTTTAGTGCAGTAAAATTCCTTGTTCATGTTCATTTAACTCTATATTTGTAAGGTTGATAACTGTATTATCAAGATTTGATTCTGTAATTATTTCTTCCGTGTTTGTTTCGCTGTTGATTTTGCCTTTATATTTTCCTCCCCAGCGTGTTTTTTCTGTTCCTCGTCCTCTTCCCCTGCCTCTTTGTTTTTTGCGTTGCAGCCAGGGTCGAAGGTGCATTGTGCGGTCTAGCTGTAAAAAACGCAGTTCTTGAATGACTGACGGCGTCTCTCTGCTCGATGTACTCTGTGTGTATATATATATATATATATATATATATATATATATATATATATATATATATATATATATATATATATATTACATTACCTACTGGCGGTTGCCAGTAGGTAGTTATAGTTAGGACCTTGTTTCTATTCAAAAAATGTTTTTTCTTTTGCCAATATCTTTGGTGCTGTTTGACAAATCTTCGCAAAATTTTCCAAACTAATGGTTTACTCAGGTCAGCTCCTGTCTTGAAAGTTTCGTGGTGATTCGTCAAGCGGGGGCTGAGAAAAAAGGTGGGTCCCAAAACACGTTTTCCCCATGTTAATATTCATAGGAACTTTAGACAAGGCTACAGCCCGAACTGCTGAACGGAATTACACCAAATTTGGCAAAAAGATAGGTCTTAGTCCAGAAAGCGTGCTTTTTTTTCAATGGTGTAAATCCGATCAGTAGTTACGGAGAAATTTAAAAATAAAAACTATCGATATCTGAGCACCGAGGAGGATTCGCGAACCCTCCAGAGCACGAGCTTCATTCTGATTGGCTGCCAACACTCCAAACCAGGAAGTGTTGGCAGCCATCTTGTGACTCGGTAACCGAGTCACAAGAAAACAGTTTAAAAAATGATAACAAACCAGAAAAGGGGGCAGGGTAGAAACACCCTGACCCCCTAGGCCTGCTCAGGGGGTCCCACAAGGACCCCCAGGGCCAAAAAATAATTTCGGCTGAATTAGCGCTGGGTGCGCAAATCCGGCCGAAATTATAAAAAAAACGAAGCGCGGGCTCCCGCGCTTCGTTTGTTTCAAGCCCCTGGGTGGGCCAGGTCCCGGGGGCAATTCTTAATTATGGTGTGGGGGCCCGTGGGGGACCCTACAGCCCCGGGGACCACCACCTCCCCAGGGCTTTGTTTATCATTTGAGGGGGGCACGCGGCCCCCCGCAGCCCCGGGGACTGCCACGTCCCCGGGGCTTAAATTAATTTAAGTGTCGGGGGGCTCCCACCCCTCCCCACACTGCCCCAGCGTCCACCAGCTACCCAGGGCAATTTTAAATAATGGTTGGGGGTCCGTTGCGGACCCCCAGCCCCGGGAACCACCACCTCCCCGGGGCTTTAAAAATGCTGGGAGGGGGGCCGCAGGGGCCCCCTCCTGGAGCCCTCGATGGCCCTGGGGACCGCCACCCCCCAGGCCGGCTCCTGCAATGTCCTGGGATGCTCACCCCCGGGACATTGCCATTTCGCTTCATGGAAGCGAAGCAGAATTGCTTTTGGGCAAAGGGAGCTGCATGTTTGCAGCTCCCCTTGCCCAAAAGCAATGTCGGCTCCCGCAGGAGGAGGGAGCCGGCTGGGACCGCAGGCCAGGTCCCGGGGGATGGGATCCCCGGGGCCAAAAGTGGCCCAGGGAATGGGGGCTACGCGGCCCCCCTCGTGAATAAACAAAATAAAAAAGAGGCAATGCCCCGGGAGATGGGGTCCCCGGGGCAGATAAAGGCCTCAGGAGGGGGGCCGCGCGGCCCCCTTCCCATTAAAAAAAATAAAATAAAAATGTGGCAGGCCCTGGGGGATGGGGTCCCCAGGGCCGAAAAAAGATTAAAAGAAGGGGGGCCACACAGCCCCCCTTCTAACAATTTTTTTTTTTTAAAGCTGGCTTCTCGCCGGAGGCCCCGCCCCCTTCCTGCACCACTCTGCAAATGCGCCCCCTGGCGCGTTCTAAGTTGGGGAATTTAGTCCCCTTGAATACTGAGGGTCCCTGGGGGCCAACTAGCCCACCAGGTACCTCCATTAAGCACCACACAGCTGGATTGCAGAGAGGTGGTCCGAGGCCACGCCACTTTTTACACCACTCTGCAAACGCGCCACTTCACGCACTGCTGGTGGAGTGATGAGGTCCTCTTGTGTCCTGAAGACCTCAGGACACAAGTGGACTTCATCCCCCGAGCAGCAGTGTGCCAGGAGGCGCGTTTGCAGAGTGGTGTAAAAAGGGTGTGTGGCCTCGGACCACTCTCAGCAATCCAGCTGTGTGGGGCTTACTAGAGGTACCTGGTGAGCTAGTTGGCTCCCAGGGACCCTCATGAGGAAAGGGGACTTCATCCCCCAACCAAGAGCGCGCCAGGAGGCGCGTTTGCAGAGTGGTGGAGAAAGGGGGCATGGCCTGTGTCCACCTCTCAGCAATCCCACTGTGTGGGGGCTTACTGGAGGTAAGGGGTAGGCTAGTTGGCCCCTAAGGACCCCCATCAGTGAAGGGGACTTCAATCCCCATCCAAGAGCACGCCAGGGAGCGCGTTTGCAGAGTGGTGGACAAAGGGGGCATGGCCTGGTATGAGAACTTCCTGCTGTGTGGTACTTACTGGAGGTAATAGGAGGGGTAGTTGGCCCCCAAGGATGTCCTTGGGGGCCACCTACCCCTCTTGTTACCTCCAGTAAGTCCCACACAGTAGGATTGCTAAGACGTCTTCGGAGGCCACGCCTCCTTTCTCCACCACTCTGCAAACACGCCTCCTGGCAGACTACGGGATGGGGGATAAAGTGCACTTTACTCCTGAGGGACTTTGGGGGCCAAGAAGCCCTCCTGGTACCTCTTGTAAGTCCTACGCAGCGGAATTCCTGAGCGCTGGTCGGAGGCCCAGCACCATTTCTCTACCACTCTGCAAACGCGACTACTAGTTAAAGAAGCATCTTTCTGCACCTCTGACTTAGAGGTAGTTTTAATCCCCATGCCCTATTATGTACTAGGGCCTTACAGGCGAGGTCATGCCAATCACAGGGGTACCCCAACCCATAGTGTACCCTAGTGTATGTAGGTGTTTTCACTGTATTCTAAGTGTCTTTTAGCATAGCACTGGCTGTAGGCCTGGTTAGTCAGACTCAGTTACCACCAGTACCCGTCAGCGAAAAGTTGGGGGCACAGGATGACTTTGCAACAAGGCCTCTTTCTGTTCTGCCCCTCTGTTGGTTCTTTCTGCATATCTCTTGCTTCTTTCTGCAGCTTTCTTTGTCTTTCTGGACTTCTGTTGACTCTTTCTGCATTTCTCTTGGTTCCTTCTGCACCTTTCTTCCTCTTTCTGCATATGTCCTACCTATGTAGGCATAGTTTGAAATTAGCATTTAAAAAACCTTTGAAATTCACTGAAAAAACCATAGGTTTCAGGGTCGTTATAGTTTGAAATTAGCATTTAAAAATCCTTTGAAATTCACTGAAAAAACCATAGGTTTCAGGGTCATTATAGTTAGAAATTAGCATTTAAAAAAACCTTTGAAATTCACTGAAAAAATCATAGGTTTCAGGGTCGTTATAGTTAGAAATTAGCATTTAAAAAACCTTTGAAATTCACTGAAAAAACCATAGGTTTCAGGGACGTTATAGTTAGTTGGACATTTTACTCGTACAAAACCAGTGAAATTTGGCCGTTATAGTTAGTTCAGCTAACTATAACTCGTGCCCCCGCAATGCACTGCTGATGACGTCACACATTACATCACTTATGACATGGTCAGTGACATCACTGATGACATCACTGATGACATCATCTACGTGATAATCTGATGCACCTCCTCACACCCTAATATTACCTTTGATACACCCACTCTAAAATACAGACTACCAATTTCGAAACAATAGACACACCAATACCAGTTAGTACATACCCACTCACTGATTCCTAGGTCTACACACACATCCACTCATTCCCCCATACAGTCACTCATACATGCAGTCACTCATCAATACAGCAATATCATTTGCACTCTTACACATATACAGACACTCACACACCGCCACTCATCCATAGAGTTACTCACACATCTATTCAGTCATGCAAAGAATCAATCACACTCCCATTTACTCACCTATACAGTTAAACACACACCACCTCACTTATTCATACAGATACTAACACATACTTACTCTCGTATACAATCACTGATACAAGCACACACTCATTCATACAGCCACTTTCACAATCACTCACTCTCACATATAGTCATTTATATACTCCAACACTCACATACACTGCCTTTCACATATGTAGTTACTCACACATGTACCACTGAGATATCCATTCACTCAACAACACACCCATACACACACTTACCCACCCATACAGGCCTGCACAGATGCACTCTTGAACCCATACACCCAGTGAATCACCCACTCACACATCTATGCACAGTCACACCCCCCCCACCCACCCACACAGACACTCAGGCACCCATACAGATACTCAGACAACCAATCAATAACCCATATAGACACTCATGTAGCTACTCACCAACCCAGGCAGCCGCTTCCATACCAACTGACAGACTGATACAGACATTCACATAGATTAGTCACTAACGAATGCATTCAGTAAGACACGTTTAATCACTCACTTATACAGTCAGTCACGCACCTACTAAATCATCCATTCAGACACTTATACACCCACTCATTCTTCAATATACCTTGGCATATATATATATAAAATATATTTAAACTTTACAGAAACAGACAGTCACTGGATGATGTCATCAGTGATGTCATTTGAGATGTCATCAGTGATGTCACTGGCCATGTCATGAGTGATGTAATATGTGACATCATCAGCAGTGCATAGCGGGGGCGCGAGTTATAGTTAGCTGAACTAACTATAACGGCCGAATTTCACTGGTTTTGTACGAGTGAAATGTCCAACTAACTATAACGTCCCTGAAACCTATGGTTTTTTCAGTGAAAAAAAAAATATATATGTGTTTGATTGTGTTCTTTGTATCTATGTGCTCTATTACTTTTCCCTGTTTTGGTGTCTGTGCAAGTATGGGTGATGGCCATTTTCAAAAGGTCCTTTTCTCACTTGTTCATTTATTTATTTGCTCGCACACACACACACACACCCCTACAAT
Source organism: Calotriton arnoldi (assembly GCA_963921515.1). Taxonomy (NCBI): domain Eukaryota; kingdom Metazoa; phylum Chordata; class Amphibia; order Caudata; family Salamandridae; genus Calotriton; species Calotriton arnoldi. The sequence goes on along the minus strand of CAWUFW010006276.1, from coordinate 811,095 downwards.
CACACTCTCACTATGTCCTGTCTACTCTCTCTGGGGCTTAGTCACAAACTGCACTTTGTAGTACATTTAGTAGAACTACAATAGTGATCCCAAAATACTACAAAATGCTGTTCGCAAACCTACGTGCGGAGACCTCTGCTTCTCCTATCTCTTCTATGCAGAGGTCTCCACCATGTGTGCAGAGATCACAAAGGTATAGACTTTTAGGTTTTGGCAGTAAATGTGGGAGGGCAGGAGGGAGTGGCTGGGAAATGGGGAATACTTCAAAATGGGAGGGGGTTAAGGAGGGTTACAGAGGAACTTAGGGAAGTGTAACAAGGGTTTTTGGGAAGGACATCCAATACAAACCCCTACCCATAAAAGTGTAGGGCTATTGCTATTTACAAACTGAACTTCTCAAGGAATTACAACCACATTTTCCTTACAAAAATCTTCTTTTTTCCAGTGTACAATTGAACTATGTCCCCTTCTAAAATTACAGGGCTCAAGTCTTATAGGGACTGTTGCACATAAATGTCTGTGACAGATGCCAACCAGGTGTACCTCTGGGTTTGGCGACGAATCCCAAGTCCTGCAAGGAGTGTGCCCTTATGAATCAGAAGGCAATCTGGTAACACGAAGCAAAGCTGTATGTCGCCGAACAGTAAAAGAAGTCTCGGACTCCTGCTCTAAGTCAAGGGAGCGGACAGGTTCCCGCTCTCAAGGCTGTTCCTGTGACACTTCCTTGCAGCTGTCAAAGCCTTCCGGTAAGTCGAAGCAGAAGCACAAGAAGGTCACACAGGTTTCGTTCCTGTCCCTGTTCTCAGCCTGAGAAGTCACAAGGATGTCAGGCTGCCTCACGGTCTTGGACCCTGTCCCCCTCCAAGGAGCTAATTATGCAACTGATCCCAACACCCCAAGTTTCCGGATCCATCAGCGATGTAGCAACATATTGATGCATTTAGAGAAGCCTTGTTGCCATTTTTTGGCACTCTTCCAGCTCCCGCTGGAAAGACTTCAGGCCCGAACAATCTGAAGCGGCCTGCAGCTGGGTTACCACCAGGGGGTCCACCCTCCGTGCTGTCTGTGCCTCCTGATTCTAGCTCAAGCTCCACTGATGCCATAGTCGACTTCCAGTCCAGAACCAAACACCCATTCCGGTACCTTTGACATCGGCTGCAACACTGCTAGTGCAAGAGGATGTACCTGCACCAGTCGTCCTTTCTGATTCCAAGCCAAATTCAACTCAGCATCGATCGAAGTCGTGTCCCGAAGTCATAAGGACACACCCAGTCCAAGTCTTATTCAATTCTGACAGAACCATATCTTTACCTCGGAGCTGCACCCCTTCAAGCCAATAACTGTTCAGTTTGAACTCTGATCAGAGCCAACCAGCCTGTGGGGATGACCATGGAGATGAGAGGGGTTAGTGCCCACCACACTAACATGATGACAGTTTCTACATGGACTTGCAGGAGGCCAGTGGGTTGGACATGGATTATTGTAGTACAAATCTTCTATCCCCACAGTTTGTTCTGGTGGATCACCATCACCACAACCTTAGCCTACTATGGTAATCTGTAAAATTCCATGAAACAAAATAACTGGCTACACAACATTGGCCTATTCAACTGCATATAAACTGGCGCCCATCATGCTTACAGTTATAAAATTACAAATAAGTAGAAAAAATTCAGCTTGCAAATAATATACAATCCTTCTCAACAGTGCCTAACAAGAATCATCAAAGTGAACCCCCCACAGATTTGTCAGAATTGGTAGCCAATGCCAAAACCATTGCCTAGCATAGTAATCTGTGAAATTACATGTAAAACTGCCTGTATATAGCCTGTAATACAATGTGATAAAAATCAACAGTTAAGGCTTACTCGCTTTAACATATGCTGTTCACAACTAATACGCTAGATCAGCTGCCTTTGTCATAATTAGGCTTTCCTGTTTTCAGTTTCTATTTTTGGTAAATTCTGGTGGGGTTTTTTCCAGTGTTTTCAAGTGATTTTAATACCTTAAAAAACTGTGGTTATCAGTGGTTACACATTTTCGCGCCATTAAAAACAACAGAAAGTGTTTTTCCGGTGTTTATGGAACATTTTGCTTTTATTATTGCTTGCTTTCTGCACTGATAGTGCATGGTCTATAGACAGTGTACATACAGTGTATATGAGGTCCAAATACATTTTTGCAAATCAAACTTATTGTAGTACACCATACAATACTTCTTCAGTGAGTCTTTGGTCATGTGCACTTGTATTTTCCTTCCCATGTAAAATCTTTTATGTGAAAAGGCCCTCTCAACATGGGCACTTGAGTTGGGCAATGCCAAAACAGCCAGTAGACAATTTGCTAACTCTGGCCACTGACTTAGCTCTCCATGCCAATACTGGTGCACTTGAAGATTGCGATTCTCTGGGCAGGTTCTGCAACATTTGCATTGAACTGGGCGCTTATACTCTCAGAATTATTGAAGTGGTAAAAAATTAAGCAGCACTTTTGAAACTGGAGAAAATTCCCATTTATGGAAGGGATCTAGAACTTGTACAGAGTACCACAGTGAGGTTTCATTGACTTCAAATGCCATGGTTGGTGAAGGGACATTTCTATGCATCATTGCAAGCCATTTCTCATACATTGTAAAATAAAAGTTCCTGAATTGCTCTTCAACATTGCTTTGCTTACCAAGTGGCAAGCACTCTAACATGGAACATGTTGCAGTGCCAAAGTCACTAAAGGTGTTGCCCAGCCTACTCTCAAGGAGATGTTCAAATCTACACCAATTATGCTGAACAAGTGGCAGACAAGGGTGTTGGCAGTCTCTAGTTTTTTTATTATGTCCACTACAGCAGTTATGTTTTCTTGTAAAAATCTAAGAATGCAGTAGAGTGTACTTTTTTCCCATCATTATCAATATGCGACCAAAGATCCTCACATTTCTTGCCTTTGGCATCATCACTCGGCAAAAATTCTGTAAACGGTTGTCACATGGATAATATAGTATTCACAGCCCCTTGGACCATCAGCTAAGTGACACAGTTGGGATAACTCTTTCTTTGATGCCACACAAAGCACAAAATGAGAAATATTTGCGTTTTAGTTCCCGCTCATAACAAAACAGTGCACCAGAATGGACTTAAAAGTCAATAGCATTCTTCATTAACTCTGAAGATTGTAAAAATGCTTTCAGCATACCATCTAACATGTGGCAAGGATCTTTTACAGGGAAGCACTTCAGCTCAGGTATCGAGTTTGACAGGCAATCACACAACTTTTTCATATACGTAGCTGAACACTGCAAATACAAACAATATCACTCCAATCTTTGTTGAACTCGGAAAGAACCTGTTTGCAGCAGCATTCCAAGTGACACTGCATTCCATGTTTTCCAAAAGTCTGGTGTCATGTTTCACCACTATCCCAGATGCTTTGTGACAGCACTATTTTCACATATACTTGTCACTATACCTTGCATTGAATGTTTAAAGTCTGAGGTGTTGGCAATTCACCTACTATCAATACTGACTCACTAGAAAATGGGGGCTGATGCATCAAGGGTTTGTACCCATTCTCTATGGGTAAATGTGATGGCACATATTGGGAGAGAATCTTATGAAACCAGCCATTTTACCTATCAGTGAAAGAATCAAACGCAACCATAATATCAAATATAATTTTGATATTTCCTGATTCTCTACAGTTTATAAAATAATTAAACAAGACCTAAAACATCCTTCTAAACCCTGCCTCTTTCGACCAAAGACCACAAAACTGAAAAAAGCAAAAGGAAAAAGAAACAATATTTTAGTGACATCCATAAACAACAAAACTCAAGCAGAATAATGTTAGCCTAGTCTTTCTTGCTGCTAGCTTGTATAACAAAGTTACATTGTATTGGCCCCTTCAGGAAGAAAAGAAATGACTCCTTCACTCTCATTTTCCTTTCTTTGAAAGGCATTTAGTTTGTGGTTGTGCAAGTGTTTTTTCAGTGTTTATATGTTTACACTGGTGAGGGCTATTTCCCTTTCGGTGGTGTTTTATCAGTTATTATAGGTTTAACCCTAAAACCAGACAGCCTGGTCATAATGTTTCATAATAAGAAGACCAAACTTGTAGCATTGGACATAACATTTCCAGGGCACCAAACAGGCATATAGCTTGTCACCATAACCAAATTAAGTTTACTCTTTTGAGCATAATCTTTTCCACAAAGCAACCTCAGACATACAGTCAAAAAACTAGAAAGGTGTACACAATTACAGTTGGCTAAGCAAAATACTATCTCTCCTAAGACGGCCTAACAAGGATTCTCACAGAACAAACCTTTTATACCCATAGTTTGTCACACTGCTCGACCAACACCAAACTATTGCCTACTCAGTAACCTGTGAGATTCCATGTAACAAAATACAAATCTGTGGGCCTAATATATTCTGATGTATATTTGTATAGCACACTATCACCCATGAGGGTATACTTGTGCTGAGCAGGTGAGTGTGCCTAGCGCTGCCTAGGTTAGGTTGCTTAATTGAAAAGCCAGGTCTTCAGCTTCTTGCAGAATTCAAGAAGAAAGGAAGAGACTGATGTGGAGTGGGAGGTTGTTCCGTGCTTTAGGACTGATGTAATAGAACGCCTGTCCTCCTGCTCTGATTCTGTGTATGCGTGGGATGAGTGTGAGTAGGAGCCCTGCGTAGCAGAGGTGTCTGAATTCAGGTTGGTGGGGGCCTAAGTTGTGTAGTGCCTTGAATGTGTGTGGGGAGTTTGAAATGAGCGTGTTTATATATTGGGAGCCAGTGGAGCTCTCTGAGGTGTGGTGGGATGTTAGTTCTATGTGGAACATTGAGGATGAGTCTGCCAAGTTCTGATTAGGTGATAGTCTTCTGGTTAATTGCTTGGTGACCCCGGCGTAGAGGATTTTCCCATAGTACAAGTTTCTAGTGACTAGGGCATGATAGACAGTTTTTCTGCTGTTGCTTGGGAGTCATTTGAAGATTGTTCTCCGCATTTTCAGGGTGTGGAAGTGACAATGCAGTGACGGCGTTGACTTGTGCGATCATGTCCAGTTTGCTGTTTATAATGATTCTGAGGTTCCTGGGTGCTGGTTGTGAGTTCAGACGGCCACCATTTGGACTCCCGTAACAAGGTATTCTTGTCAAAGATCACTAATTCTGTCTTGTCGGTGGTGAGCTTGAGACAGTTAGCTATCATCCAGTTAGCGACTTTGGTCATGCAGGCAGTGAACAGCAGTGACTTGTTTTTGTGTTGTGGGTCTTGTCCAAGAGGGAGAGTATGAGTTGCATGTTGTTGGCGTAGAAGAGGATGTTGATGTCATATGCACAGATGACGTTGGCCAGATGGATCATGTAGGCATTGAAGAGAGTGAGGCATCTGTGGAGTGCCTTGAGGCAATTCACAGATGGGTTTGCAGGCTTCCGACGAGTAAGGTGTCAGACTTACAGCTTGTGCTCTATCTATTAAGAAAAAGCAGATCCAGGGTAGAGGGGGTCCTTAGATGCCAATCTCCAGCAGGCGCCTAATGGGGATGGTGTATGAGACCATGTCAAATGCTGCAGAGAGATCCAGCAGAATAAGTGCTGCTGTGTCTCCTCAGTCTAGGATCATGCAGATGTCGTCTGTGGTGGTGCTGAGTGCTGTTTCTGTAGTGAGGTTTGGCCTGAGTCCAGACTGCTTGGCGTCATGGAGCTGGTGGTTTCTGAGGTGGTAGGTGAGGCGTCAATTGATTAGTTTCTCTAAGACCTTGTCCAGGTGTGGCGGTTTCCACAGTGGTGACAGGGGGCCACAAGGTCAGTGTTCATTCTTTAGCCATGGAGAGTTGAGTTGCAACTGTGGCAGAGTCTAGTTGAGGGTCGAAGTTGCCTTGTATGGAGGTAATTTTGTTACCGAAGAATTCGGAAAGCTTGTTGTAAATGTTTTGCGTGATGTTGATGGAGGCGGCAGGAGGTGCAATGAAATCTCTGATGATGGCGAAGATTTCCTTGTTGCTGTTTGTGCCAGCGTCAATGCATTCTGTGAGAGCTGTGCACTTGGTGTTCTGTATCTGCTGGTAATAGCGTCTTAGGGCGGATTTGAAGATGTCTTTATCCGTGGTGCCTTGACTTGTTCTCCATTCATGCTCCAATTGCTTGCAGTGGCGTTTTTTCAGCCTATGTTCCTCTGTGTACTAGCTAGTCTATTGTAGGGCTCTAGGGGAGCCAGGGTATTGGCACATGTAGTGATCCAGCTTTGAGGTTCCTAACGGCTTGAGGACAGAAGCCTAGTCCTCTTCTGTGATGCCTTTCCAGCTGCGGCGGGAGGTTCTGGTGGTGGTAGATGTTTGGTGGTGCGGGACGGGTATGCTGAAACTGGCACCGGCGTGGTCTGTCCAGGTCATAGTTGCTGGCTTGTGGCTGGCGGTGTAGGTAGTTTTGGTGCCATGCTGGGTGAAGTCAAGGTTTTCTAGAATGGCCATTGAGTTTGTGTCGGTGCGGTCTTCTAGGTGATAGTCTCCGAGGAGCATGAAAGTGCTGGCTGATCATGAGGGGTATATTATATATATTAATCAAGGTGAGGGAAAAAGAAGCTGTGATCCATTCGGCTTCCAGTGGTTAACTCAAAAAATCAAGGGGAGAATGGACCACTTGTCCTGTATAACCAGGTTCTCGGTAGCGTATTATAGTCCACTTAAAAACCCTCATATACGTACACAGGGGAAGGCGGTATATCTTGGTTCTCCGCCTTAGTGTACTGTTACAGCATCATCATCGGGTTTTATTGCACATATGCTGTCCTCCACCTGGAGGGAGACCAACTGGTTTGTCAGTAGGGTCCAGAGATGAAAAAGAAGGGCGTGCGTGTGCTCTTTGGAATAGTGCAGTTAAAATTCCCTACAACACAGTGCCAAAGAATATTTAATGTGAAAATTTGTGAAGTGGGTGCAATGAAACCTGTGACATCGCTGGAGAAATTGGCACGGATCCTGGTGGTCTCTATACAAGGGCTCTACCCAGGAAGAAGCAGACTGTGATGTTTATCTTGAACGTGAGGTGTTCATTTTTCCTGATGGGAGTGTACATATAGCTCGTCCAGCTGATGTTGTCTTTGAAGATGATGGCGACGCCACCTCTGGGCTTATGCTGATAGTCTTGCCTTATGATCTAGTAGCCGGCGGGAATGGCTGTAGTGATGTCTGCTGTAGAATATGGGTTTAGCCATGTGTCTGTGAAGAAGAGCAGGTCTGGAGTGTGGTCGTGCAATAGGTCCCATATCTCTGTGGCGTGTTTGGTGAGCAAGCAGGTGTTTCAGAGCTTACATGCAAGTGTGGTATGTTGTGTGGGCAGTACAAAACAAGGGGGAGAGCAATACAGGGGTGGGGTGTGAAACGCATAGGTGAGAGCAATGAAGAGTGCAGTGGGGGTTTGTGGGAAGGAGCATATGTGAGAGAGAGAGAGAGAGAGAGAGAGAGAGATTGTGAGCAGAGCATGAGGGAGAGTGCGAAAGCAAGTATTTTTGGTGGGGTGGAGAAGCATATGAGGGAGAGAGCTGCAAATCACATGGAACCTCCAGCCGCGGTCCGTGCAGGTAACAGCGGTGGTGCGGTGGGGCCGGGTTAGGGGGGATTTCATGGGACGATGCAGAGGGAAAATTAATTAATTATTTAATTTTCCCTCTGCATCGTCCCTTGAAATCCCCCCTTACCCGGCCCCACCGCTGTTACCTGCACGGACCATGGCTGGGACCCTCATCAAGCGTTTAACTAAAAATAAAAAAATAGTTCCCTAAAAGTTAGCAGTGGAAGGATAGAAGTCAACCCGTTAGAAAGATGGCAAAGAAACTTCATTCCAGGGGAGGGACAAACACAAGAAGAGGAAGGGAAGCTAACAAGAAGCAAACACATGAGAATGACTCCAAGGTAAGCAATGGGTGGGTTATAAGCTCCCTGTAAGTTCACAATAGGTCTTTTGCAACAAGACTGCTTGTGCTGTCTGGTAGCCAAGACTAAAAACCTTTAATATTTAAATGCAACTTAGACTGGGTGGTAAGAATGATTCCTTCTGTGTCTTGATTTTTTCCTTCACATTTAGCTCACATTCAGGTTCCACATTAGGTTCAACAAGATATTCTGGCTTTAGAAGAACAGCAAACATGTTGCACCTCTTTTAAAGGTTCTCTGTATTGAACTCTAAAGTTACATTTACTGACACGTGGACATATTAGATTTGAAATGTACCATACTGTTCTGCAGAGCTGTTTTTTAATGGAAAAGCAGCTACATAACTGTTGTGTAAATTAAGCAACCGAGCAACATAATTTGGTCATCTACTGTTGCATAGTTCCCCTGGTCGCAGCTATTTCCAAAGTGTAAATCAATGAAACCTGGGCCTTCGAACCTTGTTTTAGATGTGGCTATTCGAATTGTTATTGTCCAGCTTTGTCCCAGGCGAAAGGTCAACTGATGGGGGCGGGGGGTTTACTAATTTGGGTAAGAAACGTGCTACATTGTACCATCAGGAGGTTGCCAGTTTTCTCTTTGGACATCCTTGGTCTCTCCTTATATAAAGACAACAAGTGCATTTCCCTTTTCAATGTGTATAACAGAGTGTGAATAAGGAATCGCCTACTCTAGCACTTTTAGATAACCATATAAGCTCCTTACATCCTGATGTTTACACAATAGTCGCAGGTGATTTTAAGGTGTCTTATGAACCCCTGAGCGATCATGTCCAGTCCTTAACTGTTGAGGAAGACGTTCAATGGCAGATCCCAAGGCTAGATATCCCTCCATTGAAGAGAAGCTCCACTCTGGCTCTTCAGTTGTTAGGCACCACACTAAGACTAGGGCTAAGAGCTTGTAATGGTAGATCCCATTCTGATCAGAAGGGTGCTATGACATTCAAACGATCAAACAGTTTGAGTAGAATCAACTACATTTTACTAGCCTTGCACACTCGACCATTTATATCTGATATGGTAGTCTTAGAAAGGGGGGACAGTGACCATAATGCCCTGATATTACATCTGAATGGGCTAGTTGGGCCCGGCAAAACTGTAACTAATCCAACTCTACTGGGGAATGTAGCTCTTTCCAATAATAAAAAAGCCTTAAAATGCTCCCTTGTGTAAACACACCCAGATCTCTTGAAGCAGGTGTACTCAATGAAGGTAGAGGCTATAGAAAAGATGACCCAGCTATCAGACAATGTAACAGGCCCAAGCCTAATAATAAAAATGCATGTAGATTTGTTTGCTGGGTTGAGAGACTTCTTATCCAGAGCACCGGGGAGAGGAGGGAGGGAGCGCCCCCAACCCAAATATGTGGTTCAATACACAGTGGAGTATTGCCAAACCCCATCTGCTGGGTCTGATAAAACGATACCAAAGGGGATGATGGACGGAGCGCTTGAGCAAATCAAACACTCACCCCCAGTCAACTGATCTGGGTTTAATCCATCATCATTCTTTAGCTCTCTCCACCACCCCAGTTCAGACATGCCCATATGCAAATCAGTCTGACCCTGTGCCTCATGGGAACAGTCCAGCCCGAACTGCCAAGCCATGTCTTCCCTGGACCGGAAACAAGCATCCTGGGACCGGTTTCTGGCTATTCAGCCGTCATCAGCCAGGCTAGCTTGAATCCAGTGGCAAAGTGAGCAAGGGACCCACGTCTGGGCATACCCTGCCAACTTAGGGCGAACAAAGCGATACCAAAGGGGATGATGGACGGAGCGCTTGAGCAAATCAAACACTCACCCCCAGTCAACTGATCTGGGTTTAATCCATCATCATTCTTTAGCTCACTCCACCACCCCAGTTCAGACATGGCCATATGCAAATCAGTCTGACCCTGTGCCTCATGGGAACAGTCCAGCCCGAACTGCCAAGCCATGTCTTCCCTGGACCGGAAACAAGCATCCTGGGCCCGGTTTCTGGCTATTCAGCCGTCATCAGCCAGGCTAGCTTGAATCCAGTGGCAAAGTGAGCAAGGGACCCACGTCTGGGCATACCCTGCCAACTTAGGGCGAACAAAGCGATACCAAAGGGGATGATGGACGGAGCGCTTGAGCAAATCAAACACTCACCCCCAGTCAACTGATCTGGGTTTAATCCATCATCATTCTTTAGCTCACTCCACCACCCCAGTTCAGACATGGCCATATGCAAATCAGTCTGACCCTGTGCCTCATGGGAACAGTCCAGCCCGAACTGCCAAGCCATGTCTTCCCTGGACCGGAAACAAGCATCCTGGGACCGGTTTCTGGCTATTCAGCCGTCATCAGCCAGGCTAGCTTGAATCCAGTGGCAAAGTGAGCAAGGGACCCACGTCTGGGCATACCCTGCCAACTTAGGGCGAACAAAGCGATACCAAAGGGGATGATGGACGGAGCGCTTGAGCAAATCAAACACTCACCCCAGTCAACTGATCTGGGTTTAATCCATCATCATTCTTTAGCTCACTCCACCACCCCAGTTCAGACATGGCCATATGCAAATCAGTCTGACCCTGTGCCTCATGGGAACAGTCCAGCCCGAACTGCCAAGCCATGTCTTCCCTGGACCGGAAACAAGCATCCTGGGACCGGTTTCTGGCTATTCAGCCGTCATCAGCCAGGCTAGCTTGAATCCAGTGGCAAAGTGAGCAAGGGACCGACGTCTGGGCATACCCTGCCAACTTAGGGCGAACAAAGCGATACCAAAGGGGATGATGGACGGAGCGCTTGAGCAAATCAAACACTCACCCCCAGTCAACTGATCTGGGTTTAATCCATCATCATTCTTTAGCTCACTCCACCACCCCAGTTCAGACATGGGCCATATGCAAATCAGTCTGACCCTGTGCCTCATGGGAACAGTCCAGCCCGAACTGCCAAGCCATGTCTTCCCTGGACCGGAAACAAACATCCTGGGACCGGTTTCTGGCTATTCAGCCGTCATCAGCCAGGCTAGCTTGAATCCAGTGGCAAAGTGAGCAAGGGACCCACGTCTGGGCATACCCTGCCAACTTAGGGCGAACAAGCGATACCAAAGGGGATGATGGACGGAGCGCTTGAGCAAATCAAACACTCACCCCCAGTCAACTGATCTGGGTTTAATCCATCATCATTCTTTAGCTCACTCCACCACCCCAGTTCAGACATGGCCATATCCAAATCAGTCTGACCCTGTGCCTCATGGGAACAGTCCAGCCCGAACTGCCAAGCCATGTCTTCCCTGGACCAGAAACAAGCATCCTGGGCCCGGTTTCTGGCTATTCAGCCGTCATCAGCCAGGCTAGCTTGAATCCAGTGGCAAAGTGAGCAAGGGACCCACGTCTGGGCATACCCTGCCAACTTAGGGCGAACAAAGCAATACCAAAGGGGATGATGGACGGAGTCCTTGAGCAAATCAAACACTCACCCCCAGTCAACTGATCTGGGTTTAATCCATCATCATTTGGTATCGCTTTGTTCGCCCTAAGTTGGCAGGGTATGCCCAGACGTGGGTCCCTTGCTCACTTTGCCACTGGATTCAAGATAGCCTGGCTGATGAGGGTTTTGAACCCGAAACCGGTCCCAGGATGCTTGTTTCCAGTCCAGGGATGACATGGCTTGGCAGTTCGGGCTGGACTGTTCCCATGAGGCACAGGGTCAGACTTATTTGCATATGGCCATGTCTGAACTGGGGTGGTGGAGTGAGCTAAAGAATGATGATGGATTAAACCCAGATCAGTTGACTGGGGTGAGTGTTTGATTTGCTCTAACGCTCCGTCCATCATCCCCTTTGGTATCGCTTTGTTCGCCCTAAGTTGGCAGGGTATGCCCAGACGTGGGTCCCTTGCTCACTTTGCCACTGGATTCAAGATAGCCTGGCTGATGAGGGTTTTGAACCCGAAACCAGTCCCAGGATGCTTGTTTCCGGTCCAGGAAGACATGGCTTGGCAGTTCGGGCTGGACTGTTCCCATGAGGCACAGGGTCAGACTGATTTGCATATGGCCATGTCTGAACTGGGGTGGTGGAGTGAGCTAAAGAATGATGATGGATTAAACCCAGATCAGTTGACTGGGGGTGAGTGTTTGATTTGCTCTAACGCTCCGTCTATCATCCCCTTTGGTATCGCTTGTTCGCCCTAAGTTGGCAGGGTATGCCCAGACGTGGGTCCCTTGCTCACTTTGCCACTGGATTCAAGATAGCCTGGCTGATGAGGGTTTTGAACCCGAAACCGGTCCCAGGATGCTTGTTTCGGTCCAGGGAAGACATGGCTTGGCAGTTCGGGCTGGACTGTTCCCATGAGGCACAGGGTCAGACTGATTTGCATATGGCCATGTCTGAACTGGGGTGGTGGAGTGAGCTAAAGAATGATGATGGATTAAACCCAGATCAGTTGACTGGGGGTGAGTGTTTGATTTGCTCTAACGCTCCGTCCATCATCCCCTTTGGTATCGCTTTGTTCGCCCTAAGTTGGCAGGGTATGCCCAGACGTGGGTCCCTTGCTCACTTTGCCACTGGATTCAAGATAGCCTGGCTGATGAGGGTTTTGAACCCAAAACCGGTCCCAGGATGCTTGTTTCCGGTCCAGGGAAGACATGGCTGGCAGTTCGGGCTGGACTGTTCCCATGAGGCACAGGGTCAGACTGATTTGCATATGGCCATGTCTGAACTGGGGTGGTGGAGTGAGCTAAAGAATGATGATGGATTAAACCCAGATCAGTTGACTGCGGGTGAGTGTTTGATTTGCTCTAACGCTCCGTCCATCATCCCCTTTGGGGTCTGATAAAAGGCAGAGATCATGATAATATCCCGGAGGCCCACAAGATATACAAAGAAGCCCAAGCATGAGCTAAATCTGACTGGGAAGTGGAGGTCTGGGCTGACCTGACCCAAGCAGTCTATTCAGGGGATTCTAAGGCATTTTGGCATATTATAGCACATGGAAGCTGCTCCTCAACGTCGCCTGTAGCATTCTATGTTCAACCGCAAAAGTGGGTCAACCATTTTGGGAAGCTATATGCAGTATATAATGAAGAGGGAACAGAGCTGGATTTTACTATTCTGGAAAGTACCAACCGTTCGACCACCAAAGACCCCCCCATTGTGGTATCTAGCCTAGATTCCCACTTGATTTTAGATGCAATTATCACCAACAAAGCTCCGGGCCCGGACTGTATTCTGGCTGATCTTTATGCAACCAAACCCGAAATCTGGACAAATTACCTTAATATTATTACAAAGGCTATACTAAAAGGGGGGTCCTGACGAAAACCCTTGGGGTAGTGTTTGAAACTAGTTGACCTACCAGGGAAACAGTAGGTAATCACGCCTAGAGCTTTTTCCCGCTTATCCCCAGATTTTAGTATATCACTTTAGGGGTAGAAAATAAAGTTGTTTTTGTCCCACTAATTTGATATTTTTAACCTTTTTTCTCACTTTAAAAGAACCCACTCCATCTTCATTATAAGACCACATAGGTGTTGAGGTGTATAGGGACACCCTTATTTTTCTACTAGGTGCTCCCGCGTATTCGTTGGCAGCAGCACGTCCCTGTCCATAGAGGGCAGGCATGGACCGTATGATGAAGCATGCCACCAAGGGGAAACCCGGGTGGGTGAGGGTTATCTGAAAGAAAAAGTTTTCTTTCTTTACAGTTCCGGTAAAAGGTGCTTTTTCCTTTTCTGATATAGAAGGGACCCTTTTTGGTTATTTATGTAGTCTTGTGGAGGACGAGTCCCTACTTCTTCTACCTCTATTCTCCCCTTTTGATTTGATATTGACAGGCAGCGGAGAGCTGCGGGAGTTACAATTCCCCTTTTTAGGTCGAGCCTAGCGCAGCGCGCATGTGCTGCTCTAGGATAGAGCCTCTTGGAATCACTCCAGACTTCCAAGAGACCTCTCTGTGTGGGTCGGACACCTCCCACACATTCCATTGGTCTTTGCGTGTGGCTTTCAAAAATGAAAGCACGCAAATGGCCAAAGGCGGGGGTATGTCCCGCCTTTTCTGTGAACGTTCACTCCCATGGCTTATGGGTCTCGGGAGCGAGCGGAGCGAGCAGCGGTGCGCAGTGTGCCAGCTGCATTCCTTCAATTCCTTGCAGTGTGCGCGCGTGCACCACTCGCGGGCTTGTTTAAAGGATTGGAAGCAGTGCTTTCAAGGCAGATCTAAGCACGTGCACTCGCAGTTCACGACAGCTACTCTGCCCACGCGGGCTTCCACTGCCAAATTCCGCACGCGCACCACTCGCGGGCTGGTTTAAAGGATTGGAAGCAGCGCTTTCAGGGCAGATCTAAGCACGTGCACTCGCAGTTCACGACAGCTACTCTGCCCACGCGGGCTTCCACTGCCAAATTCCACGTGCGCACCACTCGCAGGCTTGTTTAAAGGATTGGAAGCAGCGCTTTCAAGGAAGATCTAAGCACGTGCACTCGCAGTTCACGACAGCTACTCTGCCCACACGGGCTTCCACTGCAAAATTCCGCGCGCGCACCACTCGCGGGCTTGTTTAAAGGATTGGAAGCAGCGCTTTCAAGGCAGATCTAAGCACGTGCACTCGCAGTTCACGACAGTTACTCTGCCCACGTGGACTTCCACTGCCGTAAACTTAAGCCTTATTCCTTGGGTGCCCAGCAGGGCTGTGTGTTGGGCTAGAGAACTGTCAGTCTGAAACAACAGGAGAGCTGGAGGAAGTCCAGAAGCTACCTTAGACGTTATTAATTTCCACCCCGCCGCTTGTGTCACGAGCTACCGGACAGCGCAGATGCCAGGCCGCTTGGCACAGGGCGCGCAAGCTGGCACACCGTGTCCCCGGGCCTACGAAATTGTTCTTTTCCCGCCCCGCCTTTTCACCACCCCAGGCACAGTTCAAAATGTTAAAAAGTCTTGTTAAAGCCACTGTTTTCATATCACGGCTTTTGTGTTTCATGTTTCAAATAAAACATTTTTAGGTCGAGCCTCGAGTAGCGCGCAAGCGCTGCTATGGCGAGACTTTAAGTTAGGGGGTTTCGAAAGCTGACCAGACGCTCGTGCGTCTTGGCCTTTTCCCTGCGGTTACGCGCGCGGCAGACATCTGTTTCCAATTATCGTGCCCAGACGCGGGCGCGATAATTGGAAACACATGCCGGCCGTGCGGGGAAAAGGCCATGACGCACGAGCGTCTGGTCAGCTTTCAAAAGCCCAGGCTGCCGCGCTCGCTCGCCCCCGCTCCTCTCTTGTTCTAAGCATTTCTAGTGTGTGCAGCTGGGTCCAGACTATCAAACTGTTAAAAAGCGGTTCATTTCCGAAATGTCCCTTATAGAGGTAACTGCTTTGCTCGTGATGACGTCTCATTAAAAGTGTCACACATAAGCCATTGAAATGCCACAATTAAGCACATTGAAAACATTGAAATGCCACACATAAGTAAACTGTAATCTTGACATCTATGCATCGAAGCCTCCCTAATAATGACACCAGTATGAGAGGCATGTGGAGGCCAGCAAAGGTGTACAGAACGCATGATTGCAAAGTGAACGCTCAAAATCAAACTAGATTCTCGAAGCATATTTTTTAGGGATGGTTTTGGTAGGTGCCGCTCTGAGCTCCTTCAAAACTGGTCACTAAAGCAAAAGAAAAACAAACCGTTTCTCTGCGACGCTCAGATTATTTGCTCGAGATAAGAACTATTGCGACATTCGTTTGTTTGAGAAGTTGAGGAAATTGCTGCACCTGAATTATTATTTGGATTAGGCGAGGAGTGTGTAAACACTGCTTAATAACCATGATGCTACGTAATGTTTTCTTTTGACCAGTGTTTGAGACCGACCCAATTATAGATATAGCCGTTTAAAATGTGACCCTACTGCTATGTAAGCCGAGTTGTGAAGTTGTCGGTAACCATACAGAATCACTCTGAGAGCAGTGAGCGTGAGAGGCAGCTGGTTATTGGGGAGTTCTTTACACTACTCGTTCATCAGGATGTTCAGGTCTGGTAGAAGGCAACTGTGGAAACAAAGTTTGACCAGAGTTCTAAAGGTAGGAAACGCTGCTTTTTTGTGGCACCATTTTTTGTGTAATGCGTCAGGACACCCTTCTATATTTTACTAATGCGTAAAGAAAAAACTTTCAAACTCAAATTACGACGTAGAAAATTTGAACACTATGGAGATGATTAACCATTTGAATCGAACAATGCTAATATACCAACGTTTCTTAGCATTTGTTAATTATTTCTCTGCTCAGTGATGCCCATTTTAACACCCCCCAAAGATAGAAATCTCTGAGCATCTGGGTTACTTCGTGATACTGGCTTTATATCAAGCCAAACAAATTGACTCGAAAACAGAGTTACCACATATGTTATTAAAAGCTTGAAACCCCTTTCCTGCCAAACATTCTCTGATTGGTTGTACAAGTTTTGGTTTTCTCACAAATCGGGTGTGGAAACTCAGACTTGGCTGGCATTCCTGCCTTCTATCTACCCCCAACAAAGAAGTCATATACACACCCTGCTGCCACATCTATGTTGGCACCAAGAAAATATGATCAGATTACTGCAGTGCTCACAGACTATCGCTGTCTCACTCTCAAGCCAGTGATGTAACACAAAATGATGGGGCCCCCTGCAAAATGTGATGAGAGGCCCCATCGTCTCCCAATTGGCACAGATATTAATTGATCTTGGGCTCAATGGGGTCCCACTGAAGGGTTGGGGCCCCCCTATGTTGCAGGTGGCCTGCTGAGAAATACGGGTGACTTTCCCGAGCGCTCACCTATTTCTTAGTCCATGCCATTGCATGCATTCTGCAAGGCATGCAATGGCATGGCTTTGAGAGGTGAGGGTGCCCCCTCCGAAACAAAGAACCCTGCCCCGCATTGCATGGGCTTCGCTGCCCTCCGTTACGCCCTTGTCTCAAGCCTAAATTTTAAGACGGCTTGCATTATTTACAAGGCTTTACATTTTACCCTTTTAAAAGATCTGGTGGTTACAAGAATTTGAAGAGCTTACACAATCTCACCTTTGAAACGGAAGAGCATATTCAGAAGCCTCTTCTAGAGCAGCAACATCAATAGAGAACTCATTCCTAGATCTACAGACAATACATGGGACAGACTGTGTCAGCACACTAAGGCAGTCCCGAGTCTAAACTCTTGCTTCTACTCCTTCCAAGAGAAACGCTAATTGGATTCACTCAACTGTATGTTTAAGTGAAGCTGTGACTGTAAACAGCCATCTTCCAACCTCACAGAAGGCCAGGTGGATTTCTCTTAGGGAATTGCTGCTGTATTCATCAGCTGATTGAGGAGCCATTAGATTACCTTCCAGTTTGATTCTTATGTATTTGTGCTTACGTGGCAGCGGTATTTCCCTAAATGCTGCTCTAACCTTGTACCACCTCCACATGCTTCTTTAAACTGGTTCTTCTAGTAGGAAATAACATGTACCCTATACTTCATCATGGCTACACAAACAATGCTTCATTTCTTTATGTCTTTATTGTTGGAGTTGTTCCTTTTGATACGCTGGTTGCCATCAGTATGCCTCTGCCAGTCCCACACATTTCTTTGCTTTCTTCCTCTACCACTGCTCCTTTACTGCTAGTCTGTTCCTCCCTCCTTGGTGCTATGCTTCTCCCTGCCGCTGAACACGTTGAGTTGCTCCAATGCCTCCTGCGCTGCCATTGGATCCAATTTAGTGGGTTTTTATTTTTCTAAATGTCTCTGTTTGCTGTAAGAGGTGCCATAAATCATAAGGTCATAAGGACATAATACCACTCAGTACCACATAATTACACACCACGTAATTACACTCTACTCAATGCAACATAAATACACTCTATTCAATGCAACATAAATACACTCCACATAATACCATTCAGTACCACATAATTACTCGCCACATAATCACACTACTCAATGCAACATAAATACACTCCACATAATACCACTTAGTGCCACATAATTACATGCCACATAATTACACTCTACTCAATGCAACATAAATACACTCCACATACCACTCAGTGCCACATAATTATATGCTACCTAATTACACTGCACTCAATGCAACATACACTCCAAATAATACCACTCAGTGCCACATAATTACACGCCACATAATTACACTCTACTGAATGCAACATACACTCCACATAATACCACTCAGTGCCACATAATTACACACCACATAATTACACTCTACTCAATGCAACATAAATACACTCCACATAATACCACTCAGTAGCACATAATTGCATGTCACATAATTACACTTTATTTAATGCAACATAAATACACTCCACATAATAACCTTGTGCCACAGAATTACACGCCACATAATTACACTCTACTCAATGCAACATAAATGCACTCCACATAATACCACTCAGTGTGACATAGTTACATGCCACATAATTACACTCTACTCAATGCAACATAAATATACCCCTGATACCACTCAGTGCCACACAATTACAAGCCACATAATTACACTCTACTCAATGCAACATAAATACACTCCACATAATACCACTCAGTGCCACATAATTACACGCCACATAATTACACTCTACTCAATGCAACATAAATACACTCCATATAATACCACTCAGTGCCACATAATTACACACCACATATTTACACTCTACTCAATGCAACATAACTACACGCAACATAATACCACTCAGTACCACATAATTACACATCACATAATTATACTGTATTCAATGCAACATAAATACACTCCACATACCACTCAGTACTACATAATTGCATGCCACATAATTGCACTGTACTCAATGCAACATAAATACACGCCACATACCACCAATCAACATAAATGCACTCCACACCATGACACAATTTCACTAAGCATAATTTCACTCAACACCACAGTTCCAGGCCACACAATTCAACTCCACACATTTCCAATACACACCACATAATTACACACCAAACAACATATTTCAACTCCACAATCCACAACGTACCTCCATTCCACACCATATAGTGGCACCACCTGAGCACCAAACATCACTCACCACCACCATTTTGCATCAGCGCACCACCTAAGCATCACCTAAGCATCACCTAAACATCACCTAAACATCACCTAAGCATCACGTCAGTCTGCCCTCAGAATCTGGCATCTGTTGATTCTCCCCTAGTGTCGGTCCGCTGCTCATGTTCTAATTAAATTACTGTTTTCCAACCTCCACTCACCCGTTATTTATGTCCCGCTCCCCCATAACAAAACAAATTATAACAAACAAGCATAAGAACAGGCAGGAAGAAGTTGCCAGCAGTGCAAGTACAAAAAAACTAAAAGACATTTTTTATGTTAAAACCTTTTTTTAATCAGGTTGTTCAGTTGTATATAATGTCGTCTTGGTTTGTATAAAGGTAACAAAAATGCTTAACACTTTTTATTATAACTTTTCAACATGATGCACAGCAGCCACAATGCTCTACAACATAGCCAAAAGTTCTGGCTAAACACATAAGGTCCCAAAGGCGAGACTTATTGGCTATGCCAATGCTTGTTTTTTCATGTACGTGGTCCGCGAAACAAGGGCTCCTGATGTGAGGCTGCTCCATAAATTACGGAGAGCCAGGCCGTAAAATCAGCGGGACCTCTGGTGTTTATTTTGTGGTATAAACCGACCCCTTCTTTATAGACGAGAAACCATTTCAGGAATGCCCCCTTTGAAATGCTGAGCCGCGGCCCAAAAAATATATTTATGGCAAGGCAGCTGAGCACTTAAAGAGGCAGTGTGCGCAATGACCTTCACGTGCAAAACACTGTTCAGATTACGAGCTCTCTTTCTGCCCCCTTCCAGCCTCACAGACAGACCTGAGATGAATAATTGGCCGAGGTGACGGACTGGGCCTGCTGTGCCTTTAAACAGTCACCGTATGCCCGAATAATGCAATCGCAACTGAATTCACTAGGGTTCCATGATTTTGTAAGTCGAAACTGAAGTATTTAAGTGCCTTACGCCGTCAGTTTGGTGAGTCAAATTACAGTTTTTTGATCACATAATGTAGGGGTCTTGTATGTTCTAATGCTTTATCAATCACGGTAATTCTAGAAAACTCATAGAATGCTACCACTTCTTGCCGCTATTCCATACAGGTAGCACGGAGGACTTGCCATCAATATTTCCACATCCTCTGTGTCAGTCATTGTACAGCCAGATCTGTAGACCCAAATGTAGATGTGGCTAGGATTTGCTCAACAGGGACCTGTTTTTAAAGAGTTAATGGATTTATTGGACAATCTATGCTGATGTCTTGTTTAGTTGGGGTTGGTGTTTAAACAGAGAACTAATAAACGCATGTGAAAAGAGGACTGACATCATAGGGAGAGAACACTAGTCTGGAAAAGCTGACATCACAATCATTATACAGAGTAGGTCTGTGCAGAATTAAAATTCTGCCTGTAGAGTGGTACACTGTTCGTAATTTAGTGACTCTCTCACTAACTGACTGACTGACTGACTCTCACTGACTGACTGACTGACTCTCTCACTGACTGACTCTCTCACTCTCTCTCTCACTGACTGACTCTCTTACTCTCTCACTGTCTGACTCTCTCTCTCTCACTAACTCTCTCACGCTCTCTCACTGACTAACTGACTCTCTCACTCTCTCTCTCACTGAATGACTCTCTCACTCTCTCTCTCACTGACTGACTGACTGACTCTCTCACTCTCTCACTGACTGACTGACTCTCTGACTGACTCTCTGACTGACTGACTGACTGACTGACTCTCTTACTCTCTCTCTCTCTCACTGACTGACTGACTCTCTCACTGACTGACTGACTAACTAACTGACTCTCTCACTGACTGTTATACAGGTACTATTTCCCAACCTTCACCCTCCTGTTATTTATGCCCCCCATAACAAAAAAAACCATAACAAGCAACCATTGGGACAGGCAGATAGAAGTTGCCAGCATTGAAAGGACAAAAAAAAAACTCAAGACATTATTTATTGTTAATACTTTTTTAATATGCTCGTTCAGTTGTACATAATGCTTTCCTGGTCATATATAAGGTAACAAAAATGCTTCTGACACTTTTTTATTATAACTTTTCAGCATGCTGCAAACTTCTGTACAGCACAGCTTAAAGACATAGGCAAAGTCAATATCTCTGGCTAAACACTTATAAGGTCCCAAAGGCGAGACCTATTGGCTATGCCAATGCTTGTTCTTTTTCCCTCCCACATTTTGGCCTATGGTCACCAACCACAGTGACCATACGCACACGTCTTGATAACTCACTTACTGCACACAAAACATGGCAGAAATCACCGGCCTCACTTTTTCGTCTGAAGAAGTGGAACGCATCCTGGCAGCCAGTACCCCATTTGAAGGGACTGGTGATTCCATTCTGGGCTTAGGAAACAACAATTGGGACGAACTAAGTACTCTGAAGAGGAATCAAATAAAGACCATGATTCACGGTATTATGATAACCGAATATTTACGTGCAAATGCGGCGCCACAAGGACTAGAAACAAGCCTTTTATCTTCCAACAAAACAAGGTTTTCAAAAAGGATTGGTCGCTCATCTCGTGGCACTGTACGAGAGACTGGCTCATCCTTATTATAAAAACCGCAACACGACTGGCACAGGAAATGAAAACCCAAATTCAAGATCTGGAGATACGTTTAAAATCATACCAGTCAACCAGCTCCCTAAAAAAGAATCTTGAGGAGCTCAACAAATCTCTGAATGACTTTGAATTATCCCTTAAGCAGAGCAAATTCATCAAATTGAAAAAGGATACAGCCAGTTTCAGCCACGAGAAAGTATATCCGTACATCAGGGAGGACTATGTATCCTCAAGAAGGAACACTGGTTATAACACGGACAGTGATGTATCTGAAACTGGGTCAGATCATTCCAATTCCAGCTCGGGCACGAGGACACCCGGCCAAGGTAGGCAATCATACAGAAGAAACTACAACAGAGGCCCACGAGGCCAATGGGGGAATTTCCAGCAAGCCCTAATGTACCCATCACCATTCTTCTATAGTCCACCACCACAAATGCCGCCGCATCAACCCTTCTTCAACCCATGGGAAGCACCTCATGGGCACCCAAGACAACATCGAGAAAACCAATATGAGTCTTTTTTAGGATGAGGCAACCAGAGAGGGAGGACGAGGAAACGGAACCGGGTCGACTGGGGTGTCGTTCAGCAAACCTCCAGAGTATAAACTCGGAGCATGACGGGCTCACTGAACAACCAAGCAGGACCCAGGAACCAACCAGCTTAGTTGTGAACCTAACAGACACAGTCCTCAATCCCACCCAACAGGGAATCCTGGAAAAGGGACTTGGTTTTGTTCCAACCTCCAATGTAGATAAATTCAAACTTAGTTGTGAGGTCAACGAATTTATAAGAAAACTAAAACTTAAAGCTTTTTTTTCAGACAAACAAAACAACGAAGAACCAAGAGATAACACAGGACTGAGAAACACGTCAACGTTCACCCCCCCAGCGACCAGCGTGCCAGTGGAGATCCTAGCTTTTGAGAAAGTGGTACTGAAAGAAATAGGTGAATTGAACCCGAAGGACATCAAGGTCTTCCACAACACCTCCAGACAGGAACTACAAGCTATTAAGGAACTTTCACAGAATGATAATAAAACCGGCAGAAAAGGGAGAGCAATTGTGATCCAGACTAAGGAGGCATATCGAACAGAGTGTCTCCGCTTACTACACGATCGACGGAACTACGAACCTCTAAATAGCGACCCTATAGAAAGGATCAGAATACATGTGGGAAGCATGGTGGAGGAGGCTCTGGCCCACGACTGGCTTTCCAAGAAAGAAGGGGATTTTCTTACAAACAGAAATCCTGTGACCCCCTATTTTTACACTATACCGAAGATACATAAAGATATAAATAAACCTCCGGGACGTTCCATTGTTTCAGGGATAGACTCCATCTTGGAACCCCTCTCCAAATTTGCTGATGCTTTCCTGCGACCAATAATCCAAGGAACCGAAACATACCTCAAAGACACCAAAGATATTCTACGAATCCTGAACTATCTACCATTTGACCAGCAGACACAATGCCTCATTGGACTCGACATTGAGAGTCTGTATACCAGCCTCCCACACACGGAAACCTTGGAGATTTTAGAGGCGGTACTTTTCACCAGCGAATGGAAATACCGGACCCCACGCAATCTGGTGATGGAGTGTTGTCACCTTGCTCTCACTGAGAACGTCTTGGCCTTTGAGGACCAACTATTCCTACAGAAGCACGGCACCAGCATGGGGAGCACTTTTGCTCCCAGTGTGGCGGGGCTGTATGTCCACCACCTTGAACAACAGAAAATCCTCTCACTAAACAACCCTCACTTTAACAACATAGGGCTTTGGAAGAGATACATAGATGACGTGTTTGTAATCTGGAACGGCGATGAGCACACGGCCAAGTCATTCATCACATGGCTTAATGAACAAAACCAGTTTCTTAAATTCACTCACACGATCTCGAAGACCGAAATGGTCTTTCTGGACCTCAACTTTTTCGCCAAAGGGGCCGGTTTGAAGACTGCAACACACTTCAAGGCCACAGCCAAAAACTGCCTCCTGAGTTTTGGTAGTCACCATCCAAGGCACCTGAGGGAGAATTTGCTGTTCGGGCAATTCTTACGGCTGAGGCGGAATCGTTCTGAAGTCAAAGACTTCAAATCACAAGCAAACGACCTAAGCTGTAAACTGAAAGCACACAACTATCCAGACAAAATAGTAGCAAGGGCAATGAAAAGGGCAAGAAACAATGACAGACAAGCCCTACTGGATCACACCACTAGAGTATCTGATGAAACGCGCCCTATCTGCATTACCACGTTGAACAGTGCCTCCAATATGATCACTAAAATAATTAACAAGCACTGGCGAATTCTAAGTGGAAGTACCACCACTCTACCCAAACCTATGTTTTCACATAGAAGGAACCGCAACCTGAAGGACATGTTGGTCCATACACGACCACATATACCCCGTGACGATCCACCAAATCAGGGTTTCATAGCACCCATCAGTGGCCATCATCCATGTGGCAATTGTAGTTTGTGCCACATGACACAGACCAGTAAAAAGATTACCTTTAATGACAAAACGACTTGGGAACAGCGCCGATTTACCAATTACGACTCGAAGAGCGTCATATATATGATCCCCTGCCCATGTGGCCTGCATTACGTGGGTATGACATCCAGGAAAATCTAAACACGCATATGCGAACACAGGAGCAATCTAAGATGCCAGCGAGCAACGACCAAGATGACATCTCATTACTTAGAACGCAAACACACACTGGAGGATCTGAGATGGACAGTGATTGAACAAATCAGCAATGAATCCCATCTGTTTGAAAAAGAGCAGAGATGGGTTAACAGACTGAAATCACATGAAACAGGGCTGAACGAAAATATACCGTGGAGCCAATTCATGTAAACATAACCCTCTAATTAAGCACCCTGAATAATAGGTCCGCGTTAGGATGAGGGCATTCAAAGCGTTCCTTTTTAATCCTGGTCTCCCGTATATGTCCTGATAAGCAACCACACTTATGTGCGATTCCCTTTCCCTGCATTTGATCTCTATCGCTTATACTGAAGACATCTAATGATGCCCTTTTACTTCAGGTTTCACTAGTCGAGCCTTAATGCCATGTTGTCTATCACAGATATATGTGTGCAGTAAAACCAACCTTCACCACGTAATGGGCGGTTTGTAACTTTTCATCTCACTTTCCCTTCGGGCATATCAATATGAACAAATGGGTAGCAGGGACCCCCTTACTCCCAGTTTATGCCCGCACTAAAAAGCGCAGGAAGCCCTGTCACCAGAGTGAATTAATCCAAAATGAATGTCTGAGAAACCCTTTTTTTCTTGCTCCAAGTTTTAATTGCCATTCTATGTCCGCACTAAATGCGCAGTAAGCACTGTCACCATAATGACGGAATCCAAACTTTTTTACATCAATAAAACTTTCTTGCTCCAAGTTTCAGCATGCACAACAGACAGCGATGTTTGCCACAGTGATGGCAACCCTAACCGGAAGTGAGGACAGGAACCGCGGTCAGCGGTCTAGTCGCTCACTCCGACGAGGGCACTTTGACATACGCGGTTAAATATGAAACTCACATGAGGCTCCAGTAACGTCGGAGTCTCGAGTGAGCACAGTCAGGTTTGCCGAGAGGGAGTAGCCTTGACGAAGTAAGCAAATGCGCATTGCCCTGCATCCCGAAAGCGATTATTCACCATTCCGCAGTAAGTTAGATACAATATTCTAACTCCTGAGATTTTTCTCATCCTTGGCAATATTTTTTAGGGTGTGACTACAGGCGTCCCTTCAAACTCCTCGAAGGACTCAGGGGGCCCAATGATGGTCCCATATTATGTATGTAATTAACCTTAATATCACCACGATAACATGACGATGTGCTTACAACTCTACTATATGTTACATGTTGGTATTGTCTTGTCAGTCTTATTATCACGGCATTTTCGCACTTTACACGCATGGATTTGGTGTATTTCCACCACCACAACCACTGAATCACCACTGATTTTTAACCCATTGTAGACCCGAGGGACGTGCATTTTTTTAACCTTTTCCTTTCTCTTCATACCTCTGCAGGATTTTTGATATTTGAAACAGACCAATTAGGTGCTGTATATTTGTTTTTGTATTTTTGTTCATCACTACTATTGCGTTTACAGTAACATCAGGAGTGGGAGCATCATTTCTCCTTTGAGGTCCGGACGAAAAGCCTTGGGGTAGGGCTTAAAACTAGTTGACCTACCAGGGAAACAGTAGGTAATCACGCCTAGAGCTTTTTCCCGCTTATCCCCAGATTTTAGTATATCACTTTAGGGGTAGAAAATAAAGTTGTTTTTGTCCCACTAATTTGATATTTTTAACCTTTTTTCTCACTTTAAAAGAACCCACTCCATCTTCATTATAAGACCACATAGGTGTTGAGGTGTATAGGGACACCCTTATTTTTCTACTAAGTGCTCCAGCGTATTCGTTGGTAGCAGCACGCCCCTGTCCGTAGAGGGCAGGGATAGATCCTATGATGAAGCATGCCACCAAGGGAAAACCCGGGTGGGTGAGGGTTATCTGAAAGAAAATGTTTTCTTTCTTTACAGTTCCGGTAAGAGGTGCTTTTTCCTTTTCTGATATAGAAGGGACCATTTTTGGTTATTTATATACTAAAAGGGGGCCTGTGTACTGGACTTGTTATATAGCAAACTTAGAATCTTGTTCAAACCTTGTTTCTACCAGTTTATCGGGAGCAATCAGGCACAACTAGTTCACTTAAAAACCCTTCCTACAACTTCCTGGAAAACCTCCTTTAACCTGGAAACAGTGGTCTTTGGTGCTTGAGAGCTATCTGGTAGCACTAGAAGCTGAAAAATATTCAGCAAAAAGAAAAGCAGCCATTCTCTTTAACAATTTGGGCACAGAAGGTCAGCAAGTTTTTCGAAGTTTGCCTAAAATAACACTGTCTCCGGAGCCAGAAGGTTGGAATGAATATCTTGAAAATATAGCAAGGCTTGAAAAGAAGTTTACTGAGCAACCCAGTGTACTTTTAGAACGGTTTAACTTTTTCAAAAGAAACCAAGATGTGGAAGAATCTGTGGAAGACTATGTATCTGCCCTCCGTCATTCTGCTGCTAGTTGTAATTTTGGTACCACCCTAGAAATCAGCATAAGAGATCAATTTGTTTTTGGATGCAAGTCAAAGAAGATCCAAGAATGTATTTTAAGCTGTAGGGATCCAACCTTGACAGACGTTATTGACTTAGCTAAGGCGATTGAAAGATCGATTATTTCTAGTGACAGAATGACAAACAATTTAAACTCTCATTCTGTTAATGTACTTCAAGAGTCTGACACTATAAATGCTTTATCTTTAAAGGAGGAAGGTAAAAAGTCTAAACCCAAAACGGTTTGTGGGTTTTATTTCAGATGTGGGTAAAAATTTCACATGAGCAATTTTACAAGTTGTTCAGCTCTAGGTAAGAGGTGTAACAAATGTCGCAAGGTTGGACATTTTCAGGGAGTATGCATGAGCAAGGGAAAGGCACATGTTCATGCTATTGATGCAGACCCGTCTGTTTCTCTGGTTTCACATGATCTTTCCAAGGTGGTTCTTACTATAGACACTATTGATTGTAAAACTAAATCTGTCAAGGGACCCCCTGTGTGAAGCTATGGTCAGGGGAGTCATGTTGCAAATGATGGCTGACTCTGGAGCCCCCATTACCATTGTTTCTGACATTTTTTACAACCAACATTGGGCTGATTCTAAATCCTTGTTACCAACAGATGTCAATCCCAAGGCATATGGGGATCAAGACATCACCATGCTAGGTTTCTTTTTTGAAGAACTGGAGTGTTTGGGAAGGAGAGTTACAACGAAGATTTATGTAGCTTTGAAAGGAAAATTTGTTATTGGTTGGCAAGATCTAGCTAAACTAGGCCTTAGGCTAATTCCTGGTTCTGATGTCCCAGTGGTAATCAATCCCGCATATATTGCCACTGTTTGTGATTCATCAGTAGACATTGAAGAGATTAAATGTATTACAAAAGCTTATCCAGATGTGTTTCAATCTAAAATAGGCATAATTTCAGACTTTGAGCACAAAATTAAATTGAAGGCCCATGCCATACCCATTTCTCATAAACCTAGGCCTGTACCATTATCAGTAAGGGGAGAACTGCAGGAGTTGTTGAACAAATTAGTTTCAGAAGCAATAATTACTCCCACAGACTCCTCTGAGAGGGTGAGCCCATCGTCATAGTCCGAAAAAAGGATGGCGATATTTGTCTATGTGCAGACTTGTGCACGCTTAACAACAATATATTGATTGATTGTCATCCACTTGCTAAAATTCAGGATTTGTTAGCCAATTTGTCAGAGGCAAAGTATTTCTCTCTTCTAGATTTACACGCAGTGTAGGAAAGTAGAATCTGCTTTTATGGTTACCCCCACTTTTTGCCTGGTGCTATGCTGTTTCTGACTAGTCTGACTAGGATCCTGCTAATCAGGACCCCAGTCTCTCTGCTTTCTCCCCTAAACTGTTATGGTACTCCCAGACTGGATACTGGGGTACCCTTATAAGTCCCTAGTATATGGTACTAAGGTACCCAGGGCATAGGTACCCCAGGGGTCCCCCATGGGCTGAAGCATGTATTATGCCACCCATGGGAGACCATTCAAAATGTCACTACAGGCCTGTCATTGCAGCCTGTGTAAACTGGCGCTAACACCACTTACGAAAGATATAGGTTCTCTATATCTAGGGTCACTGCACTTAAAACCTATAAGTCACCCCTCCAGCAGGCTTTTGCAATCCCGAAGGCAGGGTGCTCGGTTCTAAGTGTGAGGGTGCCTCTGCATGTGCATGACACCCCTACAGCCTTCGGAGTCCATTCTCCTGGGTTGTAAGTGAGAAAGCCATTTAACATATAGAGGGGTACCGCGTCATTACACAATGACCATCTCGAAACTGACTGTAACAAACCCTGTCATGTTTGGTATCAAACATGTTGGAATCATACCCCCACACCATAAACGGCATAGTAGGTATGATTCCAAGCACTGTAATGGTCCTCCGTTAGGCCCTCAGTGCTCCCGGTACCCGTCTTCTAGACCCAGACAGCACAACATGGCTGCTGCCGACCAGAGACACAATTCTGCCTTCCTGCTGCTGAGCCAAGCTCGAGCAGGGGAAGGCAGAACAATAGGTATCCTGTCACAGGGAGGTGTGATCACCTCCCAGGCAGGGTTTAGTGTATTGGGGCCAGGTGGGAGCGCTTGCCAGCCCCACTCAGTCTGCTTGAAGGGCACATTTGGTGCCCTCCTTGCATAGTCTAGTTCAAACCAGCTCAGGGAGCCGTTGGTTCCAGCTCTGGCGCAAAACTGGACAAAGGACATGGGAGTATCCTCCCCACTGTCCAACCCCTCCCCTGGGAGGGATCCATGAATCGTCCCAACCCTTTCCTTAGGGTACTTAAGAGCTTACCTGAGGGTGGGTCTCTAGATTCGTCGTGGGACACGATTCATTTCAGACACCAATTCAACTTCATCCAGTATAATGGGGTGACCCAGTACCCCTCAGAACCTGGGTGTACAGGAATGTGGGGAAAGTTGGTTCTGTCGGGTAACAGAAATGATTCTTGGTATACTCAATAATAACCAATGCAAAACAACAGTACTCAAACTTTTCAGTAATAATCAATGAAAAAGGAGAAAAAACAAGGAACATGAATCACCGACACACCAAATTTGAATCAATCACAGTCTGTATTTAAGGAAAAATCCATATATTCGTTTACATTTTATGGTGTCGAACTGACATTACATGGCTGTCAGAGTTCATGAACATACACTTGCGCCGTCTGAACTAAGTGTATGTTCATGAACTCTGACAACTTTCTCCACATTAACACTTCAACTTCGACTGTCTGGGCACTCTGGACTTCGCTGGACTTCGCTCTGGGCGTCAAGGCTGCAGTCGGGAAGACTCCTGCTGCTCCTGATCTCTTCGCCCTGCTCGTCTGCTGCAAGGTCCATGCCAGTTCCCCATACAAGAAACCTTCGCAGGCCTGTG
Source organism: Calotriton arnoldi (assembly GCA_963921515.1). NCBI lineage: Eukaryota > Metazoa > Chordata > Amphibia > Caudata > Salamandridae > Calotriton > Calotriton arnoldi. The sequence continues at coordinate 781,496 of CAWUFW010006276.1, read as the reverse complement.
GGCATCCAAGACACCTGAAGGAATCTCCCTTGAAGTGAAGGAGTCACTTCCCTGCATCTGCAGGTACTGCGACTAAACTGACCGGTCTGCTAATCCTGGGCTCCCACAGACTCCGAAAGGCTCAGCAACACAGGTAGTGGGTCTTCACATCTCTGGAGGCCTGCACTGTCCTCTCACCAAGTTTAAGGCTAGTATCCCTCGTCGGAGCCGCAGGAACCGAACACCTGTGCACCGCATCAACTTGCCGTTGCCAAGGCTTGTTGGCTTCCTTCCATCAAGATCTCCGAGCTCCAAGTAGCCCCCATCTCAAGCATCTCCAGTGACCAAGATCTTCGCCTTCACCACATCACTTGCACCTTGGGCCTGCTTCTTTGGTGAGCTGCTTGAGGTCCTCTTGCGACTCCAGTGCCTCCGGCCTGTGGGTCCTGTTGAGGGTCACCTTTGAATTCTTTGGGCTCCCCTGATTGCTCGGGGCCTGCCCTGACTCCCCTGCTCGTGGTGAGTCTCCTGGACCTTGCTGGTCCTGACACTGCACCTTCTTCGCTTTCCATGTTGTTTGCAGTTGCCATGGCTTGTTGGTGCTCCAGACGGACACCAACCCCTCAACTCTCATCATCCGACGTGGGACAGCTCGTGAATGGCTCCTTGTCTTCCACAGCATCGCCTGGTCTTCACAGCTGCAGCTCCAAGGTCACCGTCATCTTTCCTGCAACCCCCGATATCGGTGGGCACTCGTCTTCCGTGCCCCTGGTCACTCCTGCATGACCTAGACTCTGTCCCCTCTGCTTTCAGGTACTCTTCACCTCGAATCCACCTTTGGGTTCCACCGGACACTTTCACCTTCTCCAACAGCGGCATCTTCCTGAAGTCTCCCATTGAGTTCGACGACGGTTTCCGACGCCACTTCACACCTATGCACCCGGCTTCCCTGGTGCAGGGAACCTGGTTCCACGGGTGTTGTGGCTCTCCAACCTCGTGTCTTCCACTGGGTTTCTTCAGGGTCCCCTTTCTTTAAAATTGCAACCGTGACTTACATGTTGATTTGTACGGAGAACACGGTCATGTTCCCACACTGCACACGACCTCCTTGGGGCCCCTAGCTACTCACCTTGGGTCGTTCCTTGGGTCCCGACACTTCTATGTCCTCTGGGTATATTCTTGACTCAAGTCGTGGTTCGCATACCATATTTTAGTATATGGTTTGGGGACCACTGTGTATTCTGTGCTACTTACCTGTTTCTATTGCAAAGTATTGTGTGTATTGTGTATATCTCCAGGTAGGAGATATCTGTATGTGTTAGTGAGTGTCTTATAATAAATACATATTTTTATAAATACACTGTGTGGTTCTTTTTCATTTAATCTATACCCATAAGATTGCATTCTGGTAAAACAAGCTGCTTACACTCCTTCTGGACTAAGCCTGAAGGCTGCTCTCCACAGCTACCACTTAAAGAGCTTTTTAAGGTTGTCTAAGACCACTGAAATCACCATAAGGGTTGTCTGGATTGGTGCAGGGTGCCCACTTACAAAAGTGTGCATCATATACCAAGCCAGCCTCACACTCAGCTTATCACCAGGTACCACTCGCTGCATATGCCCAAGATTTGACCACCTTTGTGACCCCATTTGGAGTTTACAAATTTCTTGGGCTTCCTTTTGGGTTGGCATCTGCAGCGAGTGTTTTCCAAAAGCTCATGGATACCATATTGCTGGATATTACTGGTACTTAAGACTACCAAGATGATGTGCTGATTTTTGGTAGGCCCACCAAGGAGCATAATGATAGTCTGATCAAAGTTTTGGATGTTTTCAAAAAGTATGGAATCACTTTGAAGTATAAGTGTCGCTTCTTGGTACAAGAACTTGATTATTTAGGCCATCATATTTCTAATAATGGCATCAAACCAAAATTTTCCCTGGTGAAAGCTATCTCAGAGGTACCACCCCCCAAGGACAAAGAAGAATTAAAATCATTCCTTGGTATGAGTGAATACCACTCACGATTCATTCAAGGATATGCTTACGTGGTACAACCTCTCCGTAAGCTTTTAAAGAAATGGGAACAATTTGTATGGGACAACTCAGTGACACAAGCTTTTGAATCCATCAAACAGCTAATTGTTCAAGCTCCAGCACTTCTTTCCTACAAGTCTGGTTGTGAGTGCACATTAATGGTTGATGCCAGTCAAATAGGTCTAGGTGCTGTTCTTTCTCAGAATGTACAAGGTATTGAACACACCATTACATTTGTCTCTCGCCTCTTGTTACAATCTGAAAGGGCGTACAGTACTATTGAAAGAGAAGCATTGGCGTGCTCATGGGCAATGGGTTTAAGAGTTTTCTTTGGGGCACACATTTTACACTGTACACAGATCATAAACCATTACTCCAACTGGTGAACATAAATGGTTCAGGTAAAGCATCTGCAAGGTTGGTGAGACTTTTGTTGCGACTCCAGGAGTATAACTTCTAGATTTTACATGTACCAGGTGGGAAGAATGTCAGGGCTGATTGCCTGTCAAGGTTGCCATTGACAGATTTGGAACCTGACGATATAAAAAATGATGTGGAATGTGTGGTTTCTAGTCTTGATGGTGCCCTTCTTTCCTCTTCTGGTGCTATTTCAAAACTTCAGTGGATGGAAGCTTTAGACAAGGACGAAGTACTGTTATTGGTTAAAGAGTTCTTGATAAAGGGTTGGCCCAAAGAAAGGTCCTTAGCAGCACCCTTGAAACCATTTGCACAAATTCAAGAAGAGCTCTTTTTAGTTGATGGCGTTCTTATGAGAAATGATTTGTATGTTCCTCCCACTTCTCTAAGAGAAAGCATTATTGAAGCAGCGCATTCTAGGCATTTAGGAGTGGGTGGTACATGTAAAAATGTCAAACAGTTCTTTTGGTGGCCATCTTTGGATAAACAAGTTGCAAATTGGGTTTCAAAATGTACTACTTGCCTGATGTCTGTCAAACATTGGACAACCCTCCTCACACTTCTTCATTCAGTGCCTCTCCCAGGTGATGTTTGGTCCAAAGTAGCTATGGATTTTGCTGGGCCTTTCGACATTCTACCCCTTTCTCAAACATTTCTCATTATTCTTGTGGACTATTTCTCTAAGTGGGTCCACTTTGATTTTGTTCCAGCACCCTCTACAGCTAATGTTATTAAGGTTTTACGAAAAGTTTTTGTTTGGAAGGCCCACCTAGAGAGATAGTGGCAGACAACTCCACCCATTTCCCTTACGCATAAATGAAGGATTTCCTGGCCAAACATCACATGAAACACCTGCAAGTTGCACTCTATTCGCCCACATCTATTGGTTTGGTTGAGAGAGTGAATCGGTTTCTCAAGGAAGGAGTTCAGACAGCTGTAGCAAACAAACTACCTGTTGAAGATTTCTTAAGAGAGAAAATGAGGGCATATTCCATTACACCACATAGCACTACGGGCTTTGTTTCATTTTGTGTATTAAGAAAAAGGTCACCCAAGAATAATACTTGTCCTGACTGGATTAGAGACATGCTTACTAAGGATAAAACCTGTAGACATGCTTACTAAGGATAAAACCTGTTATTGTGAGCTCAATGATCTGGTCAAGTCAAGACTGAGGGGCCGATTCCGATCTCGGCCGGTAGGGCACCGAATCGGATTCGGCTTAACCGGATCCGATTCGGAGCCCTCTTTCCCGACCGATTCGTACGTGCGTCCGGCCGAGCAAGTACGATGCAAGCGCACGCGAAATCGCCGACCGACTCGTATGCGGGTCCGAACCGCTCCGACCGACTCGCACGGACACGACTCGCACCGCGCAATGGAGACGTTCCCCGGCCGGGCAAGTACGATGCGCGCAGCGAGCAGTCCGACCGACTCGCGCCGTCCGGCTCGAAAGAGCAGTCGGAGCCAGACTTTGGGGGTCCGTGTCGGACCCCCCTGTACGCGTAGCCGCGTGAGTCGCACACAGGGGGGACCCATGGGTCCCCCCTACCTGTGCATGTACGCCGCGAGTCGCATCGAGGCATACCCGCTGTAGGGGGCGCCCTTGTTCGCCTCGCACCCATTGAGTCAATGGGAGCCCGCGTACGCGTTGTACGTCTGGCTCCCATTGACTTCAATGGGAGTCCGACCGACTCGAGTCCGATTGCATGCGTGCGCATCGTACTCGTTCGGTCGGACTGCCAGGGTCCGATTCGGTCGGAAATCTCTCCGGGTCCGGCTCGGTCGGAGTGATTTCCGGCCTGAATCGGAATCGGCCCCTGAGTGTCCCATGCATAAGAAATTCAAAGAAAGCCCTATGATGATAAACACAGCATTAGGTGTGTAGATTTTTGTGTTGGCGATGTTATGATGATCAAGACCCCACACAGGGAGAAACTACATTTTCTGTTCCTCTCAAAGTATTTAGAGTTGCTAAAGGTTCACTTCAAATTGATGGTAGAGGGTGGTGGAGTAAAAGAGCAGTAGTGAAACTCGCACCTGAACAGGCCAAAATTATAAGCGAACGCAGAGAGAAATGTGGGGCTGATCAAAGTTCTGATAACGTCTGGATTACCACTCACTCTGAATACTTACCCGATAGTCATCCTGGTCAAGAGGTCTCAACACAGCAGATCCGTTATTCTCAATTGTCGGCTGGTGTGATTTCACTCTTGCTCCAGATGTGTGCCCTCAAGAAGGGTTGACTGGGGTAAGGGACTTGCAGACTGACTGTACTGTTGTTCCACATGTTTCAGGTAAACCTGTTTCTACCGCAAATTGTGTTCCAACTCATTGTTCTAGAGCATCACGCAAAGTATCTTTACCTGCTAGATTTAAGGATTTGTGTTTACCTGATTTCACCCCCTTGGTTGTATTAAATCCAGGCTTTTGAGTTGTACCTTAATATTTATTGTTGTGTTATGTTTTTGTAAGGAGGGAGATGATGTAGTGATAGTCTGTTGTCTATCTCCTCTAATGTTCAGCATGCCTGAAATTTGTAATGCAGGGTCGCTTGCACTGTTTACTCTTGTATTGAGCTCCAGGTTCTGTGTTCCTACTCCATGGTTGCCAACTCCAGTTTACTCAATTGGAGTTGGGGACTGGTGGAGAGAGGATCTACAGGACGTGGGCTCCTTTTGCTACAGTAAAGAAGACAACATTTTGATACACTTCTACTGCCTCAATCTGTGTTCTTTTGGCAACGTTAACTTCTTCAGCCTGTTGCCCAAATCTTGGCGCAATGCAGAGATTGTGCTAATCTATAAGATGGGGTCTTGAAATGCTCCAGGGAACTAAAGGCCCATGAGTCTCTTAGACGGACTTCAGAAGATCTTTTGCCACCAAGTGCTAGGCATGTTGACTGACTGGGTACGATCTAACAATATACTTGTTGACTTACAAGCACGGTTTAGGTCAAATATTAGCACCCTGGACCAAATGTTAAAATTTCTGACACTATACTGGAAAATAGTAGTGCTGGGCAAGGGCAATCTCAACGTAATATTCATAGATTTAAATCTGCATTTGACATGGTTACCAGAAGGAAGCTATGGGATGTTTTAGACAGAATGGGAGTCCCAGCTAATATCCTATATATCATCATAAGGATTCGCAAAAATAATTCTGCTTGTGTTAGATATGAGTTGAATGGGGAACTGATGAAAGCGTTTGGGATAGAGAAGGGCGTGTGACAGGGGTGTGTACTAGCCCCGACTCTTTTGTACTGTACGTTAATGACCTGGCCGAAGCGCTACATTTTCCAAATAATGATGCTCAAAAAATTGGCCCCACAAAAATTCCTACCCTGCTATTTTCAGATGACACTTTGGTTATTTCTAAAACTCCAAGCGGTCTGCAAGCAATTCTAAATCGCTTTTTGCTTTTTTTTTGTAGAGCGAGGGTTCAAGTTAAATATATCCCAATCAAAATTTCTGACATTGAATTCTCGAAGGCCTCCTAATATAAGAATTGTGGCTAATAATTCCCCCCTTGAGCGTGTGCACGACTTTGTCTATTTGGGGGTGACCTTGTCCCAGAATTCTAGCTAGAAGGTGGAGATTAGTAAGAGCGCACTCAAACTCCAGCAACAGTCCGTGGCAATCCTTAAAATGGCCAGAAAAATTAAGTCTAGGAATTTAACTCAAGCTTTAGAACTCTATAAATCAAAGGCAATAAGTGCTGCTTTATACAGAGCTGAACTGTGGGGTCACTCATGTATTAAGGAGGTATCTGTGGCAGAGAATAGTTTACTTAGACAGCTGCTAAACCTCCCACAAAGTACGCCAATTCTTCCTTTGTTGCTGGACATGGGATTGTATCCAATATCCTTTACAATCCAGTCAAGATCCCTTTGGTTCTGGTGTAGGCTCTGGATGACATCCAAATTCGACCCCTATAGGTCCTTGTTAGATTTGGGGGTCTCTAGTTGGCATAGGTAGGTACCTGTGACAAATTGGGACCCTTGCGTCTAGTCAGGGTAAGGGGCTACACTCCTAAAATAACCCCTGCTCACCCCCTTGGTAGCTTGGCACGAGCAGGCAGGCTTATCTCAGAGGCAGTGTGTAAAGCATTTGTGAACACATACAGTAATATAGTGACAACACTACAGATGGACACCACACAGGTTGTATTATAAAAATAAGTATTTTTATATAGACTTAACACAAGACCAAACGACAAAAATCCACAATACTGTACTCAAAAATAGACTTTAAAATGTTATAAAATAGTTCAGTTCTCTCAAGTTGTAGATGCGACACTTTACTCTCAATGTACCTTAAATGCGTAATGCAAAGAAAACAAAAGGGTCGCAGGGAAGGTGATGCGTCGGTTCCTTACACTCAGGGGAGTGGATGCGTCGGTTCCTTACTGCTGCGCAGGGGAGTTGATGCTCGCTTCCTTACTGTGTGGGGAGGTGATGCGTCGGTTTCTTACTGCTTTCCGGTGTGATGCGACAAGATGGCACCTCGATGCGATACTCTTCTCCGGTACGATGCGACGAAATGGCGTCTTGGTTGTGATGCGACCACGTTGGTGCGATGCGTGCACGCCCGACGGCCGTGCGGCGACTCGATGATCTTTGGAGCCGCGTCAGGCCCTGCGACGCGCTTCTCCGGTGATGCGACGATGTCCTTTGTGGCAGCGTCTCGCTTCTCCGGCGATGCGCCGCGCTTCGGCGATGCGATGATGACAGCGGCAGCGGCGTCTCGCTTCCTCGGCGATGCGATGACAGCGGCTGCGGCGGCGACACGCTTCTCGTCATTGCGTCGCGCTTCCAGCTCCCAGCGACACGCAGTCTCTCAGAAGGCCCAGCACAGCAGCAGGCACTTCAATTCCCAGCAAGGGAATTCAGGGGGAGCTGGTTGGTGAAGTCTTGTATCCCTGAGACTTCAGGCAGGAGGCAAGCTCTAGTTCAAGCCCTTGGAGATTCTTCTTCAAGTTGATAGAATGCACACTCAGTCCTTTTCTCCTTTCTTTGGCAATGAAGCAACCACTGCAGGCCAACCCCCAAACACACAGCACAGGGGTAGTCTCCTCCTTCAGCTTCCTGGTTCTTCTCCTCAGCAAAGGTTCGTCTTGATTCCCAGAAGTGATCTAAAGTTCTTGGGTCTGGGTCCCAATATTTATACTACTTTTCTCTTTGTTCTCTGAAGGCAGAGAGGCCTTTGCCTAGTCCAAAACCAGTTCTGGTCAGTCCTGGAGCACTTTGTTGACAAGACTCCTTCTTTCCTTTCACAGTGTAGGCCAGGAACATCAGACACACCACAGGAGGTGGAGCCAGCATTGTGGAGGAAAGGCACAGCCCTATTCAGGTCCTAGGTGCAACTCCTCCCTCCTATCTGCATGCAGATCTCTCTATTCAGCCCTGTGCTGACTCACCCTGTCTCCTGGCAGCCCCCAGCCCCTGTCACTCAAACTCCAGACAAGGAATACACAACCTAGCAGAGGCAGGCTTGGATAGTTAGGCAAGAAAATACCCACTTTCTAAAAGGGGTATTTTCAAACACAGAATGTTAAAACCAACTTCACTAAAAGATGTATTTTATCATTCTGAGTTCAGGCATACTAAACTCGAATTTCTACCTAGTTCCCTGAGTCAGTTAGGATTATAAGATGTTATAATCTAACTGCCCATTCTGGCCTATGGGGAACAGGTAGCCTTGCAATAGTGAAAAACGAAAATGGCTGTAATTCACTATTAGGACATGCCACACACACCAGGGCATGTCCTACCTTTTACCTACAATGCACCCTGCCCTTGGGCCTACCTTAGGGGTGACTAATATGTATAAAAGGGAAGGTTTAGGGACTGGCAAGTGGGTACACTTGCCCAGTCAACATGGCAGTACCAGACTGCACACAGGCTCTGCAATGGCAGGCCTGAGACACACTTTACAAGCTGCTCCGGTGGGTGGCACAACCAGTGCTGCAAGCCCACCAGCAGCATTTGATTTACAAGCCCTGGGCACACGCAGTGCACTGTACTAGGGTCTGACAGTAAGCCAAACAAGCCAATCATGGAGTCACTAATCCATACATCAATTTACCATAGGGAGCACTTGCACTGTAGCACTGAACAGCAGTGGCACAGTGCCCAAAAGCATCTAAAACCAGCAAAACATAAGAGGCAACAGCAAAAAATGGAAGGGAGACCCACGCCAATGGTGCCAGGTCTAACAGTCCTCTAATAGAGATTTACTAACCAGAACATTTGAGAATCCCCTTGGTTGTCATATTTAAAGAAGATGTTTAAAGCCCTCGCCATGGAAACCTTGTGGGATAACCCAAACGAAGCTGCCAAGATAGCAAAGCAGTTAATTAAAGACAGGTGCACGCATTACTTCTCGGGTGAGCAGATTCGGAAATGTTCATCAGGAAGCCTAATAGACAAGTTCCTAGACCATAAGATTATCCCTGTTTACGAAGATTCCTTAAATTCCATACAAGGCGCCCTTCCTAGACAGCTTTGTCTGAAGTTTTGTTATGGAACTCTCCCATTAGCTGATTTTGTAGGGAGTTGGGGGAATTCAAGCAATCTCAGCCACTTTTGTCCAACGTGTAAGGCTGGTTGTGACTCCATTGGCCACTTTGTTTTCATGTACCCTGCCTTTAGATTGCCTTAGAAGAAATGGATTGTCCCTGTGTGCCGACTTCCGGTGTTTAAGATAATCCCAGCTAGCATTGAGGATTTTAAAATCTGACACAAGGGAAGTGGTAGTGATTAGTATAGCCAAGTACCTGCACGCTGTTTGGATTATAACATACCTGTGTGGGCTCAGCGGATAAAGATTTATCTGTGTAGGTGCAGTGGCCGAACCAGCATTTGTGTAAAACTCCTAGATGTTTTCTGATCTACTTTATTGAGCCCCTGCTGGTTATTGGGTAGCAACTGCGGCTGTAATTAATGTAAAACCCCTAGATGTTTTCTGATCTACTTTAATTGAGTCCCAGGCTGTCATTGAGTAGGAACTCCGGCTGTAATTAATTAATGTTGTAGCTTTTAATCGGTTCAGTGACTGAATATCGAGGGACAGAATATCGACTGTCCAGAATATCAATGCCAAAATATCGAGGGACAGAATATTGAGTCCCTATCTACAAACAGGTAAGTACTAAAATATCGAGTACAAAATATCGATGTTTAAAATATAGTTAACTAAAATATCGAATTTTTTAAATTTATTAAAAATAATATAAAAGTAATTAAATAATAAACACAATTAAATAAACATAGTTAAAATAATGTAAAAAAGCTTAAATGTAAAAATAATAAATGTAATGTAAAAAAAAACATATTAATTATTTTTTAACATATATATATATTTACTTAATAATATTATAAAATAATTATTAATGTTAATTATAAAATGTTTAAAACATTATTACAAATATATTTACATATATATATAAATAAACATTATATAAATATAAAAATAAATAATATATAATAATTTAAATAATTAAAGTAAAAAATGTTATGTTAATTAATAATTTACACTACATTAAATATAACAAAATTAAAAACGTTGCATAGCTAAGGGAATAAAATTAGTATTCACACTCCAACAAGTGCAAAAGTAGGGAATTTGTTGGATAGCGGGTGGGTACAAATTACTATTCCCACTGAAGTGAGTGGAGCAGTAGGGAAAGTGTTGGATAGCGGGTGGGTAAAAATTACTATTCCTACTCCAGCGAGTGGAACAGTAGGGAAAGTGTTGGATAGCGGGTGGGTACAAATTACTATTCCGACTCCAGCGAGTGGAACAGTAGGGAAAGTGTTGGATAGCGGGTGGGTAAAAATTACTATTCCTACTCCAGCGAGTGGAACAGTAGGGAAAGTGTTGGATAGCGAGAGGGTAAAAATTACTACTCCCACTCCAGTGAGTGGAACAGTAGGAAAAGTGTTGGATAGTGGGAGGGTAAAAATTACTATTCCCACTCCAGTGAGTGGAACAGTAGGGAAAGTGTTGGATAGCGGGAGGGTAAAAATTACTATTCCCACTCCAGTGAGTGGAACCGTAGGGAAAGTGTTGGATAGCGGGAGTCTAAAAATTACTATTCCCACTCCAGTGAGTGGAACAGTAGGGAAAGTGTTGGATAGCGGGAGTGTAAAAATAACTATTCCCACTCCAGTGAGTGCAACAGTAGGGAAAGTGTTGGTTAGCGTAGGGGAATAATTGAGTAGACCCACTCCTACAATATAATTAAAATTAATTAACAAATAATTAATTAATAAAAATATATTTACCTTCCAACATTTTCCCCTATAAACGTCACCTCCAATAGTGTAAAATATTAATGAATCAACATAATTAATTAACATTTAATTAATTAGCTAATTACAATTAACAATGAAATTAATAACCATCATATCTAAATTAATTAACACAATTAACACTATAAAATAACTTTAAATAAATAATATTTAAAAATTATTAAAATTTGAATTAAATTTAACTTAATTCCCACCCTACTCCCCTATCAACACTGAACACACTACTAAAAAATGTACATAATTAACATATTAATGAATTAATTTTCAATAATTAATATGTAATTAATTACTAATTAATGAAAAAAATTAACAATTTGCATAATTATCAATTAATTAAAAAGGATTATTATTCACTTTTTATATATTTAATAATAAATTAATTAACTTAATAAACAATAGTAATTATTAAACAATAAATTATTAATTAATTAATTATTTTGTTTTTTAATTTAAATTAAATTACTTCCCACCCTATGACCCTATAAACCCACAACCCGCTACGGAACTAATATACGCAGAAATTATTAAACAATAGTTATTATTAAACACTAAGGGGCCCATTACGATAACCGGCGGTAAAAAATCCGCCATCTACTATAGCCTGAAAAAACCGCCCGCCTGCACCATGGGAATACCGACCAAGCAATTATGATGTCGCGAAGCAACCTCCGCCCGCGGCGGTAAAAACACACAAAATTCCGCCCGTCCATGTCAGAGTAGAAGATTATCCGTCCGCCACGGACGCAATCCCGCCCGACAACCCAAATCCGCCCGCTCTGACGACCGAGACTCCGGCCGTGAAATTATGATCTTCCCGACATGAGCGCGGTAAATCCACATATTTCCCGCCCGCCACGGTTAACAACAGTGATGAATAACTGACACGGCGGAAGGCCTGGCGGCCACGTCCATGCACGGAAATCATTGGCGGACCAAAGAAATACACACAACATGGCCAACAAGTCCACACAGCAAACTACGCCAAAAACACAAACACACAACACATCCCAAAGACACATCCCCCTGGCAAAACAAATAAACTACAAATCCCAGGACACCAGGCACAACACACCTGAAAACGACAGCCCATCATGACACACCCACATAGGTGAGTACAAATGCAGCCCCTTCACAGACCACAATCCCTTGCACTACTACAAAGCGAAGACGACAGCAGAGAACCCAGAGAGCCACAAAGGAAAGCAGCATACCACACGCATGCACACATCACACTCATCACCACCACCACCACCATCACCACTGAAACACCGGCACCACTAACCCCCTGCACATCACACACCACACACCACACACCCACCACACCAGCACCACAAATACCAAACCACACACCATGGCAACACAAAGAATGCCTAAGTACACTGCCACTGAGTTGACGGTCCTGGTCGACAAGATCATCAAGGTGGACCCACAAATCTATGTGAACCAGGTCCAACAGACACCAGTAGCCACCAGAAACAGAATGTGGAGCAGGATCGTAGACCAGGTGAATGCAGTTGGGAACGTGCCACGCAACCGGGGTGAAATTGCAAAGAGGTGGCACAACCTGAAAAGCGTGGTCAGGAAGAAGGAGGCCAAGAATCTTGAGCTGGCTGACAGGACTGGCGGCGGAAATCCCGCGCCATTCAAGACCTTCAAGGCGTGGGAGGAGAAGGTGCGAGGCATTCTACATCCGGAGAGTCTCACCGGAATACCAGGGGGAGTGGAGGCTGGTAAGTACAAACAAATGTATACCAGCACACCGCTATGTACTGTCATGCACTACCAGGATGCCATAGCTCCGAGGGCCAAACACCCCCATGTCCAGTACACAATCCACAAGACATCTCTCACACAGGCAACAGACACTCCCACACACTCAGCCCAAAGGTACCAACAAACAAAACCATGGGGGCATGTGTACAGTCAGCCAGCACCACAACTCCCACCAGGTCCCCTTGTACCCCAGATGCGCCGGAAGGAGCACTCCCCACACCCACACACGTGTCAGCCATAGCTGCACTAACCAACAAGTAACAGGTAAGTAGCCTTACCACAAAGTCCGTGTATCGGAGGGGGGACTGCAGAAGTACAACCCCCACCAGGCCCCTAGTCCTACAGCACAGCAAGATGGAGCACTCCCCACACCCATGTGTCAGCCATTGCAGTGCACACCTTCACCCGACAGTTAGATATGTTTCCCTACATGGAGGGGTGTCTGTGGGTGGTAAGCCATCACCACAACTCACAACACGGCCCCCACTCCCACAGACCAGCAAGATGGAGCATCCCACTCCCACAGACCAGCAAGATGGAGCATCCCACATAACCATGTGGTAGCCATTGCATTGCTCCCTCCAAACCAACAAGTAGGTAGACTACTGTACAGGGTGGGGTGTCTGTAGGCATGAGGACTGTACTACGACTAACATTTGGGACACGTCACGTAGCAGAGGAACAGGTAGCACTGCTCCCTGTCATAATCATGTGACTAATGTGCACACGGACATGAATTACAGAGTCATAGTCCACATGAGCCATCTCAAATACAGTAACACGTAAGGAGTCATGTCTGCATGCATAAGTCTCACTGGAGTACTGACCCACATGGCATGCACTGTGCCAGTCATCACACACATCAGCAACACCATCGAAGTCTTGCCCATGTAGTCGTGTCTGCTTGTTCCGTTGACATTGTACAACATCACCCATGTAAGTCTATCTTGTCTCAATGTAACAGAGTGGAACCCCAGTAATGTCACATACACCACTGGACCCATGAACCACACAGCTACACAATGCACATTCAAAATCTCAGCCATCTCATCTTTCAGCCCCAGTGTCATGAAAGGTATATCATCTAAACAGTTGTCCCATATACAGTAGTTCAGCAAAGATTCCTGCCAATGACCAAAAATGTGTCTGCAGTGTCTGAAGCGCACGTCACACTGCGATTTACAACATACCTAATATAGTCAACACCCCAAGAGCACTGCATTGCTGCACATGGCTGAGGGTAGCACGCACACCAAGGAATTGTCCCATCTGCAATACGTTGTGTGGCACACAAACATTACTCACTCACTACAATGCTTGCAGTGTAATGTCCCTAAATGACAACAGTGAGCAGATATGCTGGGTATGTCAGACATACACACACCTTTGTCTCTGTAGTGTCGTGTGGCCAAAACACATGTCCCCTTCTGCACCCATATGTCACAGTATGGACCACAAAACCATATTTCATATCAAAAGCGTTGATGGAGCTGTACTCCTTTTCCCATCTGCGTTTCTTAGCGGTTCATTTGAACCCCAAAAACATATTTCATTTCAAAAGCGTTCATGGGGCTGTACCCCGTTTCCACCAAAGCCACAAACTGTAGGGGTACTGCAACACACACCGATTGGCATTCCAAATCCGTCCCATGCCACATGCACCCATCACACTATTCCATTGCCTTGATCACGCACACACATTGTAGAGCCATACACACGCATCTGGGAAATCAGTGCACAACTGTGCACAAACTGTGAATGTCAGACATCTAACACAAACCTTGCAAGGTGCAACACAATAACCTTTCGTCTCCGCACCACAGGTGACGAACAGCATGATGCTGGAGAGGGAGACAGCAGCCATCACAGCCAGTCCACAAGCCCTCCACCCGGACTCACGGATGTGGAAGACCTGGACACCTCTCCGGACGAGGACTCCCGACCAGGCACATCTGGTGTGGCAGGGCACAACCGCTCCCCAGGAGCCCTTCTACCCACCAACCCATCTCCCAGGGCTGGTGACCAGTCCCAGGCCCCTGCTGCCACGGTCATTGCGGCCACCACCACCGCCGCAACCACCACCACCACCACCACCAGGGCCTCCCTGATCACTCACCCTGCGCAAGGGGTGGTACGCACGTCGACATCGACCCTGGGAGCCAGAACGAGGCCCCGGGTGACCAATGTGGCGAGTGGGCAGGTCGGTGGCAGCAGTTCAGGTGGGAGGAGCAGGGTCAGGCCAACGCCATCAGAGCCTGGGAGCCAAGCCCTGCCGCAAATCGCCAGAGTCCTTGGGGCCTATGAAGAGGCCCAGGGACAATGGGCCCGGTCAGCTGCCGATACGCGGGAAGTCCTTGGGGTGTTGAGGTCCATGGACGCCCATATGGGCCAATTCGTGACCCGTATGGGCAAACTTGTCGACCTCATGGGCCAGCTAGTGGTGGTGGTGAGGGCCCAATCAAGGCCAACCACACCACCTCCGCCACCACCTGCTGGTGCGCAGGGTCGTGCAACATCCAGTTCCCCTAAGTCCACAGCGAGTGGGCAATCCTCAGCCACCACCAGCAGCCCACAAACACAACCCCCCCCCTCTCAAACGTGGAAGGGGTCATCCGAAGAGGAAACAGGTGTCCAGAGAAGACTTCGCACGCTCCAAATGCCAGTGAGTCAGCCAGCCACGGTGGCCATCTACTGCAT
The DNA here is from genome assembly GCA_963921515.1 of Calotriton arnoldi. Classification (NCBI taxonomy): domain Eukaryota; kingdom Metazoa; phylum Chordata; class Amphibia; order Caudata; family Salamandridae; genus Calotriton; species Calotriton arnoldi. Next base: position 766,276 of record CAWUFW010006276.1, on the reverse strand, counting down.
TCACTTGGACTACTATCCTACCCCACACTGCCATGTGAATGGCATGTGTCTGTCGGACTGTGGACCCAGAACAACATGGGTACACCTTGACCATCATGCGGACATGACCGTCAACTCATTGTTTCAGCATGCACCACTTTTGTGATCACCTTGCCCACAATCACATGTCACCGCTTAAAATAAATACACCTGGATCACATTCTGTTTTATCTGCTCTGTGTTTAATCAAGGATGTGCAACCGTCACCATGTTCAGAAATGCATCTGGAGTCTGGTATGTCGATAGGCCAGGAGAGGCCGTAGGGACTTAGGGGTGAAAAACAGAACAAGTGTCCATTGAATGTGTGTGTCACACACTCATCACACAGTACTTGACATCAAGTTTAAGCAATGTACACACATCTCACAGAGCAACAGGGCACAATGCTACAGCCACTGTCAGTGGCATACTACCCTGGACATGGACCATTGCCACACAGCACTCAGTGAACAATAGGCCGCCGTGACAATGCACACATACACCTACACAACTACAGCAACATCAGCCGTCGTACATGGTCACTCACCGTCAAGTGAAGTAGCGGGCGATGAGCTGCTGACTCTCATTCACTGCTTCCTCCTCTCTACTGTCCTCGTCACTGGACACGGCTTGGTCTGCAGGCGGGGGCCCTGGCTGATCACCGTCATCCACTATCAGGGGGACCTGCTGCGAATCGCGAGATTGTGCAGCATGCAGCATGCCACAACTATCTGGCACACCTTCTGTGGGGAGTATGCCAGTGCACCCCCGGTGCGGTCCAGGCATCTGAATCTGGACTTCAGGAGTCCAAAAGTCCGCTCCACCACACGTCTAGTCCTCCCATGTGCCTCATTGTATCTGACATCAGCTGGTGTCCTAGGATTATGTAGTGGGCTCAGCAGCCAAGGCCCGTTAGGATATGCAGAGTCACCTGGGTGTGAGAAACACAGAGAATCGTTGCAATTCCAACAGGATACAAGACAGCATGTCACACTCAGCACGCTACACGAGTATGCATACTCACCAACAATCCATGCACGGTCCGGTTGAAGATTGGACATCATTCGTGGGAGGATGCTGTGGCGCATGATGTGCGAGTCATGGGCGGATCCGGGAAACTTCGCACACACGTGTGTGATAATCATGTCCGCCAGGCACACCACTTGCACATTCAGGGAGTGGAAATGTTTCCGGTTCCTATAGATATGCTCCATGGCCTGTGGTGCAACAAGGCCAACATGGGTGCAATCAATTGCACCAACAACGTGGGGGATGCATCCAAGGGCATAGAAAACACCCTTCACTGCCGCCAAATCACGAGCCCTGGGGAATCGGATGTACTGGTTCCTGTAGAGCATCATAGCTGACAGGACATCCCGTAGCACCATGCTGAACATGGGCTGGGACATCCCACCTCCACTGCCCACTGTGTGTTGGAAAGATCCGGTTGCGAAAAAATGCAGTGCAGCCATCGCCTTAGCCGTGGGGGTGAATGCTGTAGGATACACCCTGCGAGGACGAAGGTGGGGTTCCAACATTGCACATAGGTGATGCAGGGTGGGTCGGTCCAGACGGAATTTCCGTATAACCTCAACATCCTCCATGTCTGCCAGCAATTGGTAGGGGCGATGTATGTTTGGTCTCCTCCTAGGACAGATGGAAGTGGACACATGTCAATGCAACACACCACATGGCATTTTCACATACACAAAACTAAAATTACTGACAAAGCAATAGAATCACAGAACAGCTGACAAGTAGAGACAGCACAGCTACAATACTCTTACACAGGTCCCCTTACCTATAGCAATGACCACTGACACAAACCATTGCTATGAGCATGCACATGGGGATTTAGGCCATAATAGCTTCAGGGGTTTGTTAAAGCGCGACTACTCACCCGTAAGGGTCTCAAGGCGCTAGGGTTGGGGGGTGGTGCAGGTTCCATCCATCAAGGAGGGGGTCTGTCGAAGAGCCAGGTTTTGAGGTTTCTTGCGAAGATGGGGAGCGATGTTGTCTGTCTGAGGTGGAGCGGAAGGGCGTTCCATGCTTTGGCCGCGAGGAAGGAGAAGGAGCGGCCTCCCGATCTGGTCTTTCTGGTGCGGGGGACGACGACGTAGGAGAGCTGGGCTGATCGTAGGGTCTTTGGGGTGCGTGGAATTTGAGTCGGCTGTTCAGGTATGCTGGTCCGGTGCCGTGGAGGGCCTTGTGTGCGTGGGTGAGCATCTTGAAGGTGATTCTCGCCTCGACAGCTTGAAAGGCATGATGATGATTACAGACTGCATATGTGGGAAGCGGCAACACCACGGCAATATACCTAGCTGCTGTGCCTGACACAGCTTCCGAGGCTGGGTGAGTATGGCACACACCAACAACACAATGTACACAGGCTGAGCGGCACAAACAAGTGGGTCCTGTTGCACAACGGGATATGAGACAGTCAATGATGTCCCTAGTTCACCCAATGTACAGCACTGTACGTATCACACCTCCAACACACATTGACAGGTGTACACATTGACACCTCAATGACAACACAGATGTGTGAATGCAAATACACATCACAAGTGACACGTAACGTTGCACGTGCCAAGTGGGAGATGTACATTGAGAAATATGGCATGTGTGTGCATTTGCACATCCCATGCTCCCATGCTAATGTGTACATGATGATGTGCCAACAGACATGTGGAGGCTGAGCACTGTCCGTCAATGCCTATCCACACAGCATGAAGTGGCCCTGTCTAGTGTGGACATGCTCCCACACACAAATCATGGCCACACCTGCAAATGCATGGCGCACATTAAACTGTGGATTCCACATGGCACCAGCGGACTGTACCCGCCATGGACCAGGCCCTTGAGGCCAACTCTAATGGCCCTCGCGGTTGCATCCTGCGTGTTCGACTATAGAGGTAAGCGTACCGGGACAGCTCGGAGCAGGCCATTGGGTGCATTTGAAGTAGGCAGACATGGTACACCAATTGCAGCAGCTTGGACCCACTGAAACAGCCCCAGGGGGCTATATGAGTGTGGGAGGGAGACTGGCATTACCACAGCTTCCAGGGACTGCTGCCTGGCATCCCTCAACAACACCTTCTGCTGCTGCCACCTGTCCACCTTCATGTCGACGACTCTGAAGATATGTGCAGGTCCACTCACCAGCGAGGAGCTGGAGATCCTGGATTCCGAGCTCCACGCACACTGCCCAAGGCTATTTCTTGCCAAAGTTGTGTGTGTAAGACAACTACAATGTGTGTGGGAGTGCATGTGGGGGACACACATGTCGTTGATCCGCAGCACTATGAGTCAGAGCCTGTGGGGTTCCAACATGCACTGCTTACCATGCTTACTACAGGTGGAAGGGGTATGTAGGCTCTCTGGCGCTTTCCCATGCATGTCCCTCCCGAGTGGTGGTACATGGCATTTTCATGTCAGACATCCAGTGACGCAGCCACTTGGCAATGCAGGACTCAGGGCAGTTATTGCATGTGTGAATGGCTGGCTGGGTCCCTGCTGGCCTTCTCAGTCTCAGCAGACCTGGGCTGCACATTGACCGCCCAATGCTAGAAGGAAATAACACTGACTGTACAGTGGGTTACATGTGTCTCTTGTTCACAACTCTCCGGAAATGCGCAAACTCAGCCCTGTCGATTGAACACTCCAGGCCTTGTGATAGGGATGTGTGTGAGAGATAGTGGCACTGAATGTGACCTCCATTGCGGGGTGAGCCATTCACAGGGCGAGTACATTGAGGGCTGCGCAGTGTTGGACACAGTGAGTCCACCCACAAAGATGTGTTGCCTTGTCATCTATGTGTTGGTCTACCTGACAATGGACAGTAGATGTGGGCAGACTACACATTGCTCAATGTGCTGGCATCCTGCATGTGAATGGGATGGACATTACACTCCCACCAGCATGCATTCACGTGTGGTGTACACAGTAGTTGTGCTCGTGCGAACAACAGGTGGATGGCATGGGCTCATGACCATTGTGGACTGTCATGTTGCAGTCTGTGTGAGTGGTGTCCCATTCTGCTCCATGCAGGTATGTCCTTGGCCTAATTACGTAGTGGTCATCCTTGCCACCATCAGGACAGTGGGTGTGCACACAGCGATTTGTGGCTATGGTCGCAGGGTGACACAGGCCGGGTGTTGTGCTATGTGCACAACACATGTGCCACTTATTTGCGGCTTCATTTACTGTACGCCAGCCATTACGTGTTGATTGTGGTGGCTGAACACAATTGCACAGGTATCGTGCAACATGTGGATTTGAGAATGTTCTGTGCTGCTTCCCTTGCACATGTCTATTTAATTGATGCCAAATTAGTGAGGCCACCTCGCTCTCTCTCATGTAGCATCTCCCGTGGGTGCTGAGGGACAGGGGACGGTCAACAGTGGTGAGGCATCGGATGAAGCAGCTGCACAGGAGCTGAGTGAGACAGATGTGACCAGCGACTCGGAGAGGCCAGACTTGTGCTGGATGAATCACAATCCGAGACGCCAATTTCTGCGTCATCTGAGGACAGAGGTGATGCATCCATGTGTGCTAGCACAGGGGACGTGGACTCTGGCTCCTCTTCAGCCACGCGGAGGCCAATGCCCAGCCTCCCATCTACTTCCACTGGTGCAACACGTGTCGGCACAAGGATGAAGGATAGAGTGTCCTTCACACCAGGCACAGCTGCCCCTGCACATGTGACCCCTGCTTCCCTCAGTGCTGGGTCTGTTGAGCTTGTGCGGCATCTCTGCGTGGGGCAGACAGCTCTCCTCAATGACTTCATTGCCCATGACATTACCTTGCCGCAGGTGACATAGTTCATGGAGGGCCTACATGTACACGTGGGTGGGCTACACCAGACTGTCCAATGGTTGTCCTCCCCGGTCAAGGTGGGCCTTCAACTGGGCCAATCTCAGGCTGACATTCCTGACCCTTTCTCCACCCCCCTGGAAAGTGGCACATCTGACAACAGCAGGGCACGAGTCCTAAGAAAGAGAAGTGGGGGGACGCTGACGTCACGACAGGACGTGATATCACGAAAGGTGGCTTGCACCGTCAGACTCATTGCCTCCCCTCGCACACCCCTTATATGCGATTGCATCAGAGAAGCCAGCGCGTGCATCAGCAGCTCCGATCTCGCCCCAGAGAGGCCAAAGAGTGAATGTCTGGCTCCATTTGCTCCAGTTATCGAGTTCGCGGGGAAAAAAGTGGGGGGACGCCGTTCACCCGCGTGGTACCCCGACTCGAGCCCTGGTGTGCAGGCAAAGTGTCCTATTGGCTTTGCGATATGTGTGAGTTGCATGACACTCGTTGGCGGGGGATGGCTCGGAGGCCCGTCACCCTGAGGCCCATGTCTCACTCCATGGGTCCCTTGTCAATGGCAGCGGATGTAATGACTATGCGCGCCGGGGTGGGTCTACCTTTCGTCTGGGATTGTGTTTGCGGCCTGGCCCGCTAGGGCAGCTACAGCCTCTGTGTGTTGCATGTGGTGTATCCGGACTCCGGAGGCTGTCATGCATTGTCACTGTTGTCCAGGGCTCGAGTCGGGGTACCACGCGGGTGGACGGCGTCCCCCACTTATTTTCCCGCGAGCTCGATAACTGGAGCAAATGGAGCCACACATTCACTCTTTGGCCTCTCTGGGGCGAGATCGGAGCTGCTGGTGCACGCGCTGGCTTCTCTGTTGCAATTGCATCTAAGGGGTGGGCGAAGGGAGGCAATGAGTCTGATGGTGCAAGCCACCTTTTGTGACGTCACTTCCTGTCGTGACGTCTGCGTCCCCCCACTTCTTATTTAGGACTTGTGCCATGCTGCACACTGAGAATGTGTTGCCTGCGAGATGTGACCAGGAGAAGGGTGCCATGACCTCCCACCCACCAAGCTCCACTGCCATCCCGTGCCCTGGGTAGCCTGTGCAGGTGGACAATGTAGGGGGTACACCTGGAGGACAGGGGATGTAAGTGCCTTGGCAAGGGCCTGGCAGACGCACAGCAGTATCCAGCATGTCCCCAGAGGGAGGGCTAACATCTACACCTGATGCAGCATTGATCGTGTGCCCGCCTGTTGTGCCCACACGAGTTCACATTCATCCCCAGACAGGTAGGCTTTCCAAATACACAACACAGTGGAAATCTACCCCTCCGGAATCCTCCCCACACAGTCTGTTTCAACACTGCATGAGTGCACCTACCCGTGCCACCCACCCACCTGGGCCAAGCAGCCCTCCCGCTTCACATGTCACATGTGTGTCTTCCACAGTTGTGCTTCTCTCTCAGGGGCGGACCTCCAACTGTCCCGTAGCACACAGACAGCACCGAGTCAGACTGGCATCCTGTTTGAATGGTAGGCACCCTCACACAACTACCTGTGACACAGTGGTGGCTGTAATGGCTATTGTGACTGCCATGGCAGTGTTGCTGGCCATGGCAGGGTACACTCACACACATTGCATACGCAGCTTTTCGTGTCACTACTCTGCACATCGGACTGGCCACTGTCCCTGGTGTTGATCAATATTGCCGCCTGTCTATGTAATCTGTGACTGGATGCTGTTGTTCCTGTTGTCGGTTGTGTCTGTGTAGTTGCTGATTGCAGTTGTTGCTGTGTGTGCATAGTTAAGTGAGGCACATGCCGTGTATGGTACCTCAACAATTGCAATGTCTGGTCTCACATTCCAATGTGTTTTACACGTGGCAGGGACTTCACTTCTTTCAGACTCTGCTACTTGTGTGTGTGATGAAGAAGTATTTTTGTGACACGGATTGTCTGCATGTATTTGGTGGTATTTCTGGGAAAATGTATACGTGTCATGTTTGCGTGCAAGCAAAGCACAGGGTGTGAGTCTAGCCACAGGATGACAGTTAGCATGTGCAGAGTATGCGGATATGTGTGAGCTTACTTTCTGTGTGGCCAGCAGTGTAGGTGTATGTTAATCTTGTGATGAACATTGAGCCTGGGCACATGGCTTACTTTCAATGTGTGCATTTGGGAGGTGTAGGTGTGTGTGTGTGGTGAAGGGTGTGACTTTGGGGTAGTGTTGGTGTGTGTGTGTGCGCTCTGGCAATGTCGACTACAGACATGTGTTACCCAGGCCCATGGTGGGTGTTTGTATCCGTGTTCAGGTCTGTGAATGTGATCACATGTGTGTGTTGTATGTTGCACAGTGTGCAGTGTGTGGGTGTGTCCTTGCAGTTCAGGATGACTCCTACTTGATATGTTTTGGACATTGTGTGTCTGCAGGGTGTGTGACTGTCAAGATTGTGCCTTGTTTAATTGAGCATGTATGTGAATTTCTGCAGTTCGTACTCACTGTGCAGACCTGCCCACCCACACTGATATCGTGTGTGTGTTTTGTCATGCATTGCTGTAGCATGCTTCTTGCGTGGCTCCTACTTTTGCTTGATGAGTGTGATGTCAAACTGTGAAGGTAATTATACACATATGTAGGACTGGGCTTTGTAGTGACCAGGCCGTCAGTGTTAATGTGATGATCTGTTGGGCCACGTCAGAGTCTGACAAGCCAAGGCCCATGACCTGTAGTATTTCACTAGGTCCACTGTGGCGGCAACTCATATGCATTGACATCCAATGACACTAGACTACATGGTCATTTCACGACTCTCGTGTACTTCACACACTCTCATCCTCTCTCATTCGTACTTGTCTTCGATAAATAATTCTACAGAGTCACATATTTGCTTCAAGGCATGTATTTGGACTTACTTCCTCTGTGATGCAGTATAGTGGACACTACTGGCAGAAAAATGCATGTGGAGGATATACGTAGCATGATTACACATACAAAAGGGGGTACAGGTAGATGTGATTAGTTGTTGACTGTGGAATAAAGGCTTCAGAGTTACAACTGCCTTGCCCTTGCTATGCTAAAGTACATTTGCTCATTACTGAAGAGCTCTAGACTTTGACACAGACAGTATCATTTTGCCTACCAGACAGCTTGACATCATGGGCACAGTACATCTCAGTTCCATGGTACAGGATTACTACAATAGGGACTCCGACACACCTGCGTCAGAGGTGACATCAGAGCATGAGCCTACATGCATGCAGCAGCGTCTCACAAGTTGTTGCAATGTGGTGGCTACTGAACATGACACAATAACTAGGGCCATGTTGTAGGGGGTTGCATTTGTTGTCCATGCAAAAGTCCTGGCACGGAAGTACAGACAAAGGTGAGGTGACAGTGCCCACGTAATACAGCAGACAGATAAGTGTGCACTGACAGGTGCATGTGTTCAGGTGCGCAGAATACATATTATAGCATAGTTGTTCGTGCAGTATTGGCCATGTGGTTACTGTACACAAGTCCCATACCTCTGCCTCCCCCTGTTCATGCAGAGACACGGGATATGGTGAGGATCAGAGTGCATGTCCCGAAAATGTCAGATGTCATGGCAGTGGAGTTGATGGTAAGGTGTTAGTTGCAGATTGTATGGTATAGTTGTTGTACAGCTAACTGCCCACTCTGTGCGAAAGCCAAGCATAGGTACGGGTTGAACATCAATGTTCAATTGGGGGTATTGAGTCGGGGACCCATGAATTGACAAGTTGTCATGTATGCAATACCTTCCAGCAGGGCATCCATCCCATTGATGGTAAACATGGATGACATCCAATGAAGCGGATGGTGGGTAGCAACGTGTTCGTCGTAAGTTGTCCCTTGTAGAAGCCTGATGGGACATGTTGGATGACATTCGATGAAACTGTGATCCAGAAGACGTTGTGTGGTTGCACACTGGTCCCATTGCAGTGTGTCCCCGATTGCAGCCACATACGCCATGCCCCCATACACTGAACAGATCATGTCGTGGACATCCAGGGGTGCAAACAAGTGTACCAAGTCCGCCTTTGGACATGCCGGGTTGGAGAGACATAAATCCACAGGACAGTGGAACGGACACCTCCGACAGTAGAAAACGGGGATGACGCAGCTGAACATTGTAATGCGGTAAGTTACTCGGTAACTTACATTCAGCATAGCCAGATTTGAACAGCCCACTATGTGTAGCAAGCTGTCACTGTACAGCTTGATCTGTCCGGTGTAGTTGAGAAGCACTGGTGCAACAGCCATTTTGCTACAGGGTGATGTGATGGCGTGCTCCGGCTGCCTGAGCAGTCAGCAGAGTGCAACCTCCGACGATGCTGGGAATTCAGGAATGGATGTACGGCGGCAGGACTTGGGGTATAGCTTGGGCGGAGGACACAGGCCCTCATCCCACATGCTTCAATGAATGGTCAAGGCCAGTGGTGTCTGACTCTTTCCAGATTACTTGCATTTGGCCCACATGGAGGAGTGGTATAATTGTATTTTGTAGTATTATCTTTCTTTCATGTTAGGCGCTATCTGCCAGTGGAAGTTTTACTCTGCATGGCTCTGTTTGGCTTCTTGTTGGTACAATGGCTCCATTCTCCTGCATAATTTGTTGCAATGTGATTTCAGAGTAGGAATGGAAGGCCATTCAGTGCTATCTGCTCTCCCGTGTGTGGGCGGGACACTCCGTTGCCGCTGTACATTGAGTCTTCTGTGTGGGTGTGGTGATTGGGAACACCTGTTCTCAGGCAGCAGGGTTTTTCTATTTTGTACATTGCATGGCTTGATATTGCGAGCAGGATGGTATAGGTATTTTTGGATGAGACTGGCGTGCCTTTTGCAGACAATGTCCATATTCTGTGCTGTTATGTAGCAGCCGCCGTGTGCTTCTCCATGTTTTGCACACATGGGTGTGTCCTATTTCGCCATCACATTACTCCCCTGTTCGGGACACTTGTGTGACATCCAGTTGACAACTGTGAGTTGTCGGTTGGGGACATGACTGATGCAGGAAGGCCACGTGACATGTGCCTTCAGGGTGGGGCTGGTGTGTGGGGTGTGTAGTTGTGACCCTGTGGTGTTTGTGTGCAGCCCATGCGTGGCGCTGTCGTTGGCCTCTGCGTTGTGCGCATGTGTACCTGCGTCATCGCCGCTGCGCTGCGGTGCCGTAACGGGGACGTCACTTCCTGGTCCCGGGTAGTGGGTGCCCAGGATGTTGCGAGATTTTTTTTTTTTACAGGTGGGACATGTGTGGGTACAGTGGTGGATGTGTCCTGTACACACAGGGGTGTCTGGGGGGGCCATGTGCAGTTTTTCCGCCCTTGCATTGTGTGCAGTGTTTGCGTGCCGTTGTTGTGTGTCTACCTACCTGCGTCGTCGTGGCGCGTTCACTCCTAGGTGGTGCATCATGTACAGCATGGGGATGGCCTGGAGTGTAGGATTCATTTCGGGGTGGGCCGCCTTTTTGGTCTCCGTACTCAACAGTCGGGTTTCCGCCTTGGTATCTCGTGCGGTGTCTCTTTGCCGGTGAGGCTGTTTGGTTGTGGCATCGTAATTTGTACGCCGGGCGGTACGTCATTTCGTCGGACGGTGTGTCTCCATTGGCTCGCGCCGCTACGTGGACGGGCGCACTTTGATGGCGGGCGGCGTCGCAGGCTTACGGGCGGTGTTTGGCTGACTTTTCACATCCTAATTTGGCAAGCGTGTGGGCCGTTGCTGGCGGACGGTAACTAGCGGTTTTTGCCTCCGACAGCACGGCGGTAGTGCTTCCGCCCGACATCGTAATGGGCCCCTTAATTATTAATTAATAAATTATTAATTTTTATAATGTAAATTAAATTACTTCCCACCCTATTCCCCTATAAACCCACAACCCGCTACGGAACTAATATACACAAAAATTATTAAACAATAGTAATTATTAAACACTAAATTATTAATTAATAAATTATTAATTTTTATAATGTAAATTAAATTACTTCCCACCCAATTCCCCTATAAACCCACAACCCGCTATGGAACTAATATACGCAAAAATTATTAAAAAATATTAATTATTAAACACTAAATTATTAATTAATTAATTAATAATTTTTATAATGTAAATTAAATTACTTCCCACCCTATTCCCCTATAAACCCACAACTCGCTACGGAACTAATATACGCAAAATTAATTCACATAAAATCCATTACCTTAAAAAAATTGTAACATACATTAAAAAAATATTATATATTTTTAACACATATAGTAACATATAAAACAATTTTAAAAAATTCGATATTATAAAATTCGATATAATGACATTCGATATTACTTACCTATATGTCGATATTTTTTCCAACTATATTATGTCTTTTCTATATTCTGTTCTCTCGATATTTTGGACTCAATATTTTGTCCTTTCGATATAAAAAATTCGATATTTAGTCTCTACACCCTTTTAATCATATTTCCATTTTCAGCTGATTTTAATTGCTGTTTCTTAACTTATTTATCTTACTATGGGATTGTCATATTTATGAATTGTTGATTTGATGTATGTGTTTTATGGATTTGTAATCCAAAATAAATTTTGATGATGATGATGAAAATCAATGAAAGAGGAAGGAGTGTTTTCAATTGCACCAAGGTAATCACGCACAGACAATAAATTATATGAGGTAAACTAGCGTCTGTCAATCTATCTATCTATATATCCATCTATCCATCTATCTATCTATCTGATTTCCTGTTGAGGGTAAATGGTCCTACGACGGAGCCTCATGGATAAAAGTGTAGTAATAAATTATATACAGAGCAGCAGAACATATTTAAAGCGTTTAAATTCAGTCAAATATAGAATGGTTACGTGTACACCCAATAGGGAATAAGGATATTATCTGATATTAAACTGTAGAGGGTTGTGAATGGCATTTCTCATTCTGATATAATCTAAGCGGAGTGAGGTTACCAGAATAGACTAAGGGGTCGATTCCGATTCGGGCCGGAAAACATACCGACCGACTCGGTACGGGAATATAGTCCGACCGACACGTACCGGCGCTGCCCGACCTGCGTAGTACGATGAAACGCATGTGAATCACGACCGACTCATACGGAGCACAAGCCAAACGACCGAACCGCACGGAAACCAGCTGTCCGGCCGGGAAACCACGCGAATCGAACCGACCGACACACACCAGGAATGAACCCGACCGAAACGTACCCGCGAACTCCGACCCGCGCAGTACGATGCAATGCGTGGAAAACCAGACCGAGTCGCACGGAGCTCAAGCCTTACGACCGACACGCATACAAAACCCAGCCGAAGCAACCCAATACTCCGCGTCCGACGCGTACGCCGCACATGATACCTAGCAGAAACACAGCGTGAACGACTCGGAGAAGATCGCACGAGACAACTGCAGCGTCCTACTCGGTCAGAAGAACGTCTCCTACATGCACAAAAAATACAAAGGAAAAATACAAAAAAAAGGCCCAAACAAGCAATGACAAAGTCAATAAATACTGGGGGAAAAAAACATGGAACAAAGACACACCCACAACTCCACCCATATGAAGGCCACAAATCCCTACCATGATCCTTTACAAATTCAACTGACCTGCCAGCACAGAACACCATCAGACAGCAACCACAGACACACTCACAGCTCATCCATCACACAAGCCACACACCATTAGCACCTCAACAAATAGCACCCTCACATACACCCAGCAAAACCTACACTCACACACCCTCACTTGCACATAACACACATCAATCACCACCACCACCCATCACCATGCCCCCAAAGAAGAATCCAAAGTTCCTAGACAGTGAATTGGAAGTCCTGGTAGATGAGATCCTCAGGGTAGAGCCACACTTGTTTGGTACATTGGTCTGTCATGTCGCAGAAAACCAAGATGTGGGAGAGGATCATCGACAGGGTGAACGCACAATCACCATGTTTGTGCACAAAGGAAGACATCCAGAACAGGTGGTATGATGTGCGCAGGAGGGTCAAGGACCAACTGAAGAAGGATTACATCTTGAGTCAGCGCACCGGCAGTGGCCCTCCTGCCAAGCCACTATACCTCAGGCCCTGGGAGGAGAAGGTGCTGGCCATCCTACCACCAGTGAGCGTATATGGACTAACAAACATCCCAGAGCCTGGTGAGTACACAACAAATATACACAATATGGTGTGACAATACACACACATCACTGTCAAGGGGATAGTCAAACCATGCACCCTTAGCAAATCCACAGCAACCAAAAGATAATCACCCCAAGATGTGTCTGTCAGTCAGAAAAACGCAATACATGCCATCTCATAGTGATATGTAACTGTGTCATGACATGTACAAACCTAACAACAAATACAGCAAGGCAGTGGCACAAATCTAACCAACAAACACTGTCAGATAGTTTGCCACCACTAGAACACCACCTCACAGGGAAGCTCACTGAAAGGAAGGAATTCTGTGTATGCTGGTGAAGTCAGTGTAGGCAATAGCATGATGGGAGTTGTAGTCACAGATATTGGTCACCCTCACAATTGGCCCATCAACACCACTCTGAACCATGCACACCTCACAGGGAGTGAAAAGCCACAAGATGTCTGACACTGGGTACTGCTGTGGGGAGCACAAGGCACTGCTGGGAACTGTGCACCAACAAACAACAGGACCACACTGTCAGCCATCGTGCCATTGCTGTCACACCCACACACAGTGAAGTCCACTCAAAAGGAAGGAAGTATGGGCATGCTGGGAAGAGGGGTGTAGGCAATAGCATGATGGGAGTGGTAGTCACAGCTCAACATCCCCCACCCACATGCCCCAGCAAGCTCACACTGAAGCATGCACACCTCACAGGGAGTGAAAAGCCACTTCAAAGATGTCTGACACTGGGTACTGCTGTGGGGAGCACAAGGCCCTGCTGGAAGCTGTGCAACAACCAACAGCAGGACACCACTGACTGACATCCTGAAAGCCAACTTGCACTCCCTGCACAGGAAGCACGTTCCATGGTGGGATATCTGGCTGGGTGGGAAGGAGGACTGACAGCTCTGACCATAGTTACAAGCAGCTCTCCTCACACACCCCCTTAACACAAACTCCACATAACCCATGTCTGACACTGGGTACTGCTGTGGGGAGCACAAGGCCCTGCTGGGAACTGTGCTCCAACAAACAACAGGATCACACTGTCAGCCATCTTGCCATTGCTGTCACACTCACACACAGTGAAGTCCACTCAAAAGGAAGGAAGTATGGGCATGCTGGGAAGGGGGGTGTAGGCAATAGCATGATGGGAGTGGTAGTCACAGCTCAACATCCCACACCCACATGGCCCAGCAAGCTCACACTGAAGCATGCCTCGCCTCACAGGGAGTGAAAAGCCACTTCAAAGATGTCTGACACTGGGTACTGCTGTGGGGAGCACAAGGCCCTGCTGGAAGCTGTGCAACAACCAACAGCAGGACACCACTGACTGACATCCTGAAAGCCAACTTGCACTCCCTGCACAGGAAGCACGTTCCATGGTGGGATATCTGGCTGGGTGGGAAGGAGGACTGACAGCTCTGACCATAGTTACAAGCAGCTCTCCTCACACACCCCCTTAACACAAACTCCACATAACCCACCTGGGAGAATGCAATGCCTCACACTCTAATTGAAGATCCCACAAAGAACTACCACCCTGGGTTATGCTGTGTGAAGCACAGGGACACTCTTGGGACTTGTAGCCAAAGAAACGCCAGGACAACACTGTCAGCCATCCTGTCAGCACAGGCACACTACCCCACAGGGAAGCAGAGTCAAAGGGAAGGAAGTATGGGCATGCTGGGAAGGGGGGTGTAGGCAATAGCATGATGGGAGTGGTAGTCACAGCTCAACATCCCCCACCCACAAGGCCCGGCAAGCTCACACTGAAGCATGCACACCTCACAGGGAGTGAAAAGCCACTTCAAAGATGTCTGACACTGGGTACTGCTGTGGGGAGCACAAGGCCCTGCTGGGAACTGTGCAACAACCAACAGCAGGACACCACTGACTGACATCCTGAGAGTCAACCTGCACCCACTGCAAGTGTGGCATGCTTCATGGTGTGACAACTGGGCTGAGGGGAGAAGGAGGTCCGGATGTCAACCAAATACCACCAATGCTGGGCATGCACACACCTCAACATCCACATAGAAATGCATCAGGTTGGCAGGACAATGAGCCACACCAATATCAACCTCTGACTGTGACAACTTAGGACAATGCAATGTACCGGGCCGCATCCAGAGGTACAGTCACAACTGTCATGTGTTTGAACCAGTGATGCCTGCAGAAACATAACATACATTGTGTGTCTCTTCCAAAAACAGGTGATGATGGGGACACAGCAGCAGATGAGGAGGAGTCCCTGTCCCAGGCTCCGGGGGACCCTGTGCTCTCTGGTGTGGAACAGCCTCTGCCCTCATCGGATGGCGAAGACCAACCTGGCACCTCCGGCGGGAGTCATCATGCAGCACCAGCAGGACCACCATCTGCACCCCCTGCACCCATTCCTCCAACATCTGCCAACACACAGACCACCCCCGCCGACACAGACAGACCAAGGACACTCAATGACAACAGCACAGGGACCACAGCCCACCATGGAGCAACGGACAACAACCCCAGTACCAACCCCCAAGGGGGCCGAGGGTCACCTGTGCGTGCCACGGAAGCTCCCGCACGTGTGTCCAGGGTTGGTGGTAGGGGTTGTAGGCAGAGGTCGCTGTTTGCAGAGGGGTCTGGACTGCATGATGACCCACAACTGGCACGCATTGCTGAGGCGTACCAGAATAGCACCGGAGAGGTCAGCCAGGTAGTGGGGATCCTCAAGGACATTCAACAGCAGCAGGCTGCCCATCATGCCGGCTTGGACTCCCACATGGCCCGTGTGGAGACACACATGTCCTGTGTGGAGACACACATGTCTGGCATGAAGTCCAAGTGGGACACATTGGAAGAACTGACAGCGGTGCAGAAGGACATATTGACATGCCTCCGCCAGATTAGCACCAACATGGCCACACCTCCCTGTGTGCCGACAACATCTGGTGCCGCAACAACTGCAACTGCCACAGGGAGGGAGGATGACTCTGGTGGAGAGTCCTCTGCACCACAGCGGCCTGCATGTGAGGGTCCCCCCAGAAAGAAGAGGGGTCGTCCGAGGAAGGACAACTGAGAGGCCGATGGCCATGTACATCCCCCAGGAACCCAACACCTGTACTGGAAATTCTCCTTTGTGTGCAAACTGTTCACCCTGTCGAATGCAACACAACTCTCCCACATGACATGGGGAGTTTAAGTTGGACTAATGTATCAGATGAATGTGGACTTTACTCAGGACATTTCTGCTACCAACACTTCCAACTCATCTGGGAACTTTGGATTACAATACCAATGTACAGCACACACCATCCTGTGCACTATCCTCACACATGTATGTAATAAACTCACTAATACACCATACTTGCCTCTGTTGTGATTCCAACGTTGTTTTCGTCATGGCGATTATGATCTTCTAAATGACACTGTGCATGCTAACTGCCACAGCAAGTTCAACACCGTCATGTGAGTCATGGCGATGTGACACATATGAGGGAGACACACCACTAGGGCTACACAACACATACACACCAGGGCCATCGGACTCATCGCCTACACTGATGTTGCCAGGAAATACAGTGGAATGCACAGACACCACACCTGTTCAGAGTCTGTGTTAACTAGCCCACAGGTGCAGTAAGCAAATGTCAGTCAGATGTGTGACCACAGACAACGCACATCCCAAAGTGAAGCACAGGTTTATTACACATTTGCAACATGTTGTTTCCACTACAAATGCTAGGTAATCCCACGTGGCAGTGGCCACACAGTCCAAAAGTGTAGAAGAAATAAAGTCCAGGGGTGTGTGGCACATCACCTGTAGGGAAACGACTGCTGCCATCCTGAAAGCTGAATCATGGTGTCGGGGGATCCAAGTTGACCAAACAACTCTGTAAGCACCCTTTGAAGGACAGACATGACACACAGTCAAAAGCACTGAAGAACAGGACAGAACTGCAATACTCATGCCCAATACATGTCACAAGATACCTACACAAAACCAAGTTAGCATGTCAACACTGTTGGGGAGTACAGACTACCTGTAAGGACACATCGCTGCACGCATCCAGTCAAGTAGCACATGGCCACACTCAAACAGCAACAGAGCACCACCCACACATATCATGCAAACTCACATCATTGACATGACAACGTTCTCTGGATACTCACATTCAGCTAAAGAAGTTGTTGATGAGCTGTGTGCGGACATCACCCTCATCATCTTCATCATCACTGGCATCGTGGCCCAGGCCAGGATCCTCCACAGGTGGCGGATGTTGGTCATCCTCATCCAGGATGAGAGGCAACTCCTTCCGCACTGCACAGGTTGTGTAGCATGCAGCAGACGATGACAATCTTGCACACCTTTGCTGGGGCATATGGGAGGGCCCCTCCTGTCTTGTCCAGGCAGCGGAAGCGGCTCTTCAGGAGACCAAATGTTCGCTCGATCACTATCCTGGTCCGACCATGTGCCTCATTGTAGCGCATCTGGGCTGGTGTCACAGGGTTCCTGAGGGGTGTCAGCAACCACGTCATGTTGGGGTATCCGGAGTCACCTACAGACAGACAATTGCACATTAGCTGAGTTGGAAAAGAGGGTGGAATACAACATTGCAGAACACACACAATGGTACAAAGTCAGTACACACCGACAAGCCAGGCACGCTGGTTCCGCATCTGTGACATCATCCTCGGGATGCGACTACTCCTCATCACGTAGGCATTGTGTGCAGAATCAGGGAAACGGGCACACACGTGTGAGATGCTCATATCTGCAAGACATACCACCAGAGCATTGACTGAATGGTAATGTTTCCTGTTCCTGTATGCCTGCTCATGTGCCTGTGGTGGTACCAAAGCCACATGTGTCCCATCAATGGAGCCAATGACATGCGGCATCCTCCCCAGGGCATAGAAGTCACTCTTGACGTCAGTGAGTTGTTGACGTTTAGGGAAATAGATGTACTGGTTGAGGCATCTCAACATTGCCTCCAAAACATTGCGTAGCACACGGCTGAACATGGTCTGTGACATCCCACCAGCAGACGCCACAGTGTGTGGAAAGGTACCGGTGGCAAAGAAGTGTAGGGCTGCCATCACCTTCACGTTGGGGGTCAGCGCTGTAGGGTATGGCCGGCCAGGTTCCAAATGTGGGGCCAACTGCACCGCCAATTCCTCAATCAGCGGCCTGTTGAAGCGGTACCGTCGGATGCAGTCACGTTCCACCATTGTTGCAAGGTCAGGGAATGGTCTATGGACAGCTGGTGCCCTGCAGTGCATAGGTGAAGAAAGAAAGATTGTCAGTCACCCTACATATGTGGCATAGACCATACACAATATCACATGATACATCATTACGAGACACAAGTACCTGATGTGTGTGCCGTTCTGTGAGGACATGTATGGCCAACGTCTAACATCACAGTTCAACATGTGTTGACAACAAGTTCGCGGTTGTGCTATGGGATCTCATTAGGCTGTGTCACAGTACACATGTACTGCTGTCACGTTCCAAACACACACCACAGTGACATGTGAGGACAGATGTGCCCCAGGCATCACAGCTCATTGACAGGTAGATTCCCAGGGACCCTGTATTGCCACATGGACACTGGCATGACATGGCATATCATGAATACACCACAGCAAAACAACCATGACCCCCACAGGTAGTGGTCCCTGTTGCCTCTGCAGGACAGACATGGACGTCTGTGACACACACACGCACAACATCAAAGTCCATGCACAAACAACGTGGATGTGGAGACTGTCTCCCATTGTGCACATGGAATCAGAGACATTGTAAACACAACATGCACACAGACTGTGGAGGGCCATCACTATTGTGACAATGGGTCACCCTGTGACGTACATACCTTCCCACATGGGACTCAGGGGGTATGTGACATGACATACACATACACAACCTGGAAATGTGACCATGCCACATGCACTGAAATGAACAGTTGCACACCACAGTGGTCATGTGCACAACACACAAAGGATTCTGGCCCCATGAACACGTGCACAGCCTGGGAGTGGCTGCCCCCAAGTGCCACCCAAAAAACCACATGTTGACCCCATACACAAAAAATGTAATGCAGCCTTACATGCCTTAGGATACAGTGTGGACAGGTTGTGGTGTTGTAGGTGTGCCCCTGAGTCCCTGGCAAGTAAATGTGGCTGGCATACGTTCACCAGTGACAAGCATGGTGACATATGCGAGTGACTTGTACAGGGACGCGTTGTACAGCAATGGACCGATGCGTGCGCACGCACTGGCCATTGCATATGATGTGAGCGGGTACGCGTTGTACAGCAATGGACCGATCGGTGCGCACGCACTGGCCATTGCATATGATGTGAGCGGGTACAGCGTTGTACAGCAATGGACCGATCGGTGCGCACGCACTGGCCATTGCATATGATGTGAGCGGGTACGCGTTGTACAGCAATGGACCGATCGGTGCGCACGCACTGGCCATTGCATATGATGTGAGCGGGTACGCGTTGTACAGCAATGGACCGATCGGTGCGCACGCACTGGCCATTGCATATGATGTGAGCGGGCACGCATTGTACAGCAATGGACCGATCGGTGCGCACGCACTGGCCATTGCATATGATGTGAGCGGGTACGCGTTATACAGCAATGGACCGATCGGTGCGCACGCACTGGCCATTGCATATGATGTGAGCGGGTACACGTTATACAGCAATGGACCGATCGGTGCGCACGCACTGGCCATTGCATATGATGTGAGTGGGTACGCGTTGTACAGCAATGGACCGATCGGTGCGCACGCACTGGCCATTGCATATGATGTGAGCGGGTATGCGTTGTACAGCAATGGACCGATCGGTGCGCACGCACTGGCCATTGCATATGATGTGAGCGGGTACGCGTTGTACAGCAATGGACCGATCGGTGCGCACGCATTGGCCATTGCATATGATGTGAGCGGGTACGCGTTGTACAGCAATGGACCGATCGGTGCGCACGCACTGGCCATTGCATATGATGTGAGCGAGTACGCGTTGTACAGCAATGGACCGATCGGTGCGCACGCACTGGCCATTGCATATGATGTGAGCGGGTACGTGTTGTACAGCAATGGACCGATCGGTGCGCACGCACTGGCCATTGCATATGATGTGAGCGGGTACGCGTTGTACAGCAATGGACCGATCGGTGCGCACGCACTGGCCATTGCATATGATGTGAGCGGGTACGCGTTGTACAGCAATGGACCGATCGGTGCGCACGCACTGGCTAGGGCCTGGCATGGCAACGGACGCGTTTTCGAAGCTTTAACGAGTCTGATGCAGTGAATTCAGTTGGCCAGCCACAACAATGTTGTAAATCCATGGGTGTCATGAAGTTGAAGTTTTGAAGGATGCTGTGGGCGTGTATAAGTGGTGCAATTCCATGGATTGGCCAGAATCAGAAGATGCAAACGACTTGGACCTATCACTTTGAACACATGAGACAGTATCTGCCTCTGCAGCACACATATAATGCTGGCTGTTCCCCTGAGAGCTCACTTGCCTGCACTACATGCTCCAGGACGACATCTGCCACCAACACTGCTGCTGTCTCTGCATCCTCTGGCTACTGCAATGGCACGTACTGTGGAGAGAGCCCCAGCCTTCACCACTGAGGAAAACCAGGCCCTGCTGGACAGCCTCCTTCCACAGTACAGCAAGCTGTATGGGAAACCAGGGGAGCAGGTGAGTGTGCTGTCCACTGCCTTACTAAATGTGCATGTTGTCTGACGAGCAAGACTTACAGTGTGCACACCACTGGCTAGCATGCTCACTGAGTAGTTCTCACCCCCCTCAGTGTGTAGTTACAGGCACTGAACAGGTATAGTGCAGTAACAGTGCATTCCAACAAGGTTTTACTTCCCAGACAATGATACCATGTAGTAACTGCTGGCAAACTGTTCATAGCCATCGTTGCACTGCCTGTGTACATCATATGCCCCTGTGATTGAGACATGTATATCTAACTGTGTGATGCACGGATATGTTGCATGTGTAGTAATGGCCTTTTCACTTTGTCATCCTCACAGGTTGATGCCCACCAGAAGCAGGAAATCTGGCTGACCATCGCCCGGGCAGTAAGATCCGTGGGGGACTACAAGTGCCGGATCCGCAACTGCCAGAAGAGGTGGCAGGACCTTCGGGCTGGACACGGAGGATCGCAAGGGTCCAGCTGAAGCTGTCGCCTCCTCTCAGGAGGGGCAGACACCGGACCCTGACCCCCCACATGCTCAGGATCCTGGCGGTGGTCTTCCCTGACCTGGATGGGCAGCTGAAGGCCAGACAGCAGCAAGGAGGGGGTGAGTCCATGACTGCACTGTGAACTTTGTCTGACATGCTATGTGCCCTCCTCTGGCCTGGTTAAACTTCCACAGTACATCAGTCATGTGGTCCAGGACCCATGTCCCTCAATTGTGACATGCCCACTCCTCATCTGATACCCAGGTGTGGCCCTTACAGTCAGAAAATTGTGTCACTTGGGTACTGTGTCCTTGCATTTTGCTTAGCTCAAGGTGGGGGACAGCATTTGTTCCCGTAACTTTGTGGTGGGCTTCATGGGTGGGTCAATTGCTTACACAATGCCTGAGTTCTGACATGTAATCTGCGTGTAACTTTGATATGTGGTCCAATTGCTGATCTGACTCACCACATGTGCCTGGGGTATTTGGCACACCCCCATGCTGCGGGTGGGAACAATGTTTGGGCCTCAGGAGTATGTATATCAAGTGTGCCAAGTGCTTTAGCACCACATGCCCTCTGTGCTGTCTCTTTGTGTTTGTCTGTGACAGCTGTGGGTCTTCTTGAACTAGGGACATTCAAGTGGGCTTTCAAGAAAAAACTATGCTTTTGAAGACTGTGCAAATTAGATTTTCAGCAGAGTGACTTTAAATTTTAAAGCTCCAAGTGGACAAGAATCATAGATGAAATTATCAGCCAGTCGTGCCTCTTTAACCAGCAGCGAGGCGCTACAACGCGAAGAGTATAGGGGCTGAGGAAAAAGCCGATTTCAATGGAGTGGGCCCAACTGTTAGAACATTTCAAAGCACATACTGCAACCGACTCCGAGGGTTGAAGGACTGCTGGCGGCTCTCTTTCTCTTTCTCCCCCTCTCGCCCCCGGTCATGTCTGCCTGTATCTCATTGCCCGGGCACTAGAGTAAATTTGAGCACTGGGTCTTGGACTGATTATACACCCTCCCCACCCTCTCTCTTGCTCTGCCCCTACTGCCCCAGCCTGATCACCCGGTTGGAATGTATACTACAACAGATACCC
This sequence comes from Calotriton arnoldi, assembly GCA_963921515.1. NCBI lineage: Eukaryota > Metazoa > Chordata > Amphibia > Caudata > Salamandridae > Calotriton > Calotriton arnoldi. The sequence goes on along the minus strand of CAWUFW010006276.1, from coordinate 743,970 downwards.
AGACCATAGCGGCTTTGTTTGTTAATGTTTTTTCGTTATTTGTGGGAGGGATTTTTGTGCAAGTGGGAGGGGGGTGGCTGTAGGGCCACCAAAGCAATCTCCCTTAATAGCAGGCACAAGCTTCTCCATTTTAAATTTCTTCGTCGTGCCTATTTTACGCCTGCCAAAGCACATAGGATAGATGCATCTAGGCCGCATACATGTTTGAAATGCGCTGCCCCTCATGCCGATTTCATCCACCTGGCGTGGAACTGCCCCCGCTTACAGACCTACTGGGTTGATGTCCACGCTACACTTGGGCTGATAATTGGCTTACCTCTCACTCCTATTCCTGAGGTTGCACTGCTGGAGTATACTGTGAACATTCCCAAGGGGGTTAGACGACTTGCATCGCTGGGACTATTGTTGGCCAAACTGGAGGTTGCCATACACTGGGGTAGGAAAACAGTACCCAAAGTACAGGACTGGCTGCACAGTTTAGCTCATTGCAACGTTAATGCTGAGACCTATGCCAGCCTCGCGCCCCCCAGGTCCCGCCCCAGGGATATATGGGGCCCATTCCGGAAATATGTGGAAGATACTAAGCGAGCCTCCAGCTCTCAGATGGAAAGTGGTATTGTGCCCGAGGGAGTGGGGTGATCGTCTCAGTGGCATTAACATACATGCCGGGGGCGACAGTGGGTGGCGTGGTGCTGCTGTGCACTTCGGCTGAAGGTCATTTGGGCATAGTGTCCTGCGCATCGGTGGATTGAACGGGGATTGGGATTGAGGGAAGACTTCTTGAATATGACATCTGTTGTTATGATATTTCATTTTGTTAGTCGTGATCATACAACTGTATAGTACTATTGGGCTGGACATGCAGATCTTCGACAGAGATTTTTACAATGTGATGAACGAAGTGATTTCAATGTAAACTTTGAATGTGTTATATACTGGAAAATAAAGTGTTAAAAAAAAAACTCTGTCAAATGTAAACCGATATATATCCTTATGACCACTGACCGTATAAGAAACCATCAACTGATGTAATCACTGTTGGATGTCATATATATGAGCATAAAGTAAAAATTGAATAAAATTTGTGTTAAAAAAAAAAAAACAGCAGCCCTTTGCATTCTGGTACTTGTAGTTTTACGTTTTCTACTATAGGCATGGACTTTGAAATCCAAGCATGCAAAGTACAGTGGGCCAGTATTCAGAAGGGCCTACATTTGACATGTGGCCAATTGGCAGCTAGGAGCATAACAGCTCTAGGCATGAATCTGGGTCCAGGATGACAGAGGGATGATGGCTCTCAAAGAATGGAGGGGCATATTAGCAAGACCGGCGATAAAATTATCGCCGTTTTAGCGGCAGGAAACTGCCGCTAAAACGGCGATAATGGGCTTGCTAATATGCGTTATAGAATTCCAATAGAAGCCCAGGTTAGATGTCCTGCACATCTAACCTGGGCTTCTATTGAATTCTATAATGCATATTAGCAAGCCCATTATCGCCGTTTTAGCGGCAGTTTCCTGCCGCTAAAACGGCGATAATTTTATCGCCGGTCTTGCTAATATGCCCCGCAATCTGTGGAATTCACCTGTCACCATTGTGGGGCCAGTATGAATACTTCTGGGTTGCATATCGGGGAGCAAATTCAGCACACAGTTGTAAGTTCTGTACACATCACTGGTGAGGCCTCAACTGCGTTATTGGGGCCCAGTCATGCAGGTCACATTTAAAAACCAATGCAAAATTATCAACGGGCCAGTCATGGACATATTCAGACACCTTCAGGGGGGCAAAGACGTGCAAGAACCAATAAAACAATGAGGAAACAGGCCTTCCCCATCCACACACTCAGGGTCTGTAATTACATCCCTGTATCCATCAGGACCACCCCAAGGATTCTCTAAGTTAGGAAGGAGCTGAAGATGCATGTCTTTAAAGAACACTACATCACAACACAGTAAAGAGTCCACCTCCCATTGCAGAACCCAGGATCTCCCACCCAGATTCACTTTTTGGTTGGATCTCTGCCTTTGACCATGTACAGCACTCTGTTGCCTTTCAACTACGTGTGCACTTTACAAATACCGTCAATGTGAATATGATGGCATGGGGTTCAAGCAACAAGTCCTGCTTTTGGAGGCTCTATATTCTTGCATACTGGGGGAGGGTATGTGGGGGAGGCATGAACGAGAAACAGCAGAATCTGTCCACAGTGAAGTTGGCAAGCAGTCTTTAGTAGTGGAACCCTCCGACAATTACAGACAAGAGACTGGTAGGTGGTGATGCTCTGAAGCAGCATTCACTCTGATGGAAATAGTAATGTAAGTACCCCAGCGGAAGTAAAAAGGATAAGAGAAGATACATTAAAATGGGCTCAGATTAACGCCAGAGTCAGTTGTGCTGAGTAAGCACAGTTAACTTCGGAGACTGTTTTGGGTAGAAAGGGGGCAGGGACTCTGAGATGAGGTTGGCCCTGTGGCCCCTATTTTTGGTCATTTGTAATGTTTCTGTGCTACACCATGGGGGAGGGAGAAGGCTGGGGTCCTTGTGTCTTGCAGAAAGGAGATAAAATGGCGTATCTGCTCTTTAGGCAGGAGATAGAATGCAGAAAGGGTCAGACTAGCTACTCTGGCATTTTCTTTGTGGGCTGCAAGGTAAGGATGCTTGATTTAAGCTGGTGGCTGCAGGTGGGGCCCAACTGCAGTCTTTTTTAGAGACCGGTACATTTTTTAAACCATCAGACTGTAAAACAGAACAAGAGAGAGAAAGGCATCAAGTGGTGTGGGCAGAAGGAGGAAGGGAAATATGGAAAACAATGAAAAGGGAGAAAGCAAAGATGAGAAAGAACCTGCAAGAGTGAGATAATGTGAATGGAGAATATGTTGGTGGATGAAAGAGCCAGGAGCTGAAATCGAGTAGACAGCCTTGGTATTCAACGACTCAGCTTCGCCACGGATTCCCTCACTACCACCCTTTAACAGTGCTCCTCAAGTCTCCATACCAGTGTAGGGTGTCAGAGCACTTTACGTCACACACGCTACACAGAGACAATCAATCATAGGTGTGTAAATCAGTGGAAAGGAAATGTTACATAAGATCGAGGACTGCAAGGTGAAGTTGTCACATGTCATCCATACTTGTAGACAGTATAGTTTAAGAGTGCTTGGTCTGCAGAAGCACAAACTCAGAATTTAAAAAGTAACACCATGGTTGGGGGTTCTCTTTAATAATCAGACTTGATTTCTATCCAAATGAACCCATTTTCCAACATTAGGATTTCATGCAGCTCTTTGATGACGGTTAATAGCTCATTGTTCTATGTTAGGATTTTAACTTATAAACTGCAAGTAACAAAACAATCTCTCAGACAAAAGCAGTAACCCACTGACCTTTTTACATTATATGCACTCTGTGATTGGCAAGGCACACGTTCTTTGCAGCAGGCATATTAACCCACTGTGGCTACCTTACCATGAGTAAAAACTTCCACTAGACAAACCTCCGATCTCTCTCAATGAAGAACATTAATCACTGGAATTATCTTGACATTTTTGTTGTTGCCTGAAAATTGCTGGACACCAGGAATGCAGCAGCAGGTACTTTTCAAACAATAATGCACTTGCAAACATGACGCCCCCACCCGAAGTCAGCGACCTTTGTTTGCTTGGTGCATGAAGATGCAAGATTCATATACATTTTTTTGTCACATTTGGTCAAAATACTATGTGAATGTAAATAAGAATAGAACAAACTTGCAAACTGTGACTACATGCCTGCCTTTCTCAATATTTCACTTCAAAACTATGCGATTGTATTCGTTTAACGGGTTTACCGTCTCACACAACGGGCAATTTGTATAGAGTCACTAGAAAGCCCACAAGGTTGTCCCTGTCCCCCCCAGAATTTTAGTGTCTCCTACGCCCCGTATTGCATTGCAAACGATAATCATCATGGACAATGGGAGGGAGGGTGGGGGGGCACGGACAACGGGAGGGAGGGTGGGGGGTGGGCACGGACAACGGGAGTGTGGGCGGGGGGAGAAGGCATGGACAACGGGAGTGTGGGCAGGGGGGAGGGGGGAGAAGGCACAGAAAACAGGAGTGCGGGCGGGGGAGGGGGAGAAGGGGGCGAGAAGGCACGGACAGCTGGAGTGCGAGCGGGGGAAGGGGGTGAGAAGGCACGGACAATGGGAGGGAGGGGAGTAGAGAAGGCAGTAGGAGAACCTCATTAAAGAAAGCAGTGCTCACAGTCTAAATAACACATATCGTGTAACACTTGAAGTAGAGGGGCCAGTAGCCATGGGAGGATACAAATGATGACATGGCCGTAATAAGGAGGGACTAGCCGTAATAAGGAGGGACTAACAAGCCTCATAATGAATCAGAAGACAGCATTTACAAAGGACAAACACACAAGCCGATAAAAAATAAGGGCGGGGGAGTGGGTGTGGCTTCTCTACGTACTGAACTACCACAGCTCTTCGCAGAGCAGCGCTTGCGCGCTGGCTCACGCTCGACCTAAGAATATTCTACAGGACGGTGAGGATGGGTAAAGTTAATATCCCTGCATCCCTCCTATCTGCAAAATTGTCATGTTTCGGTCGGTATCTGTTGCCCATAAGGGTCACTCGGACTTCATCAGGACTACAGATCCCATAATGCCACTATTTTGCTACCTGTATTTGTCGGTAGACAGAGGTCTGACCCAATCTGGCCTTTTACCGTTAAATCACACTGCAGTAGTACCTGCAATGAAACACACCATAATTCAATACAGACACAACTCACAATAGTGAGTAACACTTCTAGAGAGACAGTGCTAATAACAAATACATATATAGTGCGTCCCACTCATCCACTCTAACTTCGTGTCTAAAATCTAAGAATCTTTGTGGCAAGTTAGAAGAAAGGGATTACCCTGAGAGAGTGATAAACAGGGCACAGAAGAGAGCATTAAACTGTAACAGGGATGCCCGTTTAGAAACAAAGGAGAAGCCGGTAACAAAGAATGCTATCTGTGTTACTACCTTTAATACGATCATTACGAAAAATTTGCGCATTTTGAATTCCAACAGTCATAATCTTCAAAAACCCTTGTTTTTCTTCAAGAAAAGTGCCAGCATCAGGGATTTACTGGTGCACACAAGACCCCACATCGGGGCCCAGAGCAGCACCAGAGATTATGGGATATCCCACCTGTCTCCGGTCACACTAGGTGTGGCTCCTGTGGTGTATGTGGCTTGACTAGCACCATGAAATCTGTTGATGTGGGTCTGAGATAACCGTGGATATAGATGAAACACACTAATTGTAACTCAGAGAATGTAATCTACTTGATCCGATGCCCATGCAATCTCTTTTACATAGGGATGACGACCCGTAAGATTAAGGTCAGGATCATGGTACACAGGAGTAATATCAAGAGCCAAAAAACGATGACAAAACTCACTACACATTTCGTGGAGAAGAAACATACAGTAGATGACATCTACTGGACAGTAGTGGACAAGCCCAGCATTCCCAACACCGTAAGGGATATTAAAACATTTTTACTAATAAGGGAGCAAAAGTGGATCTATCGGGTTCGTAGTCATGAGAGGGGCCTGAATGGCGATATTCCGTGGCACCTACTGAGTAGACTTTAAGCCCTAAATACCTAGAATAATGGGGCATATATACCTCATTTAGTGTGCATCTGGTAATTTCGAGACAAATCGATGTATATCCAGTGAACACTATCTTGTGAGTCTTTCAGGATTAGATATGTGATGTGGAAGAAGAGCACTTTAATAATCCAGGGTACGGTCTCCACATTGATGGCGTTTTTTAGGTATCATAGACATCTTTGATGCATACATCCTAGGACGATATATGGAGCAGATGTCAGTATGCAGATATATAATAACACAAGAACGGGGCCGTAGCACTATATTCAGTCTGTGCAATACATCTAATCATGACGTGCAAGCAAGCTTATGGCACTACTGACCACAGTTCAAATATTCACAAGCTGGTAGCAGTTAACCCAGATGACTTTTGTAACCTTTTTAATGAACTTAACCCACACCCAATATGACGGTACACACCCGACCTGGTAAGGAGTGTGGGTCTATAAAAAACAAAATAACAAAATAACACTAAGTGGGTGCACGTGACCAGGGCTCCGGGCACGTGACAGGGAGGCTGCGTATACAATTTGAGGCTCCTTTGACAGTACGGAACCCACACACATTATGGCGGTAACATCCACCTGGAAAAGGAGAGGGTTTCGGTCATGTGACTGGGAGGAGACGTGTATACTTACCGCAGCTCCATTTTAATAACAAAACCCACACCCAACATGAGGGCAACTTCCCGACCAGGGATAATGAATGTGGTCTATAGAAAATCATGTCGGGCGCACGTGACCGGTAGTTTGGTCACGTGACCGGAAGGACACGTATACATTCCAAGGCTCTGAAATGAGCCTATACCTACATGCTGTAACGAGGGGCTGATGGTGGCGGCGTCTCAACCTTGACAATGTGAGTAAATTCTTTGCAGAAAGAGGGCTGGTGGAGTTAGATTGCTTGCGCATGAAACTCCTGGCAGTAGGCAAATGCCGGGTCCCGCATGAGAGAGTTCTCAGTGTCGGGGGACAGTATGAACCATTTGCATCAGACCCGGTATGGAGCAGTGTCAAACATATATTACGCCTTTATGTATCATAGTGTGTGACTGTAGGGAGATGCTCCCGCTCGCACACCAATTTCAGAGGAACATTTGATGTACCTCGGTAAGCGTATTTTTAAAATTATTTCTGGGAAATAACCCGTTCCACTTTATTGTATTGTATTGTATTGTATTCAGAATTTATAGAGCGCACTGCGACCCTACGGGTATCCTGGCGCTTGAACACGTAGGATCAAATATCTTAGAGTGTGATGACGGTTGCAAAAATAAGAAACACTGAATTACACCCTGGGAAAGAGCCAAGTTTTCAGTTTCTTTCTGAATGGCAGTAGATCATCTATCTGTCTAAGTTCGGTTGGTAATTTGTTCCACGCCGAAGCTGCTGCAACGCTGAAGGCTCTTCCACCAGATCTAACTCTTCTGAACTTGGGTACTCTCACCAGTTTGGCTGAGGAAGAACGAAGATTGCGTGAGGGAACATACCATTCAAATCTGCTCTGTAAAGGTTTGGGCCCAATGCCATGTAGAGCTTTAAAAACTATACACATTGATTGAATTGCACCCTCTGTACAACTGGAAGCCAATGGAGCTCAGCCAAGGCCTGAGATGAAGAGGACTGGCGAGATCTCATAAGTGCCAGCTTGGCTGCCATTGACTGGATTCTCTGGAGTTTCCCCATCAAATATTTAGGAGACTCCAGCAATAAAGCATTACAATAATCCAGTTGGCTAAGGATAATACTTCTTACTACCAGCGGCCTAGCCTGCTTAGGCAGCAGTGGGAGGATTCTTCGTAGCACCCTCATCAGAGCAAAGCATCTCCCAACTGTCTGGTTCACTTGGGACTCGAGGCTCAGTTTAAATCAAAACTGATCCCTAGGTTACGAACTACCTTTGTCGGGGTCAAAGAGGCTGTCACCGGTAGTGGCCAAAACCCAGTGGGTAATGGATAAGGAACCTTACCCACTGAACAGCACAGGATCTCAATTTTTTCCCCATTGAATTGCAAATAGTTATTTTGAAGCCAAAGAGCCGTGTCTTGCATACAATTATGAAATTTTTCAAGTGAAATTACCTGACAGCCTTCCAGAGATAAAATCAACTGGGTATCATCAGCATAGTTCACTAGACTAATATTATGTGACTTGATAACAGCCACAAGAGGCTTCATGTAGATATTAAACAAGATGGGGCTGATTGCAGACCCCTGTGGTACCCCATGTTGGACTTTCCTATACATGGATTGATACGGGGGGAGAGCAACCGCCTGTTCTCTATCTGAGAGGTAGGATTGAAACCACTTCTGTGCCAGTCCACTCACACCTACTCTGGCAAGCCTGTCCAAGAGTACCGCATGGTTAACCGTATCAAATGCGGCAGACAGGTCCAACAGAATCAAGATGGTAACTTGTCCCCTGTCCGCCCGCATTCGAAGATCATCTAATACGGTTACCAAGGCAGTTTCTGTCCCATGTCCAGGACGAAAGCCAAACTGCACATCCTCCAGTTTATCATTGGCTTCTAGAAACTGAGAAAGTTCCCTACTAACCAGTTTTTCTATGATCTTCACTGGGTAGGGCAGCAATGAAATAGGCCTGTAATTCTTCGGGCAGGCTGGATCTAATGAATCTTTTTTCAAGAGAGGTGTGATCAGTGCTTTTTTCCAGCTTACTGGCACCGTTCCACTCTCCAGAGATTGCATGCAAATCAGCCTGAGTGCCGGAAGAAGTTTTACTCCTAAGATTTGCCATACTTTATGCGGTAGAGGGTCCAATGGGGAGCCTGAGGACACACTAATAGCTAGTTTGATAAAATCATCCACTTGTGGTGTTGAAAAATGATCAAGACTATCTGAGGTCTCTGCCATTTACCACTCATGTTTCTGGGAAATACGATAATTCTTAGATTTCCCATTCTGAGTATCCTGTGTGGGTACATTACTAGATTGTAACCCTTTAATGATTTTACTTATTTTGTCACGCTTTCACTCCTGAGTGTGGCCTCAGTGAGGCTTCGAAATATCGGAGGCATAAATGCATTAGTAAACACCAAAACATTGTATGTGAAGATGGGTCACGCTTCTTAAATCAATGAGTGAGGGCAATTTTATAAGTAATCTCAAATCATGGTTTCTTAACACGAAGTAAGAGTGGATGAGTGGGGTGCACTATATATGTATTAGTTATTAGCACTGTCTGTCTATAAGTGTTACCCACTATTCTCAGTGGTGTCTGTGTAAGACCAGATTGGGTCAGACCTCTGTCTACCGACAAATACAGGTAGGAAAATAAGGGGCATTATGGGACCTGAAGTCCTGACGAAGGCCGAGTGACCCTTATGGGCAACAGATAGGGGCTGAAACATGTTGACAATTTTGCAGATAGGAGGGATGCAAGGATAATAACTTTCCCTATCATCACCGTCCTGTAGAGGTTTTTTAATGCCGGCCAGGAAATCCAAGAATAAAGGCTGTTGTGGATATTCCTGAGACAGCTTGAATCACATTTACACTGAGTTTCTGCACGTTAAGATCCCTTAGACTTTTATGTTTATATTGTCTTCCCCTACCTTATGCTCCATTCCAGGCATTGGTCTGCACGGGGATGTTGTTAGCAAGCCCAATGATGAAGCATGCTACTATTAGTGGGTGAGAGTATTTGTAACAAATTTAGCAGTTTTGTTTGTGCCGCACTCATTCGTATGTGTTTTCTTATCCTCCTATTCCTATTTGTGTGTGTAAGATTATTTGGTTAGGAGGTTGGTTTAGGAGAGGTACCTCTTACCCCTTTATTTTGTGTGTTATAGTGCTAGTGCGACCGCTGAGCTGAAGGGGAAACTATATTAAATAAGGCGGAGAATTCCACCAGTGTACACAGGGGAGTGGGAAATTACTCAACATTCTGTAACAAGCATGACTGAAGAGCAGGGTTTATCATATGGGGATGATGCAGCAGCACTAATCCTCTCTGGTCCTTCCTTGTTAGGGGAAACCACTATCACTCAGGGGCTCGCCCATGTAGAAGGATGGGACGTGCTGACTGAATTAAAAAAGAACCATGTAAAGACTATCTTGCATGGAGCAATACTTACAGAGTATTTGAGAGCAAATGCAGCTCCTAGGGGGCTGTTGGTGAACAACGAACCTCTGATTTTTCTTGAAGATGCATCATATAGAAGGGATTGGGCGTTGATCGCCTGGAAATGCACAAGAGACTGGCTTATTTTAATTATCAACACTGCCAAAAAAATTGCGGATCCACTATTAATACAGATGTAGGCGAACGAACAAGGACTTAAACGAATGAACTAATTGCAATGTATAAAAAGTGACTGGAGGAAACAAATAGTGAAGTGGCTGAATATAAGGAATATCTGATGCAGTCTAAGATCAATAAGCTCCAGAAAGATCTTAAATAGTTCTCCAAAGAAAAAGTGTATCCAGATACAACAGACAAATATGTCCAAAAGAAACAACTTGAGAGGAAGAAGGGTACCCAAGGGAGTAGGAAATAAGGGGATACCTCCAGTTCTGCTAGTGACAGCAGTTATTATGAGTATAAGCCCAGGAGAAGAGGCAGGGCAAGAGGCTTCTACCAGGAACAACATCCAATCTTTAACCTGATTTTTCCAGGGTACCCTGGTCAATGATATGGGTGGCTCCTGATGTTTTCACCTATGCAGCCGATACAATCCATGCAACCTCCCTAATATAAATCCCCCCCCCCTTTTTGGGAGAGGAAAGCAAAGAGGAGGACAACGAGTCCAGTGGGAAGACCTGAACCAACGGGTGACCCGGAGCATAACTTTGGATTTTCTCCCAGGGACAAGCAAGGAATAACCCTGGTGATGAACTTGACAGATTATAATCTTTCGGAACAGCAAGAGAGAGTCTTCAACAAGGGCCTAGGCTTCGCCCCAACGAATCTGCTGAACATCTTCCAGTTGAGACAAGAACTGGCAGAATCTTTCAGGAAAACACATTTAAGATTATTCTTTAATGACAATGAGGAGGACCTTACACAGAAGGGAGACATGGCCTTCCACCCTAAATCAAATTTTGTTTCCCAATTATCACTCCTACCACCTGAGATGGCTACATTTGAGCAGGCAGTGGTCTATGAAACAGAAGAGATGAGCAAGATCAAGGATAAACCCTTTAGGATACTCTCGAGATTGGAGAGGGAGGCAGTGGACAAACTCAGGCTGAACACCAATATGGTCATCAAGCCGGCCGATAAGGGTAGTGCTATTGTTCCCCAAACTAGACAGGCCTATGAGAATGAGTGCCAACGCCTCTTGTCAGACAGGCGGAACTGTACAGTACTCCCCAGGGATCCAACCCCTGAACTATGGACAGAGATAGCTACCATGGTTAACAAAGGAGTGAATAATGGATGGATCTCCCAGCATGAAGGAAGCTTTCTGTGTGGAGAGAAAACAGTAATTCCATACTTCTACACACTGCCAAAGGTGCACAAACCCACCAGACAGCCTCCAAGATGGCCAATAGTCTCCAGGATCGGTTCTGTATTAAAGCCTTTATCAAAATTTTGTGATTTATTTTTCAAACCTTTGGTGCAGAAGATGGAGTCATACCTCAAAGACACGAGGGATGTCCTCAACCTAGTCAAAGAGATGTAATTTGATCCAACAAGGGAACTCCTAGGGCCTGATTCACAGAACTAACTTACGTCAAAATCCTAAACTTACAACAATTTTGGTATTCACAGAATGAACTTACACATTTGGGTATTCACAGAATGAACTTACAACAATTTTGGTATTCACAGAATGAATTTACACATTTGGGTATTCACAGAATGAACTTACACCAATTTGGGTATTCACAGAATGAACTTACACATTTGGGTATTCACAGAATGAACTTACACATTTGGGTATTCACAGAATGAACTTACTCATCCTAACCTTATGTCCGCACTCGGGCCGGAATTTCCGGCCCAGTGGCGGACATAAAGTTAGGATGAGTAAGTTCATTCTGTGAATACCAAAATTGTTGTAAGTTCATTCTGTGAATACTCAAATGTGTAAGTTCATTCTGTGAATACCAAAATTGTTGTAAGTTCATTCTGTGAATACCCAAATGTGTAAGTTCATTCTGTGAATACCAAAATTGTTGTAAGTTCATTCTGTGAATACCCAAATGTGTAAGTTCATTCTGTGAATACCCAAATGTGTAAGTTCATTCTGTGAATACCCAAATGTGTAAGTTCATTCTGTGAATACCAAAATTGTTGTAAGTTTAGGATTTTGACGTAAGTTAGTTCTGTGAATCAGGCCCCTAGTGGGGTTAGACATCGAGTCCCTCTACACAAACATACCACAGAGAGAGACTTTAAGAGTGGTTGAGGATATACTGTATGAACAAGAATGGACCTATGAAACTCCTGGCAGAGGTAGCATTGACAAAAAACTTCTTTGAATTTAAAGACACTATATACCTCCAATCCCATGGGACATGCATAGGGAGCGCCTTTGCTCTGAGCTTGGCGGGACTGTACGTGACAGCTTTTGAGAAGGAATATATTTTTGCTCCGGTGGGCCCGTGGACGGACTGGATTAAATTATGGCGTAGATTCACTGATAACGCCCTTTTAATTTGGAAGGGAAGTGAGGCATTTATCCGTGAGTTTCTGGAATGGTGAACAATCGCAACCCTCTGTTACACTTTACTTCGACCATTCCACAAACCTACTTACCATTCTTGGATTTAGAGATTGTGGCGCGGGAAGGGAGATTAACAACGCAGGTGTACCACAAACCATCAGACATGAATGGTTTGTTGTCATTTAAAAGCTTTCACCCTGGATCCCTTCATGAGAACCTACCTGTGGGATAGTTCCTTCATCTCCCAAGGAACTGTTCAGAGGTACGAGACTACAAGAAAGAATCTAAGAAACGTTGTGGCAAGTTGCAAGAAAGGGATTACCCTGAGAGAGTGATAGACAGGACACAGAAGAGAGCATTAAACTGTAACAGGGATGCCCTTTTAGAAACAAAGGAGAAGCCAGAAACAAAGAATGTTATCTGTGTTACTACCTTTTACACGACATCCAACTGGGTGAAATGGATCATTATGAAAAATTGGCGCATTTTGAATTCTAACGGTCTTAATCTTCAAAACCCCTTGTTTTCCTTCAAGAAAAGTGCCAGCATCAGGGACTTACTGGTGCACACGAGACCACCACATTGGGGCCCACAGCAGCAACAGAGATTATGGGATATCCCTCCCGTCTCCGGTCACACTCGGTGTGGCTCCTGTGGTGTATGTGGCTTGACTAGCACCACAAAATCTGTTGATGTGGGACTGAGATAACCGTGGATATAGATGAAACACACTAATTGTAACTCAGAGAATGTAGTCTACTTGATCCGATGCCCATGTAATCTTTTTTACATGAGATGATGACCCATAAGATTATGGTCAGGATCATGGAACACAGGAGTAATATCAGGTGACAAAAAACAATGACAAAATTCACTACACATTTTGTGGAGAAGAAACATACAGTAGATGACATCTAGTGGACAGTATTGTACAAGCCCAACATTCCCAACACCGTAAGGGATATTAAAAATAAATTACAAATAAGGGAGCAAAAGTGGATCTATCGGGTTCATAGCCATGAGAGGGGCCTGAATGATGATATTCCGTGGCACCTACTCAGTAGACTTTAAGCCCTAAATACCTAGAATAATGGGGCATATATCTCATTTAGTGTTATGTTATGTTATGTTATGTTATGTTATGTTAATATGTTTTGTATAGCGCACAGCTGCCCCAGCAAAGAGGCGTCCCAGCGCTGAAGCAGAAACATAGAGGCTGGAAGTCAGAGAAAGCACTAGACTATGGGGAAGAGATGGGTTTTAATTGCTCTGCGAAAGACCAAGTAATTTTCCATGGCACGAATGGAGTATGGTAGCGCATTCCAGAGCTTCGCAGCCAAAAGACGGAAAGAGCGTCCGCCCGACCGTACCTTCCTCGTACGAGGCACAATAGCCAGGTGTTGTCCAGTAGAGCGAAGCTGGCGCGTAGGGTGGTAAGGTGACAGCAGATTGGTCAGGATGGTCGGAGAGGAGAGTTTCAGGATTTTAAATGCAGTACAGAGGACCTTAAATTCCACTCGAAATGTTAATTTTGAAACAAACTGATGTATACCCAGTGAACGCTATCTTGTGAGTGTTTCAGGATTAGATATGTATGTGATTTTGTTGTGTAGCTCCTACAAATGTATATAAGATCTGTGCGTTTAGACAACATAAACTAAGGGATTGGTGCCCAGACTGAATCCAGACACCCGCAAAGGATATGTTAGTCTGTAGACCAGCTAGCTCACAGTGCCACTATGAGCCCCTCTTACCGAGGACCAAATAGTTCCTGGCAACTATCGAACATGACAACCCTGACCCCTCAGGGATCGTGTAAACAGTACAGTACTTTTCGCTCAGTGTCTCATGCTTACTTTGTCTCAGAGAGATACGCAGAATAAACGGTGGGGACATTTTCAATAAGTATTTATTGAACCAGCGTCATTCTAGTATAAAATACGTGTGCTGCAACAACCATTAGACATAAACAGATATATACGGTTATGAGCACCAATAGAGAAAAGAAAAGGTAGAATTCTACCATAGTGTTAGAATAAAACTGAAAATGACTATATCATTCGTATTATACTCAAAGTGATGTTAGCATTGATATAACTAATGCATTAATACGTATATTGTGTGAAATATGTAGTCAGTGGATGCCGGCATTATATTCGTCCGATTGACATGTGTACTGCCATCTTGTCTTGTTAGACGCCATTTTATAAACAGAACGAAACTGTTATGTTGGTTCTTTCCGAGAAATAGTCCTTGGTAAGTTTTGTTTCTTCAATGTTAAGATTTTGCTCGTTAGTACATTCTTCTACTGTTACATCAAGGCCTTCTCCCACCTATCTGGTGGGGAGGATAAGCTAGACGACCTTGGGCAGTAGATAGCGTGTGCCAGGCTGTGGAACTGAAACTCATACTCTGTACCCCCATTGCATTACGACAGCTACCAGTATCTTTCCATAATAGGTGGGGCTTAGTGGGCTCTGCAACCTACATAATGTAACTTTATGCTTGTTCAAGTCAGTCCCCCGTCAGCCAGTAGTAGAGGCTGGTTAGGCTGGACTCCACTGCAGTGTAAATTCCGAATAAACAAGCTTGTTGGCATTCTCTACTGCGTCATCAACTCTTCATTGCATGGAAGGCTGGCGGAGGTCTAGAGTGACCCGAGTGACCCTAAACGGGTCACTTCCTTCAATAGTGCTAAGACAATGAATATATGCAGGCATATATTCATAACAGTAATAATGTGTACTCCTACGATGCAAACCCTAACTAGATGTACCTAAGTTTACCTAGCATGTATGTAGGTGTGTAGCCAAGAATCTCCTTAGGATAGAGCCAACCACATTACCTGATGTGGGAGAGCGAAGGACCCCGTCTTGGTCTCGAGATAGACACCCTGCAAGGGATGTCAGACCACTGCGTGCTGGAGTGTCTGCATGCAGGGACCTCACCATCCCGCGTCAGCGGATCAGCATGGAAGTCTTTCTCCTCTGGTTTGCCCAGCGAAGATGTAGTGCTTATATACCCAAAAGGTACCCTCAGGGGCTCTACCTAAAGTACTGTGGGCATGTCAGGCAAGGATGACGATAGAGGGGACCCTTATACAGAGTTATTATGCAGAAGATGATAATCCTGCTGTGATACTGAGAATCCTCATGCACAATACATGAGGCTAGTTTTGCTGAGAAAACCACACGACAGTCATGTAGCACCTAACTAGGTAAAAGGTCAGCGCCAACCCGTTATGTAGAACAAAAGTAGGATAGATGTAGGTAAAAGGTCGTGTGACTAACTAGGCCTATATTCGGGTACATTGGGGTTCATAACACCCATTCCTCATCTGACTGGACGACATAATGCTAAATGATAAAATTTGCCTGTTTTAAAAGCATAAAAACATTGCTAAAATATGTACTTTAAAAACATCTAAAAACATGGTATGTGTTAAAAAGTTATGTATATGTAAAAAAGCTCTATAAGTCCTCTAAAAAGTCAATGTACTGTCAGACCAACTGAGCATGCAGAAAGCCATGATGCTCATTGAGAGCAGAACAGAAAAAATAAAACAAAAATTATGTTTTAGAATTCCAGTTTTAGTTGTTTTCAAAAAGAGCCAACGCAGACGACGGTCCCTGTAACACCTCTTGGATCAAGTCAATGGAGCAAAGGTGATATGCTCCGGTTTCCAAAGCTGTTGCTGAGGAAGCTTTCGATGCCTGTAAGCCTGGTGCAGAGCCGGTATCCATTCCAACAGGGGCTGAAGCATCCTGTGGTGGCTCTAAGATGCCGACATCAGGATTGGAATACGTGAGGACACTGCACTACAAGGGCCTTTAGCGGGTCCAGCAGTACATCCACGTCTGGAGGCACAACTGATGAAAGTGTTAGAGCCAGTGGCGGTGCGTCCATTGGGGCGCTGGGGCGTTGCCCCACCAATGCCACAGCCCCATTCAAATTCTTCATTCTACTTCTCCGACGCTATTAATTCCAATCAGGACTCCTGATTGGAATTAGCGTCGGAGAAGTAGAACGAAGACGCTGAAGGGGGTGGGAGGGGTTGGGGGCGGGGCTGCGGCAGCACTCAGGGAGTTGAGTGACAGCACCACACTAAACAACTGTCACAGCAATAGGGCGCATGTTCGTTTTTGGGCTTGTAATTTCTACGATCAGCCCGAACATGCGCACTAGCCTTCACCTTAAGAGACCGAGGGTTGCTTCATGCCGCAGCCCCCGGTCTCCTAATGGGCAGGGATACTCCCTGCCCTCAGCCAATCCTGGCGCTGCTGGAGCAGCGTCAGTAGAGGGGTTGGCAGTGACGTCGCGGCTGTTCCTGTTCGTAGAGCGCGGGACCCCGGCCCAGGAGCAGTGACAGTGACCGTGACCGGCCAGGTGTGGAGGCTGCGCGGTACCCGGCAGTAAGGTACCGTACAGTTTATTTTTATTTCTTTATTCCCCAAATACCCCCCCACCCGCGAGCATAGAAGCGCGGTGTTTTCGTTATTAGTCCGGGCTTCTGCTAGAGACTGTTGTGCACACGTGACATGAGATGAGGCTGTCTCTCTCTTTCTTCTTTTCTTGCGCCATGAGGAAAGTCGGTGCCCGCAACTAAACCCAATGCTCTGGTATCGGCCCGATGCAGGAAAAACCCAAGCAGCCCAAGATCGACCCTTCAAAGGTGGTGGTGGTAAGTGAGGCAATCGGGGGCTTGATCAGTATGGAAACGCTGTGGACTTTCGGTGAAAAATGCATTGTATTCAAGATTCATATTCTAGAAGTTGCAGTCCGTCAAAGTATTTGTCGTGCGCCTCACAAACGAATGCCTGTCGGTTGCATGCCATGTGCGTACTAGATTTTTGGGGACTAAAATGCGCTGCTGTGTTATTTTTTGGCAGGTTATTTTGGGTTGGTATGTCATAAAAAAAAGTACAATGGAGTGAGGAATAGACTCTCTGTAATTGTAGCCGAGTTTCTTTACTTTCCATCGGGTTATATAACTGCTGAGTTGGGCCTGTCACTTTCGCCTTTTACTCTAAACACGGAGCCTGGGGTGGTCATTAATTCATGAATTCGGCACCTCCGGAAAACGGAGCTGCTATGTTTGACGTGCTTATCTGGAAGAGGGCGGCTTCCATGCGCTCTGCAGACATGTGAAAAGTCTCTTTTACCGCCACATTGGGTAGCTCTGCACCAAAGCTAAACAATATTCAGAAACAGTGTGCATATAATACTGGCTGCTGTTCACACCTCAAAGGAAAGCTGCTTCAGTGAATTTGAAATACGTGCATACTTGCTTTAAAGAAGCAGTGCAAAATAACTATTAAAAGAACGAACGAGAAGCATTAGGTAAGGCCTTCTCTAGGATTCCTGTTCCATTCATGGGGAGAAATTCACGTTTGAAATGTGTGAAACCTTACACCAACTACTTTCCCACAGTCACAGATAGGAACGCAGTTGTTCTGGAACAGTTTTCCAGTGTTGCATCACTGAAGTCCTAGGAATTGTGAAAAAGCATCACACAAACAGCAAGGACAGCAGTTGTATTCAGTGGAGAGTGGTAAAGGTGTAGTTAGTATGTAGCTTATGCTGGAGTTTGGAGCACACTGTTGAAAATATATTACTAAAGCATCATGCGGTAGCACACCGTCATTTACAGAAGGCACATCTTCCGTTGAGGTGGCCACCGGATTTGCGCAGGCACAGGTGTGCTGATGGGATTATGAAACACACAAATGATAATGTCTGGAAATGGGGATTCAGTGAAAATGTATTCTGTGCATCATAAAGTAAAATGACTATTTGTTTTGATCCAATTGGAGTCTCTGCTTCCTTCGCATTTCAGAATTATGGAGATGTGCTTACATTTGTGCTTTCCTAACTGCTTGTGCATTCTGGGATGTCTGTACAGTTCATTTGCAGCAGGGTTTGAATTCTGATTTTGTGACAAAAAATGGCATCCTACAGCCTTTCCTTTTTTGTACCCAGCAAAATCGTCTTATTTCACTTTACAAAATTCTCTCACTGCAATCAGAGAAAGAAAATTAAATACCAATCTCCCTTTTAAAACAATAGGCAGCAATTTGTCAAATGACTGAGTCTGACATTGGACCTCTTTGAACGCACAGAAAATGTGAAAGGATAAAAACAAAATTTGAAGGCATCTTTATTGCTCCTTCATCTTCTAAACTCCAGCATTGTTATTTTGGACATGTTGCAGCACCCCTGCAGCCTTACTTCCAGCGAGCGCCTCTGCCAAAGCGCAAAGATTCAATAGAGTAGGCATAGAAATAAACTAAATGGTATATTTTGCACCTACATTCTCAGTGAATTTGGCCATCCACCTATCCATCTCCATTCTTCCTACTCTCCATCCACCTTTCCTCACTTCATGCACCTATCCATCCTTCTCTACCCCCATTTAATGATCCTTCTTAAATCTATTCATTTCTCAATCCATCCACCCATCTCTCCAACAATCTCTCTTCCTTCGTTCCATTCATCCATCCATCCATCTTTCTCCTGGTCAGAACTCCCAGTCCATCCATCTTTCTCTCCTTCCATTCTTTGCTCCACCCTTCTCTCCCTTTCTTCCTTTTGTGTTGTCCTGTTGCATTTGTTCCCCAAATCAACAGTTTCATCATACTATTCTCTTGCAGTGCTATTTATGATGGCCTTCCATCAAAGTCACTGAAGTCATAAACAACATGTTAAAGGTTTTTATCTTACACACTTCCCAGAGGCACCCTGCACACTTACGCTGCTAAAGTGTGGGAAGGAGGGTTATGCCACCCTACCGAGTTAATGCGCTCCGCTAGGTCCTGTATGGAAACAGACCTATATATCAGCATCTGGCATAAAACTGTAGTTATTAAGGGCACCCAATACCTAATCACCCTTCCTTGTTTACTAAATAGATAACACCTGCATACCAGAGGTTCTCACGTGTTGTAAAGGACAAACCTGTGAAACAATCTCTTAACCAGAGATGGAAAAAACATAGACCTCAAAGGGTCAGTTACCTCCTCTGGCATGGGCAACACAGCTGAAAACCTGTCAAGTAATGAAAGTGCAGGTATCTGCCCCCCTACCCTCTGATCTAGGTCCCTGGCATTGTGATTGGCGATAAGCTAATATTGTTTGAAATGCCGCACTTGATAGCACCTCTTGGTGGTTACCGACTTTTTGATTTAATTCAGCATTTGTGTGATTTCTTTGAAGATCTGCCCAACTGTCAAATCTGTTGGTAATTTGTCGCATACTGTGCACCTAGCTCTAAAAACAAGGAAGTAAGCAGAGCATCTGAATAGTAACCTTTCCTGTGTCCCCTGGCTGGACAGAAAGCCCAATATAGGCTTTAAGTTTTCCAGAATATTTAAAGAACCAGTAAAATGGTTCAGCTGGATGAGGCAGTGGTTGTGAAACTACTGAAAGGAAGATGGACCAAAGGTCCCAGCCTCACTGTCGATAATACTGCAAAGTTGCTCTACCAGTCTTTGCCTATCTGTTCCTCTTAGCTTAAGCTTTCCCATTTGTCTACCTATATAATTATCATATGAAATCTCTTTATTGATTCATAACTACAACTTCACAATTGCTTTATTAACCTTCTGGCTTTCTCAAAATTGCTTGGAAATGCACCATTTGCCCACTCTTTATTCAAAACTTTCTTGGTGGAAGAAATCCCCCCGGAACCCAACTTTTGACGGTCGGAGACGCTCACCACTGGCGACGGGACTCATCACAAACCTTTACGCCTCACCACTTTCAAATGTCACCAGCCGCCACTGTGTTAGACAGATGTCCAACACGCATTCTTGTCCGCAGAATAAGCAGCAGAGTACAGGCAAGACACAGTCAACCCAGACTGATCTGAATGACAGAAACCAATGCTCGCATAGTTCCCGAAGCCGAGTTGTGCCCAGATGGAGTACCATGCGTTTACGGCAATGTCGCTCCAAGAGCGCTTTTTCCATCTCCTTGGTATTTGGGACATCCATTGCGTAGCAGAAAAATTAAAACCAGGATCCCACTACAAGTAGCAGGATCAGCGGAGGACCTCCAAAAATGCTTCCAAATACGGAGTGTATCAAAGATGGAATAACTTTGAAAATCGTCTGAAAGGTGCTGATTAGCCCAGAAGCTATGGTCTTAAATAGGTGTACTATCCCACTCATATCAGGCATGTTAAAGATACGATGTACCATTTCCTGAAATGGATCGGGAAGTTAGTTCGGACTATGGCCTGTATCTCAGCTGAAGACCTTGCAACCTGTAGATCAAAAGTCTTGCGGGCCGAGGTTAAGGCCACTCTCTTTCTGTAAAAGTATGGCTTTCAGTCTGCTTAGAGAATCAAACCGTATTTGGGAAACATTCACCGAAGGCCATAGCGGCGCCTCCCTGACTGTGTGGATCGGTGAAACAATACTTGCATACAACAAGTAACCCTGGAACTTACTGTGACCAGATATGCGATGCCTGGCAGCATCCCACAACAACCTTGATCATTCAACATCAAATAACTCCTGTTCGTGAGTAGTTTGAACACAGGATGAATCACTGCAACTGGAGACCCTTTAAAGTGACAAGATAGGTTTGCAACCGAAGCGTTCCAGGCTCCGTGAAGCATAATATCTTGGCAAGTTAACGATCCACTTAACGAATTCTCGCAGTCTGAACCGCTGAGAAAGACTTCAGTGTCACTATTTCTGCATCTAAATCTGCACGTCAACTCCCAAGATTCATGGATGTATTCCTCACCCAACGCTTCATACCTGCTTACCTGGTGGTACTGTAGACAATACTGAAATTGAAATGTTGTCACTGCCAATGTTATATGGTCATGGATTAACCGTTCTGTGGATGGTGATTCAGCCACGGTGAAAGGTAATTGGTCTAATTTTTCAATGTGCAACATTGTATATTTTACATCTCTTTGTGCCATTGTAGTCTGTCTTTTTATTAAATTGTAAGCAGAAAACAGAGACGTACTGTTGTTATATCGCCAAGGCACATGACCGGAGCGCAATGATTGTAGCTGTGATTGCCCATGTTGAAGAATGGACAAATCCTGTTCCATAATATCTATAGCAGAAGACACAATGTTGCGCAGTGAATAAATCCTTGATGTTAGTGTGGTCATGCCATTGTCGACCACAGCCAAAGCCTTTTCTAGGTTAGCCCTAGCAATTTCACGTAATCTCTCTGCAGCCTCCTGTTGAGAGATCTTCCATACTTCGTTGTAAATCGCGTATAAAAAGCGTTTTCAACGTGGTTTTTGGGGACCTATCAAAAAATCCCTTAGATCCATGTCATCTGAAAGTAAGGACAAGTGTTGTTTCACCTGGGACAGTGTTCTTAGCCAATCTAGGCATAACTTCCCAACACTATAGGATATCACCAACCCCGGATGTTCCTGTTGTACATAGCGTTGATCAGGCCTATGGATACTAAACCCTTTGGTGGTACCCCTGAATCTTGCCTGACACCTATTTGTGTCTGTAGGCCAAACCAACCATCCCTTCCAATTGGGGTCTGATGAATTGAATGAACCATCATGTATAATGTCATCTAGCTTATCCTCACTATGCCGTGTATAATTTAGTCATTCTTCAAAGTGTGAAAGTGAAGGAATCCAAGGTGTGTTCAAGTCCTTGATCCTGGCTAGCCCAAGACAGGAAGTTTGTTGCACTGTTTTTTTCAGGAAGACAATCTGTTGTGGTATGAGACACGCACTAAATAATGCCTCAGTTTCCTGAACCTGCCAATCTTTAGTCCCCCAGACTGATTATGTGTCTATAGTGTCCCTTCAAAAGTCAAACCCTTGTAAAGACAGCTGGGAAACAAAGGAAGCAGAGTATATCTTTTTCGTGTTAGTAAGCATATTTTTCCTTGCAGGTGTAGGTGCAACATTGTAATAATATGAAGTCGGGTCTGAAGTGCTAAACCCCGAAAAATAAGCAAACGTGTGCAAACACTTGTGAACGACCTTTCGGTGGTGTTGGGCAATGTTCCCATTGATGGTAGGTAAATACATTACGTGGGATACTTGCTTTGTGCAAAAATTGATGACCATAATGTTGGTAACAATACATGGTGTCAAAATCAGATGTATCATCATACAACTCATTTTTTGAAAAAGCAGCACTTTGTTCTAAATCAGACAGCATGCTATTCACAGTTTCAAAGTCCCAATCATCAGAGAATGTACTGGAGGTGATGATATCTTTCAAAGAAATTTTAAATACATGCGGTATTTTCAAATGTTCAGTGGGACCAAATTCATCATATGAAACCCTATCCCAAACTATTCCTCGAGGAATCGGAACCGCTGTAATGTTTACAAAGGACAGGTCTCTTCGTTCACAATGAGATGATGTATGTGGTTTCAGGACCATGTTCACATGTGGTGCTGCAGAGCGTTCTGGGAGATAATGTCCATTCAGAAGCAAGAAAAAGACAGTTACTACACCTATCCAGAGGACTAGGAACAATAGACCAATTGCAATCCAGAGCTGTAGCCAGGGAGAAACAAAGTAAGTCTTTTTCAGCCAAAGGTAGATACTATAAAACATTTCTTTTCGGGAAACAGGAGCTGGCGGCGACTCAGGTTCACTCGGATCCAGTGAGAAGGTATCAAAATCGATGAAGCAGCCAGATGCTGTTCGATCTATCTTTGGTAGCTCAGCAGGTTTCGTTGAACTGGCAGTCGACTCATTTTGAGGCTTATTCACATAGATATTGGTATTAGGCCGAATTGCGATCTGTGTTTCATTTGAATTTTGTTGTTGTTCAATTTCAATAGGCACGAGTTCCATTCCATTGTTGGGAACTCCGTTACTTCGTAGAGCAGAATCTTCAAATGTTATTAGTCTTTATGTCTGAACTTCCTGTATGGTAGCGGGAGGAGATTGGCGGCTACCCAGGAGCCCACACAGCCTGCTATTCAGTATCGGCCACATAGTGTGGTTTGATCAGATCAATGGAGACAAATCTCTTTTCTTTCTTGCCGGCAGGAGGCGGAATAAGTACCATTCTTGTTCCTTCAACAGTCAGGACAGGTACAGGCGTTCTGTAAGATGGCCCAAATTCTTTTTTGTCCCCAATCTTTTCTCTGACCATGTCCCCGATCTTTGGGATGAAGGTAGGTCTTGCCGGAACAGCTTTGACAATCCCAGTGGCGGTGCGTTTTACTTGGATGTTGCTTTGTTATGCCCGGACTTCAATGAGTTCCTGTAAAACAGCCAAACGATCATTGATGCCAAATTCTTTTTCGTCCACAACTGTGCTGCCACAATCAAGGTCGGGTACCCACATTCTCGTCCCAAAGAGGACCTTGTATGGAGTACGGCCTCCCAGGGTACTTCTTGGCATGTTATTTAGTGCCCTCTGGACCCCATATAGATGATTGACCCAACTACCACCCGAACCTAATACCCTTGCTGTTAAGGATTGCTTTAAATCTCGGTTTTACCTTTCCACAGTCGAATTTCCCTCTGGATGATATGGAGAGGACTACCGCAATGCTACACCCAAACTTCCCATGGCTTCCTTGTAAGCCCAAGAGCTAAACGCGGGGCCACGGTCAGAATGTAATGTGCCAATTGTGTATGTCCCTATGAAGACTCGCAAATCCTCTATAAAAGTTTGGGCATCAACGAGCACTGAGGCCAAACCCACAGGAATCTAGAGCATGAATCCACTGCCACCAAGATGTACTTGTAAGCCCCGTTTGATTGTAAGGGGCCGCAGTGGTCCAAATAGACACATGCGAGAGGTCTGTCTGATATCAGTAAAGGTGTCTGTGGCAGACGTGCTATGGTGGAACCCTTCATCTGCTGGCAGATGTCGCACTTAAGGACAAAAGCCTTGGTCTGTTTAGTAAGATCTGGCCACCAATAACGTTGTTTCAGTAATGAAACTGTCACAGTGATACCTGCGTGCGCTGAGCCCAGACCCTCGTGTACAGCTAGTATTAAACCTAACCTGTGATCCATGTCTGGCATTACTCTATCCCCCTCTCCTGGAATTTGAGCATACGGTATATTTTGTGCATCTAAATTGTAGGAGTACTTGAGTGGAAAACCTTTTGGCATGGCTGGGCTGTTTTTGCGTGAAGCGATGACAGCTACCATTATGTCTCCGTCTATTCTTGTGCGAGAATGAGTGATTGCAGCAATGGCAGCAGTTCGCACTGTCGCCTTGGCGGCTTCATCAGCCAATGAATTCCCTTCAACGTGCACGCCAACATGTTGATGACTCTGCGTGTGAATAACGTGAACCCGCTGCAAGCTTTTTTTCTGCTCTGCCACTTATTCCCAAAGCAACTTGTGCTTTATTGTGCAACCTTTTGAATCTCTAAATCTATTCTGGCCCCAGTAGTGAAGATATTCATTGTATGACTGGACACAGTAAAACGAATCGCACACGAGTGTGGGGAATTCTTGATCCATATTTTTAGTGCCAGTATCAGGGCTTTTAGTTCTGCCAGCTGAGCTGTGCAATCCCCTCGAGACTGCGTCTGCGTATTGCTAGGGCGGAACTTACCGTCCCGCATACGTCCCTTTACAATTGCACAAGCTGCACTGTATTGCTGTTTACTTCCTACGGCAGGCTGAGCAGAACCGTCAGTGTAAATTATATATTCACACTGATCTAGAGGCATTATTTCATTTGGGAGAGGATATTCTTGTTCACACTGCAGAAATGCTTGTGTTTTCAATGTAGAGTCAAACTTGTAGTCTACATCTGTTGCAGTGAGAGAATTAGCCCACTGTATCCATCTTGGATGCAGAGCCTTTGCATTTGGACTGCTTGCTTTTGTGACGGCCTCTAAGGTTGGTACCGGAGTTACGATAAATATTTGTTTCCCCTGAGCCAGTGCACTTTCTCTCACTACAGCAGTCTGTACTGCTGTTAAAAAATGTTCTGTTGATGCAAAACGAATTTCGGCGTTCGTGTACAAATGAGATTTGTATGCAATCGGTACAGTTTCGCCTTCATTGAAGGTGAGGTAAGTGAACCCGGATTGACCCGCGATTATGCGGATCACTAAATTTGTCATGTTTACCCGTGCTTGTAAGTGTTTGGAAGCTATCATATCAGCTTGTAAGGAACGTAGTATTTCTGTATGTTCCTGTGTCCAGTGTCGAACTGAGAAATAAGGTCTGATTTAAATCGTAGAAAGGTTTTACTCTTTCTGCGAAATCCAAAATGTATGTTCTGCCAAAATTTAGGAATTCTAAAATGGATTGTACGTTTTTCAGAGTCTTTGGAGGTTGGAGCAGCGCACACTTTTCTAAAAAGTTAGCTGCAAGAATTTTTCCTTCACTTGAGAGATCATAACCCAAAATTAGGACATTCAGGTGGGCAATTTTTGATTTTTTTTAAATTAAACTTGTAGCCCTCAGAGGCGAGCCCCAAAATTATGTTGTTCACTCTGGTCAGATGATCCAATAATTCATTTTCCATCAGCTAGATATCATCCACGTAGGACAATGCCTCCTCATCAAAATTTTGAAGCAACTCTGTTACTCTTGCTGAGAACAGCCCGTGGCTATTCTTCTACCCTTGGGGCAGTCGACAGAATTGACGCTAAGAATCTAGGGCTGAGAATGCTGTCAAATATCTGCTCTCAGTCGCTATAGTTTGGCAAAAGAATCCATTTGAGATATCTAGTGTTGTTTTGTATTTCTTTCTCACAATGTTATTCATTAATGCGGCACTGTGTGAATTTTGTACTGCAAATGTCTTTGTGCATGTGTTCAAATGCCTGTAGTCCAAAACTAGACGATATGAATTATCGGGTTTCATTACGGGAAACAATGGATTATTCATGGAAGAGGTGCAATTCTATTCAAGTTGACCTAAGATCTCCCTGACTTGTTTTTTCACGTCATGTTGTATTGGGTACTGTCTCTGTGGAGTTGGAGTAGTTTTTACTGGTATTACATGGTGAGGTCACTCAGCATCCCACCCTGCATGACTGCAGTATAATGCAGGAGCTAATGCTACTGCCCACTCCTGCGCGTATGAATGTTTCAGTGATTCTGAAACGAGGTCAGGGAAGGCTAGTAAAATTACCGTTTCTCCTTTTGGGCAATCCATAACAAACTCAGGAGGCCAATCTTTTTCTGCTAAAAGAATGTCGTATCCAAAGGACAGGTTCTCCCAAAAGAGACCTTTAACCTTCCTAGATATGTCCCCCTCCGTTTTGGAGCGTTATTTCATATAACTGGTGTGGGACGCTTACCCTAGTATCAGGTGTTTACACCGTGATATGTTCATTCAGCACTGCTGTCACCAGAAATTCCATCAGGTTCTGGCGAGCTATTGTTACTTCTGCTGCGCTTTCTAGCATCGTTAGAGCCCATTCCAGGTTCAGAAGCTGAGTCCTCAGTAGCCTGGACATTTCTTATTTTAAGGCCTTCTACCTTCTTCTTAAATTGAGGTTTTGATTTTGGTTTGTCTTCTTTTTTGTTTAAATTTGTTTATTGCTTTTTAGCTTTCATGCATTTAAACAAGTAACATAGGCAATCATATGCACATTTACAAGGATGAAACAAAACATATAGCATACGGTATCAACCTGACATTTACAGAATTGGGATTTGTGTATGCGAAGCGTTCGAAGTGCCTAAGCAAACAGAGTGTTAACTGTGTATAATAAGACGCAAGTATAAAAGTTCCATTGGTTCAACATTGTAAGACAACGACGTGTGCTAGCTGAGGTGCATCGCCGTCGCCGTCGCCCTCGACCCACCCCAGCCCGCCCACCACTCTTTAACTGTATATTACCCGTGTGTGAA
Source organism: Calotriton arnoldi (assembly GCA_963921515.1). Lineage (NCBI taxonomy): Eukaryota > Metazoa > Chordata > Amphibia > Caudata > Salamandridae > Calotriton > Calotriton arnoldi. Next base: position 716,877 of record CAWUFW010006276.1, on the reverse strand, counting down.
GCCATACCTTATTGCTTGAATGATCTATCTGTGACTTGGATATATGCTTGAGGTGCACAATGATTGAGGCCTCGCAGGTTTCCTATATTAGCAACCTCCCCCGTGGCAATGTCTGCTTTACTCTACGTTGTCAGCTGACTCTTGTGCCCCATCCGACCCTGAGGGAGCACCCTGTGATTCCGAATACTCCTGCCAGGAGCTGTGGAAGGCTGCCAGTATTGCATCCCACGTTGCCGCCAGCGGCAGTGCGCACAGCCCTATGGTATCTTCGCGATGAAGTGCCTCGCTTTCTGCCTGTGCCCAGCATATTAGGGATTGGAACCAGGCCTTTGGCACAATGAGTCTCAGGTCTATAAATCGAGTTGTGACCTTATGCCTTTTAGACCTTTGGTAGAGTCCCAGAAGACATACCTTCCAGGTCCACTCCAATGTGCGCTCACTGCACTGGGCTAAGGACTCAGTGACCGTTTCCCAATAGGTCACAATAGCAGTGCAGGCCCACAACATGTGTAAGAGGTCTCCACCCACTAGAACAAACCTGGGGCATTGGGCATTGTTGCAACCAAAGTATTGATTGATCTTGGCTGGTGTCACGTAGGCTCTGTGTGTTATGAAATACTGGATGAGGCGGAATCTGGCGTTCCGAGGAATGTATGTGGGTCCCTCTAAGATGGCCCCCCATTCACGGTCTGTGGTCTGTCGCTGTAGATCTGTGTCCCAATGGGCCCTAAGTGATGTCAGTGGAGGTGCTACGTGTGCTCGTAGGGATTCTGCCAACCACCTGGTGAGGTGCCGGCCTGTGCCCAGCTCATGTAAATATTGGATTGTTAAGTGTGTTGCAGGCTCTTGTGCAATGTTTCCCCATAAATTACGCAGCACCCACGTCAAAGCAGCATGTAACAGGAATTGGCCCTGCAGCAGGTTGAATTATTCGGCAAGTACATTGAACGGCATCAACTTCTTATCTCGATATGAGTCCCCTAGGGTTTGGATTCCCGCCTCCTCCCATAAGTGGAGTTCTGCGCCGGGGGTTGTTCAGCGTTGCCTAGGCGTGCCAAGCACAGGTAGGGAAGGTGCGTACGGGGTGACTGTACTCATGATTCTTAGGCTACAACAGTAACAGGCGTAGGCTACTTTCATTAACAGCTGGGCAGGTGATGTTCCCGCCCTGCCGGGATGAAACAGTCCTACGACTTAGAGGTGGGTGCAGCCCGGTTGTTGTGTAGCGGTGTCTACGAGATACCGGCCGCCGATCTGTCGGGCCACCCACTGCAGTTATGCCACCAGGTAGTAATGCTCTATGTTAGGTACAGCCAGGCCGCCGCGGTTAGTTGGGAGATATAATTTGGCTAGGGCTACCCTGCAACGTGTTCCATGCCATATAAACTGTTGCATGTCCCTCTCGAACATGCGAAAGAATGCTGGCCTGACATATAGGGGTAAGTTTGTGATGTGATAAAGGAGCCTTGGGAGTACCACCATATTCAGGAGAGCAATGCGGCCCATGAGAGCTAATAGAAGAGTGCGCCAGAATGCCATTTGTGACCTAACTGACGTAGTGGCACGCGTGAGGTTACCCTCCAGTAGGTCCATCAGTTCCCTATAGATGCGGATCCCAAGGTATCGGAACCCTGTCTGCTGCCAGCAAACCAGCGTGCTGTTAATCAACAGCTTTGGGTCAGGGATTGACTCGGCAAAGGGTTACAGGCACGACTTCTCCCAGTTCACTCGAAGTCCTGATAGGGAAGCAAAGTCCAGCAGAGCCTTCTCTATTGTTCCGCATTGATTTTGGTTTTTCTTCTTTTTTTGATATTAAAGTCTGAACTGGGATGTGTGTCGCTTGACTTTGTTCGCTCTTCTGATCTGTGTTCTGACCGTTCTTCCCTCTCCTGAAAGGAACGAGAGGAACATGTATCAGTATCCTGATACCTGTCAGGTTTTTTAATTTTATCACGATTTCTAAGGTTATACCTCCTTTCGGAGGACTCCTGCTGAGGAGTCCCACCCCTTGATTGTGATCTATTCTCTCTATTTTTTTGTTTCTTATTATCTCATTTCTTCTTTGAAGAATCGGGTGCTTGCTTGGTGTTATCCTTTTCAGGACTACCCATTACTTGAGGTTTCGTAGCTCTGGCTCCCAAATTATCTCTACCTAATTCGGCGAATGTTTCTTCGATAATTTTCAGTAATTCTTGCTCCTGTTGTGCAGGAGTGCATTCCCTCAAGCGTTGGCGTATAGCTGCCTCCCCTTTTATGTTTGCTAACATAATAGTAGATACTTGGGAAAAATTGCCTAATAATTTCATCCCTAAATTCAGAGCAGGTTCTGCTCCATACTCATTCTGTATTTGTCTTAATGCTTCTGGTATTACTGCTATTGAGGAGATACCATGAGTTCTGGTATAGATGGCAGCAAAAACTGTACCGCAAGTGGTACAATCCTCTATCGGGGGAGCTATTCCCATTGGCAAGCAGATTGTCAGTATTCTGTGTTTTTCTTGTGGGCCTGTGTGTGGAAACACTGCCTCTAACTGTGCTATTTTCTGTGCTATCCAGAAGGGCATTTGCTCATGTTTAGTGGGCATTCTTACCATAACAGCGTTCAGTGTTTGTGGGGTAATTTTAGTTGCAGTTCCTTGTAGTTGACCTGCTGGGGTAATTTTAGTTGGTTGAAGTGTGAGTGTTCTTATGACGAACTGTGTCAGATTTCTGTAAAGTTTTATTATTTCTTTGTCAAGTGGACGTAAGTCTGCTATTGCAATGTGTCAATGACTGGATGTGGTGTGTAAGCTGCTAGGGCCGGCCAAGTTGCTCTGTCTCTGCTGAGCGGACCGAGTCTCACTTTTTCTGTGGTGTGTGGGAGGGAGCCTTTAAACCAGTTTATATGCTCCTGGTAACTGAGCGGAACTTCAATATCCTCATACGGACAATATTCTTCCGGAATTTCATCCAGAGTGTAAGAATGAAATGTATTTGTGCGTGCCTCTGCAGGTGGGAATTTAACCCATGAATAGAATACCTCTTTCCTGAATGACTCGTGTGCCTCAATCACGAACGTTACAGTCCCACCTAATGCTGAGACTCCAAACTCTGCTAGTTTTAAAGTAAGTGCATTTCTGACATTTTCTGTTTATACCACCTTCTTGCTCTCGTTCTCTTCGACAGACATTGTTAAAGAGAGTGTCAAGGAAAATGAGAAAAAGTTTTATGCACAATGTAGGGAACTACAATCCTTCAAGTTTGAATAACTCTACAGCCAATACATAGGATATGCCTACTCAGCTGTGGCGGATTTTTCCCTTCCCATACCAGACGTCTCTGGGTAAATGTGAGTAGAGGTCTCTGAGAAAGCATGACTGAACTACTCAGATTTGACTGTTAAATAAGAACCAAACCAACGTTGGGCGCCATGTCGTGTAGTTCCTACAAATCTATATAGGATCTGCGCATTTAGATAACATAAACTACGGGATTGGTGTCTAGACTGATTCCAGACACCCCCACAGAATATGTTAGTATGTTGGTATGTAGACCAGCTAGCTCACAGTGCCACTATGAGCCCCTCTTACCAAGAAGCAAATAGTTCCTGGCAACTATCGAACACGACAACCCTGACCCCTCAGGGATCGTGGAAACAGTACAGTACTTTTCGCTCAGTCTCTTGGCTCATTTTGTCTCAGAGAAATACACAGAATAAACGGTGGGGACGTTTTCAATAAGTATTTATTGAACCAGCGTCATTCTAGTGTCAAATACGTGTGCTGCAACAACCATTAGACATAAACAGATATATACGGTTATGAGCACCAATAGAGTAAAGAAAAGGTAGAATTCTACCATAGTGCTAAGACAATGAATACATGCAGGCATATATATATAACACAGTTATAATACGTACTGCTATGATGCAAACCCTAACTAAATGCACCTAAGTGTACTTAGCATGTATGTAGGTGTGTAGCCAAGAATCCCCTTAGGATAGAGCCAACTCCATTACCTGATGTGGGGGAGCGAAGGACCCCGTCTTGGTCTCGAGATGGACACCCCACAAGGGATGTCAGACCACTGCGTGCTGGAGTGTCTGCATGCAGGGACCTCAGCGTCTCGTGTCAGCGGGTCAGCATGTAAGTCTTTCTCCTCTGGTTTGCCCAGCGAAGATGGGGACCCTTATACAGAGTTATTATGCAGAAGATGGTAATCCTGCTGTGATACTGAGAATCCTCATGCATAATACATGAGGCTAGTTTTTAGGAGAAAACCACACAACAGTCATGTAGCAACTAACTAGGTAAAAGGTCAGCGTCAACCCGTTATGTAGAACAATGGTAGGACAGATGTAGGTAAAAGGTTGTGTAACTACCTAGGCCTATATTGGGGTACATTAGGGTTCATAACAATTTGGAAGAAGAGCACTTTAATGCACCAAGGTGCGGTCTCCACATTGATGGCGTTTTTTATGTATCATAGACATCTTTGAAGCATACATCATAAGACGTTACATGGAGGAGATGTCAGCATTCAAATATATATTAACACAAGAATCGGGCCGTACCACTATATTCAGCCTGTGCAATACATGTAATCAGGAAGTGCAAGCAGGATAATGGCACTAGTGACCACAGTTCTAATATGCACGAGCTGGTAGCAGTTACCCCTGATGACTTTTGTAGCCTTTTTAATTAACTTAACCCACATCCAATATGGCGGTACACACCCATCCTGGTAAGGAGTGTGGGTCCATAAAAAACAAAATAACAAAAAAAAGTGGGTGCACGTTACCGGGGTTCCGGGCACGTGACCGGGAGGATGCGTATACAATCTGAGGCTCCTTTGACAGTACGGAACCCACACACATTATGCCGCAACTCCTTTTTAATAATGAAACCCACACCCAACATGGGGGCAACTTCCCGACTAGGGATAATGAATGTGGTCTATAGAAAACAGTGTATGCACACATGACCGGTACTCTGGGCACATGACCGGAAGGACGCGTATACATTCCGAGGCTCTGATATGAGCTGATACCTACACTGTGTACGAGGGGCTGACGGTGGCGGCGTTTCAACCTTGAAGATGTGTGTAAATTATTTGCAGAAAGAGGGTCTGTGGAGTTAGATTGCTTGTGCATGAAACTCCCGGCAGAAGGCAAAAGCCGGGTCCCGCATGTGATAGTTCTCGGTGTCGGGGGACTGAATGAATCATTTGCATCAGCCCAGATTATGGAGCCGTGTCTAACATATATTCCGCCTTTATGTATCATAGTGTGTGACTATAGGGAGATGCTCTCGCTCGCACACCAATTTCAGAGGAACATTTGATAAAACTCGGTAAGCGTATTTTTATAATTCTTTCTGTGAAATGGCCCGTTCCACTTTATTGTCACAATTTCACTCCTGTGTGTGGCCTCAGTGAGGCTTCGAAATATCGGAGGCATAAATGCATTAGTATACACCAAAGCATTGTATGTGAAGATGGGTCACGCTTCCTAGACCAATGAGTGAGGGGCGATTTTATAAATAACCTCAAATTATTGTTTCTCAACACGAAGTAAGATTGGATGAGTGGGGTGCACTATATATGTATTTGTTATTAGCACTACCTGTCTATAAGTGTTACCCACTATTCTCAGTGGTGTCTGTGTAAGACCAGATTGGGTCAGACCTCTGTCTACCGACAAATACAGGTAGGAAAATAGGGGCATTATGGGATCTGTAGTCACGACGAAGGCCGAGTGACCCTTATGGGCAACAGATAGTGGCAGAAACATGTCGACAATTTTGCAGATAGGAGGGGTGCAGGGATAATACCTTTCCCTATCATCACTGTCCTGTAGAGTATTTTTAATCCTTGCCAGGAAATCCAAGAATAAAGGCTGTTGAGGATATTCCAGAGCCAGTTTTAATCTCATTTACACAGAGTCTTTGCACGTTAAGATCCCTTAGACTTTTATGTTTGTATTGTCTTCCGCTCCCTTATGCTTCATCCCAGGCGTTGGTCTGCGCGGGGATATTGTTGGCAAGCCTTAATAGCAGCCCAGCCTTCTTCTCTCGGCCCCTCAATTCCTGCCTTAGTTGAAGGGTTTTCAAGGGCTGAACCTCACTTTCCTTTGAACGATTTTCTATATTAGATGAGTTTTTAAGGATCTGAGCTACATTTTACTTCCCCTACAATACAGCTCCTATGAAAACAACAAAGACATCTGCAGAGGCTGTTCACTGACACCCAATGACAACACTTTGGCACCTATCTCATCTTCCTGTGCATTAGTCATCTAGCGCATTTTTAACAATTAGGTCATTTTATACTATTAATCGGGTGCACTAATAACCACCATGGAGCTATATAACTTAAATACTATCGATAGTTTGCTGTCACAGGTGAGCCGCAATGCGTTCAAAATCAAGTACCCCCTAACTTATCTAAAAACTCCACCAAGAACTTCAAACATAAATACGCTTATATCAAATGCCTACTTCTGTGCAAAAAAGGAATCGTGGAGTTAATGATGTAATCTTCTTTACCAGCAGAAGAGCCCAATGGAGGAGAGCTATAGCATCTAAACACATCTAAGAAAACACTGCATGGAGTACGAATCTCCATAGCCCCTCACTGGCCTTCAAGGCTGAAGCAACTATCTCCCTTTACAACAATAGGAAGATTCTCACACAATCATCTGACTTGAATCTAGAGAGGTTTGACAAACTTTTCATGAAAATTAAAAATAAAGTATCGAGCACTGCCTCCATTGACTCTACAAGTCAATGTCTCTCCTCCCGCTCAAAGACTGAAACACTGGCATCATCCAGTCCTGCCCGTACACTATCTCCTATGCCTCCTCGCGACATTTCTCTATTCTTACACTGGAACCATCGCTGTTGGTCCCGGATCACCTATTCCTAGCGAGGATTCTTGCCCTTCCCCAACAATCGACTTATCGGACCTGTCTGTTCCCTTATACCACAGTAGGTTGGGAACTAACGCCCACTGTACGATTACTATCTCCAGCCCTAACCCGGAGATTTTCAGGGATACTAATCGTCCTCCGTCAATAAAGGGCTCCCCCTGTCCTACCCCATATGTGACCCAAAATATGACCCAGTTGACCACTTTGACCCCCAACCTGCTCGCATTGACCTCCTGTCAATACATGAGGCCTGTCGCTGGCACACCTATGAGACTTCCTACTACCCCTTTTCAAGTTATCATCACTAGTATAACTTTCACTAGCCCTCATCCTCCAACCACTGCACCTATTACACCCCTCACCTCTTAAATCTAAAAAATCCGTATTTGTAAAGCGCGAACTACTCACCCTTACGGGTCTCAAGGCGCTGGGGGCCGTCGTTGAAATTAAGTGAGCTATTGCCCAGAGTCACATGGTGCTGAGCTGAGCTGCCGCCGGAGCCGGGGATCGAACCGTGAGCCCTGTGCTCCGAAGTCAGCTGCCCTGGCTGCTGCACCACACCTCTCCACTTACGACCCTTCCAGTATGGTGAACACTAACTCCTCACCGGAGAGACCACACTCACCTCCCTTCCCTATGCTGCACCACACTCCCATCCATATAGTTGACCATCCTTCCTGTCGGACAAGCTAGCTGATGTCAATCAAGACCTTCAACTAGCTAAAGCATATCTCCAGAACTTTTTTCACATCACTTCGAAGCTGGAGAAGCTTTGAAATCCCAACCTAACCGCTGGGATTAAAAGAACACCACACTCCAAACTGTATATCCCACACTGTATACTGTATATCCAAACTGAAAGCCCAACTACTCCTGGCAGGGGACATCGATCATTGGTAACTCACCGATCTTGCATTGGAGATCTAGACCTCACCCCAATCCCTCCTCCAGACCCCAGAGTGTTACAGACCATTTATCGGAGGCTGACATCCATTCCCTTCTGTTAACATATACCACTACACATAAGGACTCGTCACCCTCGCCTCTCACTATCCAAACCATTAGAACATTGAACAAACACAATCTATTACATGTCCCTATAACACACCAAGAGACACTAATAACCAAATCTCATATCAAGTTCTTGCTTCTTAACTGCAGGTCTGCGGTAAGACATGCAGCTGATATCGCCAATCTCATCCTCGCTCATGATCTCGACCGCCTAGTCTTAACAGAAATGCGGCTCAATGAATCCTCCTCGCCCATTTAATTTTAGACATTATTGTTCCACCCAACTATGACATAATCAGATTGGATAGATCTGGAAGAGCTGGTTGCAGCATAGCCTGCATCTACCGCTCAACACTAACCTTGAAACCTGCACAAACTGCTACATTGTTATTATCTTCATGTGAACACCTAGGTATTGAACAATGACAAGTCTGTATGCAAACTACTCATAACCTACTACCCTCGGGAAACAACTTATCTTTCATTGAACAAGTAATGGAGACCATCTCCTCCAATGCAGACCAACACACCAACAAGATCTTCCTAAGGGATTTCAATATTCACTGGAATGTCCCAAATGACCCCATATTGAACACCTTCAAGGCCTTCCTCTCAGATCTCAACCTTACCCAGTCATGTAATGGCTCAACACACAATAGAGGTTTTACCCTCGATCTAATGATTGCCAAGGATAATGTTATTCAACTGGAATCCATTTCCCCCTGTGATTGGTCAGATCACTACCTAATCTACTTCCTTATCTTGGAAAAGGTGCTGACTAAACAGGGCCAACCTGTTGAACCTAGACAATGGGCCAGAGACTTGAGAAATATCAACCTAACCGATTTAACTTCTATTAGCAACAACACTCCTACCTCCTCTCACTAACATGACGAAGGTGAATGATCTTACTTAACATTACAATAGACATTCTTGATACCATTGCTCCTAAACAACTAAAAAGAATGCCCAGTAGACACTCCAAACCCTGGTTCAACGGCAACCTTAACGAGGAAAGGCGCAATTTAAGGCTTGCTGAGAGATCATGTAAAATCTCGCCCTCCTCAGCTCACCTCAAACACCGGAGGTTGACAAGAAGCTCCTACAACAAACTCTTCCGAAGGTCAAAAGCAGATTATTTTAGGGCACAACTTGACAACAGACCCAAAAAACTGTACGAAAATGTCAAACAACAAACTGTTTGCAAATCTAACCACCATTCGGTAGTCAATGGGTTACTGCCCAGCGGAGCTGAATTCTCCGCCCATTTCATTGAAAAGACTAAGAAGACTGAATCAGAACTGCAACTCGCCTCACAGCGCCTACCAAGCCAGGCCCAGCCCAGTCTACTCCCAGTGCGGCCCCTGATGAGATCCACTCTTACTAGCTATACTACAAAAAACAATGCTACTTGGAATGCCTTCAAACTTATGGATGAAAACGAGATACTCAAAACACTATTATCAATAAAACCAGGGCACGAGTCGGGGGTACACACAGGTACACGGCGTCCACCCACTATTTTCACAGGGTGGACGCCGTCCCCCCTGCCAGGAAGTTGGGCCCCACAGAAATATGTTGAACTTGTCCCAGTGTAAGACACCAGGACAGGTTCTGCAGCGCCTGCACGTTGTCTGCTTTCCATTTCCAGCAGCAAAGTGCAGACAGTGAGGGGGCATTTTTTCAACTCCAGCCAGGCCGAAGTTAAGGGGCCATCAGGCCTCCTTTTGTTCGAAACTCCTGACTGGAGGCGTCCTGTAACCTCACACTTAAATGTAAATGCACCGGAGGGGAAACAAAGGCACACAGCTTGCTATCTCTTCACAGGTACTTAAGAGAGGCATGCTTTTGCCTTTGTTCTGTCCCTGTATATAAGTGCAGACACTGTAAGACTGTCAGATGGGGTGGTCTGTCCCAGTATTTACACAAATAATTTAAATAACATTATTTTATTTATTTTATAGCGCTACGTCGTGACGTCATGGCATGCGTCATGATGTCACTTGCATAGTGTCTGACTAGGTCAGTACCCCCACTTCTTTTTATAGGACTTGTGCCCTGAATAAAACCCTCCACCCACTTCATTGATCCTCTGCCTGTCAAGCTCATCAAAGAGCTTAGATCTTCCATACTCCCGCTTTGAACTAAGATTTCAAATGCATCTCTCTCTGAGGGCAGGATTCCTGACTGCTTAAAGATAGGTCAGGTCACCCCTCTCCTAAAAAACCTAATGCCGACCTCTCCGACCTCAATAATTTCCACCCAATTACCAACATCCCAACTCTAGCAAAATGACTCAAGAAATGCATACAACTGCAACTCTGCAACTACATTGAGCAGTTTCAGAATAAAAGTCAACCAAGCCCTTTCTGACTTTACTCAGGCCTCGAATGGAGTGCCCCAAGGATCTCACCCACGTTATTCAACTTCTTCATGGAAGCCCTTACCGAAATTCTCAAGCAGTCAAACATTCACTACCACATGTACGCTGATGACACAAAGTTGGACCTGAAAATCTCCTCACCCAAAGATATCAAAACACTCAACTGCACCCTACTGAAAACCCAACAATGGTTAACCCGTAATCACCTTTTGCTCAACACACTCAAAACGGAATTCCTCTTGATCGCCCCTCACACTCAGTCTGCCCCCATAGAAGAATGACTCAAACATCTTACAGCTCTCAACTGCACCCCCCACATTATTGACTCCATTAGATCGCTAGGTATAAAGTTGAACCAACACTTGAATATGCAAGCTCATATCAGTGCAACTACTAGGGAAGCAATTTCCAACTGAACACACTCATGAAACTCAAACCATTTTTGCCCCTGGAGGACTTTCAATTAGCAGTCCAATCCCTAGTCATCTCCCGTCTAGATTATGTGAGTGCGTCTCTTGCAGGCCTACCCAAAGTTAGTCTGGCTCCGCTAAGGGCCACACTGAACTAGTTGCTAGGCTCATAACTGGATCCAGAAGATTGGACCACATCACACCAGACTTTATATATCTAAAATGGCTTCCGTTTGAAACCAGGATCCAGCTGAAGTTAGCCTGCATGACACACAAGGCCCTTCACCTTAACACTCCCGTCTACCTGGCCGATGAACTCGAACTGTCTTGTGGTAGTCGTGCCTTGAGAAGCGCCAACTCTCTACTGTTAAAACCACAAAAAGAAACATACAACCTCTCCTTCTCCATTCTAGCCCCATGAATATGGAACGCACTGCCCCCTTAAATCAGGTCAAACCCCTCGACTTCCTTCTTCAAAAAAGATCTAAAAAGGCTTATGCTGAATAGATTCCTCCAATAGAAGCCAGGAAGTCCCTCAGCGTGACTGTTTTTCCTATCAGCACCTCCGGATCTTGAATCTGCCAGCCGTCTGTTTTAATATAACTGTATTGCTGCATGCTGATTCCTTGTTGCATCTCGACCTTTATCTACAAGTTGTCCGCTATTTGTACTTTTTGTATTTGTACAGCGCTCTGATACCCTGATGGGTCATGTTTGCGCTATATAAAACTTCTCAAATTAAAAAAAAAAAAAAAAATGTGGCTGAATGTTGTCCTACTTTCAACTCTACTGAAGCTGTCTTTTTTATTTGTTTGTGACCTAAAAAAATGCACTTGCTCATAGTAACTTGCATTACAATCACTTTCGTCTTCCATTAAGTAGAGATTCTCCTCCAAGCTTCTGGTGGGAAACATATCACTTTCATCCTCTTCATCTCTGCTTTCCATTTGCCGCACATAACACATTATTTTCTTTTTCTGATCTCTCTGGTTTTCATGTTCATTTCTGGCTTAAACATTTGGTTGTCGGCCTTGAAAACATTTGCAAAATGATTATTTTTGTCACATTTGTGGCATTTTTGTCCCATTGCTGGGCAGGTCCTTAGTGTGGAAATGTCATTTCACATCTATAACACAATTTTCTATCTTTGTTCATCATTAAATCTGTTTAAGCTTTTGAATTTCCTCTTGTAGTCATGTGTCTGACTTGATCTATTATTTTAGTTCGTCCAATTTCCATATTATTTGCATGAGCTTCCAGGGGCGGCTCCTCCATGTGGGCGGAGGAGCGTCGCCCCACTGCTTTCTTGGTATTTTAAATACAGTGCGAGCGAGAAAGCAGAAGGGTATGCCTGGTTGGTGGCGAAAGGGTGGGCGGTCCTGCAGGAGTCCAGGGGAGGAGTGGCTTGCCCACTCTGAGTGTGCTGACTGTTTGGTCGGCTCCAGGGCCGACCAAACCAGTCATACGCCCTCTGCATTTTCTCTATGTAGGCTGCATGATGCCTACATAGAGAAAATGGCCTCCCCATAGACGCCTGTGGGAGTCGGTGCCCCAGCCAATCACAACGCTGCCATTGCAGCATTGTGATTGGCTTAGGGAAGGGGAGGGAGGCTGCCTGTGGCTGCTTCCTGTTCAGACGGACGAGGCGGGACGGTCCGGCAAACGCAAAGGTAAGTTAACTTAAGTTTAATTTTTTCAAATTAAACCTCCACCCCGTCCCCGCACGCCGCCCTCTCCGCGCGCCCCTCGCCCGCAAGTCATACCGGCCGCGACTGTGAGCTTCTGCTCTTGCTACCAAGAGAGCCATTTGTAAAATTGTTGGTAAATTAAATGATTCTTTTAACAATTTTGTTCAAAATGTGACAGAGTGACATTCTCCAATGACACGTAAACGTAGTGCGTCTTCATTACTGAATTTGTGAAAATCTCAATGTTTTACTAATATTCTTAACCTTGTTACAAAATCCTCCATGGTTTCAGCAGCTTCTTGACATGTCATATTAAATGTATCTCTCTGAAAGTCAATATTTCTTTGTGGGTCAAATCGTTCATTTAAGCATTTCACTACTTCTTATACATCTCTATTTCTTCAGGTAAGTACGTTGTCAGTAGTTCTACAGCATCTCCAATTAGATAAATTAATAGATCTCTTGCTAGCTCATCTGTCGCTTTTAAATAATACTCAAATCGCCTATGCCATTTTTCCCATCTTGACCTCAAATTTTTTGACTCATATCATATGACTCATTGAGTCATGTCAACAGGAGGCGGTCTTCTAAATATTGTACTTGAAATAACTTCTGTATTGTCACCAGATCTAATTTGAGTAAATGTTGATATTGTTTTATTTGTTGTAATTATTATTATATTAATAATATAATATATTATATAACAATATTAATAATATTAATGTCGTGTTCATACTTGTTTTATGCTTTCTTTGTTTTCTTAAAGCTTGTTTCCTCGAAGAATGCTGATTGCTGTAGCAATGAATAGGATTATACAGTCAGTGCATATACCACAAATCTCCACTTGATGGCAGTATATCCTAAAATAAAGCGTAATGCTGAAGTGAGGTAAAATCCTTTTAGCAAGTCTGGAATTTATGAGGCGAAAGACGATCACGAGTTGGTGGCCAAATCCAAGGTAAACAGTTTTTTACAAGGTTTTATATTCCTTGAATGTATTTTAAATGCAGCCTCCCACTGAACTGAGTGTGATTGTTAGAGCATGAATTCTGAGTTAATTTATTATTCGATTAATTAAAATCATTACAATTGTTTGGAACATAATTAAACAATATCATAAAAAGACCTTAAACTAAAGTACAATACAATGTTAATATGAACATGAGTTCAGTATAAAAAAGATTAAAAGACAAAACGTAGTATTTCTTATCAGATAGCTCATCCCAAACATAAGGATATGGGAGAAAGAAATTTCTAGAAAGTGAGGTGTGCCCAGGGCTTTAAGTGGGCCGGGTCTCACCGGTTCTCAGTTTTTTTAAGGAGGCCTCGAAACGGGTCTCTATCGGGCTCTGTTTTGTGCCCTGGCGCAGGCGGTCCGTTTGTTTCCGGACTGTAGCGACAGCAGGCACATCGATGTGCGCGTGCTCACACTGCTCACTTCTCACTAGTGGAGAAGTTACGGCATGACATCATGCCAGGTGAGCGTTGTAGGGGAAGGACAATCCTTTAAAGAGAGTCATTTTCTCTCTGGATTTCCCTTCTCTTTTTGTAACTCAGGAGCAGCAACATTATCGTGGTGTCACCAGGGCTTTAAGTGGAAGCTTTTTCAATAATATACAAGCCATAGTTGCTGCTTATTTATCTTATGCAACTAACAACCATTGACAAAGCCAATAGTCCTGACTTGTTGTAGGTATGATGCTACTTGTATCATATATCTGGATGCAATGACAGAAACAGCAAAATACAAGTCGGGCGGCACACTATGCTAAACACAGATTTTTAGCTGACGTGTTTTTAAGCCACGCCCTTAATTACATTGGCAACGACCCTTTGAGAGACCCCCCAGTTTTTTCATCCCACTTAAAGCCCTGGGTGTGCCTATTGCTGAGCAGGTAGATTGGCATTGCTTTATCAACCGGATTAATGCAGATGGCAGTCTAGTACGGCTAACTTACAGCCATTTATTCCTTTATCAACTAAACATGTGCAAATCTTTTGTTGAGAAGTTGCATATGAGCTAAAGAGCTTATTATTAGGGAGTTTTTATCAGTCGCTTCGATGATGGAAAGGTTTTACAGCTGGCTTTGTCAGGTACAATGGATTGCTATGATGCCCTGACTATTTTATTTCCCCATTGTTTCAACCTGTTTAAACAGTGACGAAAGAAAGGGTTTTGTGCGTGTGTGCGGGCTAATAATCAACATTATCTGCGGACGGAGCCTTAGCCCAAGTGGCAAAGATGGCTCAGATGCGATGGTGCAAAATGGTAGTCTCGGGCCGGCTAGACAAAAGGTGATTCAAATAGCCAGAGGACCATTCACCATATAAGATGACTTTTCTGGGTTTCAGAGTATAGTAGTCAGTTAGGAAACTTTGTGTGTAATTGACAGGTTGAGAGTCCTTAATCGAGGTTGGAGATGAGCCCTAAATTCTTTGACGAATTTGCCACACCTTGATAAAGATCTTGCGTCCGATTGAGAAAAGTATATCACGGAGGGCAAGTGCGGGCCCCCTTCATCACGAAGATTGGTTTCAGCAAGGACCTTCTAGCGGCTCCAAGAGAGGGGCAGCAGCACAGCAGATGTATCCATGATTCTCGCTTAAAATTACATAATCTGCAACGGTTGCCCAGTGGTGGAGAGGCTCCTGTGCGCGTACCACACTGCGGCCGCAAATGGCAGAGAGATGAAACGCCATTCTTCATCCTGGGAGGATGGGCGCGGTTCTTTCCTCGGAGGCGCTGAGATCGGGGCTGATGGACGGCCGTGGCCCGTCATCCGCTTGGCCCAGTTTTGCGGCACAGCTCTGGGAACTTATTACATTTTACCTGCTGGAAGAGACAGCCTGTAATATCCCCTGTGGCGGAAGAACAAATAACGTGCTAAGGGGAGGGAAAAAAGTGCCTGTTGATTGTGCAGAAAAGTTACAAAGCAGCGACACTGCCAGATATGTAACGAGGGGCCCCTGCCTCGCATCGTCTTCAGAAGCGCCTTCTGGCGCCAAATCAAAAGTAAGGCGCTGTTTAATATTAAAGCTGCTGTGATTGTCTGTGCCAGTGCACCGAAGTCTCACGTCAGTACCTGCTGCAACTGGGTCTTCAAATCTGGACCATGAAGCCCAGGGGTGGGAATGGAACATGCAAATTCTAGATCTGCAAAGTCCAGAATGCAATGAGCGAGCAGCAAGCCAGGAAGCGCTTTTAATGTGAAGAAACGCAACAAAGGTCAGTAGGGCTGGTTTGTCGGACTGACCCACCTATGTGGTATGTAAGAGTATGTAAAGGAGTACCCTTTTAGCATTATTTTACATACTCTAACCTGCCTTTGTGAATCACCCCCCAAAACAGCTGAAATGGGAATGAACTGCGAATATTCGGACTCTATTCACATACAATTACCATAAACAGAAAGGATTGCGCCCTCTTTGCAGTTTTGCTAATGTGGAATTCAGACATTCGTAGTCGACTCACCTAGGCGTGCAAGGGTACATTAAAGAGTGCCCCTGCAGTGTCACTCCCCATGCTCATGAACGCTTTGTGAATCGGAAATTATCCTTAGACTGCGGAGTGATGGCTACTCCCTTCATGTATTGTACCTTTACTGACTGCTTGTACAACCTTCAGTAAGAGTGCGAGGGACATGTGGACAAGCAGTCACTTGAAACTGATCACCACCGCTTGAAACGAGTGCTGATGTCACGGGGGCATATTTACAAGCCCCTTGCGCCACTTTTGCGCCGCCGTTGCGTCACGCATGTGACGCAGCGGCGACGCAAACCATGCGCGCGTTGCGCTATATTTACAACGTGACGCATCTAGGGAGATGCGTCACGTAGTAAACCCCTGCGCCACATGAAACCTGCGTCAGGTTTCATGTGGGCGTACCGAGCGCAGGGGGGGGCGTTCCGGCGCAGGAACGTCTCGGAAAAGTGACGTAGTGAAATCTACAAGATTTCACGCAGTCACTTTTCCGACGCTGGTGCGTCAAATCCTTACGCCTGCTTCAAGCAGGTGTAAGGATTGACGCACCATGTTAGGGATAGGGAAGGTTGGAACAGTGCTGGAGTTGCGTCGCGCTTGCGACACAACTTCAGCACTGCGCCAACCTTCCGCCGGCAGATGCGTCACGCATCTGCTTATCCTTGCGCCACGATGCGTCGCATTGTAAATGCGGCGCATCGGACGTGGCGCAAGGGTAAACTTGCGTGACGCATTTTCCCTGGCGCATCCCTGCTGATATGCAGGGATGCGCCAGGGAACGTAAATATGCCCCACGGTATTCTACAGCAGATGACGTCACAGAAAGTGGCTTAGTTGCAATATCTGCCTGGCGAGCAACACATTTGCAAAAGTTAATGCAGTAAACCGAGAGCTTATTTTTATAAATATTCCTCCGCGAAGCACATTGTCTTGCAAAGTTTCTGGCTTGTAATTGTGCAGAGTGCTTCCTGTTTAATTCGGGGCACACAGTCACCAGGATGGTGCAAGGTGAACATCAATGGAAAACACGCCCGCATCCCACCTGGCTTCGTTCAAGAGGCACTGCAGCAAATTGTAGACGAGGGGTTCCCTTTCTGTTGTAGGACTCTGATGTGGCATGCCAAAGCACACCCTAGGCGTTATGGCGCTGTGCCTTTCCTGTGCAGTTCCAGGCAGTATGCTCTGCAGGATTAATGAGGATATCAACTTTTATCAGGGTGGTTGTTTGTAATAACATACTTACCCAGCATACTGTCGGCCTACTCGAAGATCAAGCGAGATGTCTAAATTCAGAGGGAGGGCGAGTTAGAGGCTCGGGCTTGGAGGCACCTGTGAACACTGTGCATGGTGCCTTGTGCTTAGCTACCCCACGGTGACTGCCTTTTCCCAGCCGGCATTCTGAAATAACGCTAATTACTTTATAGTTTCCTCCCTCAGCTGCTGTTTCATGATTCAGTGTCATCCACATATTCTTTATATAATGGAGCGTATTTCGGACTGTTACTTTCAATACATTACCCACTTCTATACGCATCTACACTTTGAGGCCCAACATTTTTTTATTGCAACGCGCGTTTCAATATATATAAATAATTATTTTAAAGGATTCATATTTTCAAATACAAACACTTTAGTGTAGTCAGTCTTTGTTCGCTGGTACCGTGGACATAACATATTTTGTCATTCAGTAGTCACAGCCTTATAGCATTTGTCAGTGAAAACTGTTTTTGAGCAAAACATTTCAGTTATTTCTTTTGTTGTGTTTATTTTGTTATGTGCATTTTCATCTGGGCACTACAGTACTCATTAGCGGGCTGGCAGGATAGCGCTGACATTACAAAATGGCATCATCTGCTCTAAATCCTCCTAAAATGAGTTCTGACAATGAAAGGGAAATTTAAAAAAAAATCCAACCAGTCTCAACACCTGCAGTCTGAAAAAGCCATATAGCACTCATGCTTTATGACATCTATTATTATACTAACCAAAAACAGTAATGCGGACATCATTTCACTCACTCGAGGGCACTAATACAATCTTAAAAATATAGGGTCAATGCAAAACTACTAATTGTATAACCTTAAGCTTGGTTGTAGCAAGTCCTTTGTTATGGGGTGACAACTGCCTCTGATTTTCCATGAGCAGAGTTCCAGATTTCTGCTGCAAAGCCCTTCATTGTGATAAAGGATGCCTGCTGTAGAAACGAAAGTACTCCCACTGTGCGGAGAACTGTGCCATCTTGCTCGTTCACACGGCTTTCCGGCTGGGCCATAGGTTTCACATTTGCGAGAGTTTGAGCTATTGGCATTATAAATAACAATGCCTTTTATTTATGCGTTTTAAAAACCTGCGAGCCGTGCGTAAACACGCACTTTGAACTTATAGTCGTTGCTTACGAAAAGCAAGGCTGGAAGTAACTGCACCTCTTTTACTACCAACCTTGCTTCTCGCAAGCAAGGACTACAAGTACATACGCACCGCTTGCAGGTTTTCAAAACACATAAATAAAAGGCATCGTCATTTACAATGCCAATACGTCAAACTCTCACAAATGCGAGACCTATTGCATTGCAAATGCTTTTTTTTTAAACAACCGTGTACCTGCGAAAAGATGAGGATCAGATTGCATTAAATACTCTGGGGGGGGAGGGAGCTGTGTTCTTGCTTTTTGCGAATGCCTAGAAGGAACACAGCACATTAAATCTAAGTCCGTAGTCCTCTACATTACAACTTGAGGGTGACTCCACCCTCTGAACAGAAAAAAGGAATATTCAAGTAAGCCCTATCCACCCTCCTGGGTACCATATGAGGCACTGGTTTACCCCAAATCCTGCTTGCTATTTTTTCTATCTTCTAGGACAGGACACACAGGACAAGCTGTTTGGAGAACGGGAGACTTTCCCGCTGGGCTCGGGATTCCCCGTAGCTCTGCTGCGTGAGATGTCTCACCAGGACCGACAGCGCAGGGTGGCGGTACACGTCCTGCCACGAGCCTCTCCTCCAGTCGCTTGCGGTCGTTCTTCTTCCTGGCCATGGTGAAGCTTGGGGTCGGGCGGTCTTTCTCTATAATCCGATTTGATGTCAGGTAGCCTGGAGATTGGTCCACATCAGTGGAGTGGCAGAGTCAGGGTTATGCCCTCTGTTCTCCCTCTGCTCCTGAGGTGGGCTCAGTGTGCAGGCGTGTGTTTTTGGCTAATTTCTGTAAGCGGGAGCTTTCTCTGCAGTATTTGCTTTCAGCCTTTACTTTTTGTACCGGGCAGTGGAACTTACTGCAGCATCCGCTGGGAGGGGGTTGGGGGGAGGTTTCACCGTGCCCCTTTTTGCTTTTTGTCCGCCTGCTTCTTCTTTCAATTTTGGAAGGAGATTAGCGGCCAGTACCCCACTGACTATTCTATTCTCAGGAGTGATAGAGAAGATAAAGTCGGGGGTGGGGGAGTTTCACCGTGCCCCTTTTTGCTTTTTGTCGGCCTGCTTCTTCTTTCAATTTTGGAAGGAGATTAGCGGCCAGTACCCCACTGACTATTCTATTCTCAGGAGTGATAGAGAAGATAAAGTCGGGGGGTGGGGGGGTTTCACCGTGCCCCTTTTTGCTTTTTGTCGGCCTGCTTCTTCTTTCAATTTTGGAAGGAGATTAGCGGCCCGTACCCCACTGGCTATTCCATTCTCATGAGTGATAGAGAAGATAAAGTCGGGGGAGGTGTAGCAGTTATCTTCAGGAACTCCATTCATCTCAAGGCTTTTCCCAGAAGCTCTTTTCGCACCTTCAAATGCCTTTCTCTAGAGCTTTAAATACAGTAAAACTCCCCTGTCAGGTTTCATGCCATCTATCACCCGCCTGGTGACAGCTTCGCCTTCACAGAGGAATTCACTGACTTTGCAAGCGATCAAGACTCGCAAAGCGACAAACAGATTTTTATTGGAGAGTTTAATCTTAACTGGGGAAATCTGGAAGATTCAACGGCCAACAGGCTTGCCACATTTCTCTTAGGAAATGATCTTGTTCAACATAACACAAAACCGACTCACTCTAAGGGCTTCATTCTTGACCTTGTTATCTCCAAAGTAGATATGCTAACTGCTGTTGATACTATACCAGTAGACTGGTCTGACCACTTCCTCATCCCCTTCTCTCTGCAACTATCTCATTCTGTTACTCTTGGCCAACCTAAAAGAACTACTACCTTGTTCCGTAACACCAAAAACATCGACCTTGACATTTTGTGCAACACAGCTATGAGCTCACTTCCAATCTTAGACCCCTACTCTGATGTCAATGACCTGACCACCCAATGTCTCACCAGTTTATCAGCTGTAATTGAAAATGTTGCTCCACTGCAAAGTAAAAAGAAAATAACCACTCCTTCTGCTCCGTGGTTCAATAAATCCCTCTACGAAGAAAGAAAAAACTTGAGGATCCTTGAGAAACTATGGAGACATTCTCCTTCCACCACCAATCTATCCAATCTCCGCCTCACAAGCTCTCGTTACCACTAACACATCTTCAGTGAAAAAGCGATTCACTTCAGAACCCTCCTCGATTCAGCCAAAAACAGACCCAACAAGTTATTCGACCTTATCAAAAGCTCCAACATCTCTCCCTCTTCCACCATATTTGATGACCCCCCCCAAGATAGTGGCAGAATTTGCAGTATTCTTTGATGAAAAAGTAAAATCACTTGTGGATCAGGTCACCCATCCTACCCCCATTAAGGACCGTAAATCCTTAGTCCAGTGGCAGAACGTTGACATCATCACCGAAATGGCCCTCCTTGAAAGCATTATAGAAACTAAACCCTCTAACCATTCCATCGACCCCATCCCCAGTGACATTGCCATTGACTTTTACACCCAAACAATCTCCTACTGGACCAGTCTGATAAACCTCTTCCTCAACCAAGTCTCCCTTCCTGCTGCCCTTAAAACAGGACAGGTTACCCCACTTCTTAAGAAACCCTCTGCTGATGCAAAAGATCTCAACAACTTCCACCCTATCACCAACCTCCCATTTATTGCCAAAATTACAGAAAATTGTGTGGCGAAGCAACTTTTCCAACATATCAAGGACAACTTCCTCCTTGACGCATTCCAATCTGGTTTTACCCAAGGCTGCAGTACCGAAACAGCCCTACTTCAAGTGATCGATGATGCCTTGCGAGTACTTGACTCTGGTGAATCTTGTCTCCTGATCCTTCTTGACCTATCCGCAGCCTTTGACACTGTTAATCACAACACTCTTTTGAACACTTTAAAGCTAAGAATGGGTTTTGAAGGCACAGTGCTCAAATGGTTCGGATCATTCCTCTCGGGCAGATCCCATATGATCCAAATAGCAAATTGTCGGGCGTGGCCAACTGCCGATCGGAATGGCCGCAGCTTGAGACAGCTCTGACCGGCCGCCGCCGACTCCACCGTCTATCCATATAATTATCCGAGACACATCACCAGTGTGAGTTGCGGAGACAAGGGAAAGACTAGCGGCACCAGAAATAGCATTAATCCGATGGCAGGAAGTCCCCGGGAGTGAAGTAGCAACGGCGGCCTGGCAAAGACTCCAGCGCGGCACGCGGACGAATCGGGGAGGAGCCGGCCGGAAGTGAAGAAACGTCGGCTGGGGCTTCGCTACGAGTCCGAGGTCTGATGGGCCTAGCTTAGGAGCCCGGAGATATTGGAAGATTGGTACCGGCTCCCTCCGAGAATTAAACCGGAGCTGAAGATCTCGGAGGTGAAGGGTTTGACAGAATTTGAGGCAAGTGCGACGCCCTAGGAGTGGTGGGGGAGACTGGCATAGGGGGAAGAAGGAGGAGGGAGATACCAGCACTCCCCCAACCAAGTGCAGAGCTCGAAAAAAGACGACTCTCCAACCCTTCACGACATCATGGCTGCAATACAAAAAGTGCAAACCACTCTGGAGAGCAAGATAGACACAGTCTCTGTGGAGGTGAACTTGATGCGAGCAGACCTGCAAAAGGTGGGAGCAAGGGTTAAGGAAAATGAGGACTCTATCGCTGCGCTCCAAACCGAGACTAAAACTCTACAAGCACAAGTGGGAGAATTGAGGGAACTAACACACGTGTTGGAGAGCAGAATGGAAGATGCCGAGGGACACTCTAGACGTAACAGCGTCCGCATTCTTGGTGTTCCCGAAAAAGCAAAGGGCCCGGCAGTCGACTTATTTGTGGAAGATTTAATCCTTCAACATCTCCAACCCAAAAACTTGTCAAAATATTTCTCGGTGGAGCGCGCCCACCGGGTGCCGAGGACGGCGCCACGGCCGGGAAACCCCCCTCGTCCAATTATAGCCCGAATCTTTAACTTCAGGGACAGAGATGTGATACTTCTGGCAGCTCGCTCGGCACCGCCTGTGAAGTGGGAAAACAGCACGATCACATTCTTTCCAAACTTCACCCTTCGGGTTCAAAGAATGAGGCGGTCGTTCCTGGAGGTGAAAAAAGCTCTAAGGGAGAAGGAACTGAAATATGCAATGCTGTTCCCGGCAAGACTAAGAGTTGTGGCGGACAACAAAACTTGGTTTTTTGACACCCCGGAGGAGGTCTGGTCTTGGCTGGAGGGATGGCGAACGGTTGGCAGAGGAGGAGGTTCGGGAAGGAGTACTGCAGTGAAGTTGGGGCCAAACCGAGGAGGATCAACAAAAGATGTCTCTGTGTGAGGTATAGGGTGACAAGTACATTTTAGAGACAGACTGCCGGCAGTGAAATGCGATATGGTTTCGCCAGAGAAGAAAACCTTGGACAAAGGAATAATATAGTAAGCAGGCGAATGTAGACACTCGGGGGGTCCACTTGGCCTGGGGTCTTCGGATGTGGCTCCCCAGGGTGGAGGTAGTCATAAGGATTCTACAGTGAGCAAATGTTAAACCAGATGATAATGTAAACCGGTGGTGTGTACATGAGACTAAATGGGGGTGGGTGGTACACGGCCGGGGCTGCGGCCTCCGCTCCCCAAGTGTTTAAAATGTGTTTTGGGGTTAGAAGCACTCTGCATAGTTGGGGTGGCTGGCAGTTTGAACCCGTAGTGCAGGGAGGAAGGGAGGGGGGAGAAGTTGGGGATTGGGATTGTTTTAGTTGTAAGAGTTTTCACCATCTAAGACAATTGTGTTGCCGACAGACGAGGTCTGACAACTTGCTGACTAAATTGTGGCCCCATATATCACCCTGTTCATACATCCTGGGACTGACCTAAATTGAATGTATGTCTGTGAAGGTTTTGGGAGAAGCCCGGAGTGAACCCGAGCATGCAGCCGGCCCTCAGAGACTAGACGTTTTGGCCCCCATGGGGAAAAATTAAGGGTTTAAGGTGATGTCATGGAATGTCAATGGGATGGGAGACAGAATAAAAAGGGGGATAGTCCTCCAATAGTTGAAAAGACATGCACCAGACATGGTCCTCCTACAGGAGACACACATTCAGGGTACACAATATGCGGTGCTCAACCGATGGGGCTATAAATGAATTGCACATTCCGGATACATTAGGGGCTCTCGAGGAGTCGGTATATTAATGTGCACTTCCTTTCCCTTTACAAATCCAAGGGTAACGCATGGTCCCCAGGGTAGAATGGTTGCGGTTTCAGGTGGCTGGGAAGGGCACATCTTTTATATTATCTCACTGTATATTCCCCCCAGACAGCAATCCCTGGTTCTGCCAGAATTGGGGCTCTCCTTTTGAGTCTCCCAGAGGGGGTGATGGTCATCGGGGGTGAATGTAATGTGGCCCTGTCCCCGACACTAGACCGTCATCCGCCACGGCCGCAAGACCAGGCGGGTACGATACTATCTGACTTTGTGTCTGCCATGGTCTACACGACCACGACAGTACACATATCTCTCGGGGGCACATGGTAGTATGTCACATATTGATTACTTTTTTACACTGGCTCAGCAGGCACCCCAGTTTAGAGAAGTTTATAATATGGCTCGTGGAATATCAGATCATTCTCCAATTTGTGTCCATTACGAAATGTTAGAACTTAGGCCGAAGCGCCTGGGCAGGATTAACCCCTGGTACTTTCAAATCCCCATGATTAGATCCAAAATGCATGAAGCAACTGATCAATACATATCTGAAAATACTGGAACAGTGGACTCGACCTGCATACTCTGGGAGGCTTATAAGGCGGTGATCAGGGGTCAGGGAATTTCTCTAATAGCGGGTGAAAAAACCCAGAAACGTATACAATTAGAGGAGATAGAACGAAACATCCTGGCTTTGGGGGCAAGTTTGATCAGTAATAATGATATGGGACTAAAGCATCAGTTGGGTTTAAAAAAAGCGGAGTTTAAGGCGATAGCCGAAGAGGCGACAATAGCCAGATATTGGGCGATGCAACAAAACCTTTACGAAGTGGGAGACAAAGCAGGCAAATTGCTGGTGTGGTTAGATAGGAAATCGGAGGCCTTTAGATGGGTGCAGGAAGTGCAGAGAAGGGATGGAACCACTGTTCGGGGTGGGAGTCAAATTGTGGGGGCGTTCGCAGACTTTTATGAACATCTCTATGCACCGGACTCCAGCACTACAATTGTGACCTCGCTGGAGCTACTAGCTACGCTTAGATTGCCGCGTCTCGGGCCAGAGGAAAAGGAATCATTAGAGCAAGACTTGGTAGAGTCTGAAATACCCAAAGCAATTAAAGACCTCCAGTCAGGTGAAGCCGGTGGCCCCAATGGGCTACTGATTGAATTATACAAAATCACATCAACCAAAGTGACACCCCTATTGCATAAAATGTTTAACGAAAGTTATAATAATGGAATACTCCCTAGAGACCAGCGAATAACAAATATCTAGGTGATTCCAAAGCCAGGTAAGCCCCCTAACAACTGCGGCTCATATAGACCAATTTCCCTTTTGAATGCCGGACCTAAAATCTTGGCCAAGCTTTTGGCCAACCGCCTGCTCCCGGTGATAGATTCTCTGGTCCACCCTGACCAGTCAGGCTTCATGCCGAGACGTAGCACAGCTCTTAATCTTAGACAATTACACGGGGAGATCGGTAGAGCCGCGACCATTGAGGAAGATGCGTTGGTAGTGTCGCTGGACGCACGCATGGCGTTCGACACAGTGGAATGGCACTTTTTGTTCGCAGCATTAGAGAGACTGGGTTTTGGGCCAAAATTTTTAAACTGGATCAGGCTCTTGTATGCGGAACCCCTGGCACAGGTTTCGGCAAATGGGAGTGGGTCTAGAGTGTTTGAACTTCGGAGGGGGACGCGGCAGGGATGTCTGCTATCCCCCCTGTTATTTGCATTGGTCCTAGAGCCTCTGGCGGCCTGGATTCGAGAAGATCCCATGATCCGTGGGTTACGATGGACCCCGGAGTGGCAGGATAGAATTTCTCTATATGCGGACGATGTTCTTCTGTATGTAGCGAACCCAAGGGTCACACTCCACAGGATGCTCAATATATTTGAATTGTTCCGCAAGTATTCGGGCTACACAATAACGGGACAAGTCAGTGATCTATGTTCTAGCAGGAAGCCAGCCTGTACTGCCCAGTGGATGTCAACTCCGAATAGATACAAATGGACTTCAATATTTGGGTATATACATCACTAAAGATCACAAGAGCTTTTATGAGCAAAAGTTGGCCCCTCTGTTACACCGTCTGCAGTGTGACACCCAACACTGGCGATCTTTACCACTTTCCCTTCTAGGAAGAGCAGCACTTTTTAAAATGATGGCTTTGACTAGATTCCTCTAAGTGCTCCACAATGCGCCTTACCAAGTGCCCCGCGGTACTTTCAGCAAATAGATGCAACCGTACGACAGGGGATGGTACGATGGGGGTATTGCACTTCCCTCGCTTAGACACTATTACTGGGTGCCCCAGCTCACAGTCATCAATCACTGGGTATATAAATCCCAGAGTGAGCCTGCGTACAGGATGGACCGTCACAACATGCAACCGGGAGGATATCTTATGGCGCTTTATGGGGGGGCGCGGTCGATTCCTTTTACCCCCCCCGACCTCGACTACGCTCCGAGTTTGGCAGGAAGGTACAAAGGCGCTGGGTTAGCAGGATAGGATTACCTTGATGACTCCCTGTTACTAGCAACAAGCATTCATACACCGAATACTCACCTGGGCCCATTCATTCATACTACGCTAGCAATTTCCGCTGGTGTGTCAGTTGTACTCTTTATCAATATCCCTGCTACCAATTACTTTTCTGATTGAAGAGTAATGACTTACCAATGGACCCTTTGCTAATTGGGAAGTTTAAAATGAGTGACGTTCATTACAATTCATAAATTCTAAATAATCACTGAGTCAAGAAGTTTTAAAATGTTTATCTAAAGTTTTAGCAGAGTAAAATACAGAACCACATGATACTTAATCGTATATCAAGGATGAAGCATAAATCAATTATCGATCAATGACGGTTCCTCAGAAAGAAGAAGATAGAGACAGCAGCACAGCTAAAAGGTTGCATTTATATTTACCTAAAGGTGCGAGAAACCAAACCCCTTGGCCAAGGAGTTGGAAAAGATCGGTCCCAGAAAGGATGAAGATCAAAGACCTCCGGACCAGGTTCAGGACAGGTGACCTCTCTATCAACGACGCCTGCGTCGTTCCCCTCTCTGACACTTCGCTCCTCCTCGAGTTCTTCCGTGTCTTCCTTCTAATGGATTCCGCCGCCCCCACCTCAGGACCTCTCTGGACAGCGGTTCAGTCTGCAATCGATCAGCTTGTATGTCTGAGCTAGAGCGTCCTAATGCCAATGCCTGTTCTAACTAATTAGCTTAATTCTATATCTATTATACCCTTCTACTCCCAGGTACCTCCCATTAATGTTGCAAAATTATGGGACCACTACTTCTGATTGGACAGGGACAGGGGGTTGATCCTCACACCATGTCACTTTAGTTCAATTTCTTTAAGCCCATTGTTTTAAAATACCGCCCATCACAATTAATACATTTGCTTTATTTCCCACCCGTTTCCCATTGATTCAGCAATACATTTTGTATACATTTGTTTCGACTTCAGGTACATTTCAGATGAACTTGTGAACCAGGCTTCGCGACCTTGGAGGACTTCCAAGTTGACTTCATCGCTTCCTCTGGTCAGCTTTGCAGGGCGCATGTGCAGAACCAATGTCTCTCGAGCTGCAGTTCAACCAACCCAGGCATATTTACGAACTAATAAAAGTCAAAGAAGAAAATATTAAAATCACAATATAAATGGTTTCACTGTATACCCACTTTGTCTACTCTATTCCCATTTATTTATAAATCTATCCCACGTTAATAGCATTAGAATACCACAGTTTTAATTGCAGCGTATGCGCAAGCTTTAGCACATGAAAACATTAAGCAGCCATTTTAATACACACTGCGCAGAAGCAAAGATTTCCCTCCAAGCAAAGAAAGACGTCATACCATGTGATATGGTTGACACATGCGCAATGAAATTCCCGCGCATTAGCGGCCATTTTAGATTTAGACAAGCGTTACTTGTTAGTTTTAAACACATAGGCAAGCTTCTCTAGGATAGTGTTCATGTGTGCATTGGTTAGTAAAGACATTACAAAGTTTAATAAATTAATACTGTGAGAAGATTGCTTACGAGCAAGTCTCATTGTGAGTTCTTGCTCCATCACTTTATGGGGGGCTCGGTCGATTCCTTTTACCCCCCCCGACCTCGACTACGCTCCGAGTTTGGCAGGAAGGTACAAAGGCGCTGGGTTAGCAGGATACGATTACCTTGATGACTCCCCTGTGGGACTCGAGGAAGTTAGGCCTGTTGGGGCTCCGGGCGAGCTTTGGTGGATGGGACATGATTGGGATCTCGAAAATGGGGGACCTCTGGGAGGGAGGAGACACTATGACCTTCCCGGCTCTACAGAAGGAATATCAGATGCCACAGTCTGAAACTTTTAGATGTCTCCAAATCACACATGCGTTAAGAGCGACAATACCCAAGGGGACTGTATTGACAGAGGCCTCCTCACTGGAGGACAGACTACTAGATGGTTATCTCGACACAAAAGCGACATCATTGGTTTACTGTAAACTTATAAACAATCTGCCAGACCCCTTGAGGTCGCTGCGGAGTAGGTGGGAGGAAGACCTGGGTGTTTTGGATGATGAGGAGTGGGTGGAAGCCATGGCCTCACCCAGAGGGGTGGCCATAAGATTGCGCTTCAGATTAAAACAGCTCAAGATTCTTCATAGGGTCTACTATGAGTGCACCACACAGGTAAAAATGGGGATACTCACCTCACCATTGTGCTTAAGGGGGTGTGGGCAGGAAGGTAACTTCCTCCACCTAGTGTGGGAGTGCCCACCACTTCAACATTATTGGACAGCACTACTGATGACTATGAGGGAGGTGTATAAGGTGGAGGAGGACAAGTCACCACGATGGTGTCTGTTAAACATTTGGGGAGACTCGGACCTTACAAATGCTGAATGCATGTGGGTAACATTGGGGTTTATGATTACAAAATGTATTATCGCAAAGAAATGGAGGGCAGTAGATGCTCCGACACTAAAGGATTGGAAAATGGATCTGGACTGGTGTATGCAGGCGGAAAGAACGATCTATGAGAGTAGAGGATGCCCGAGAAAATGGACAAAGATTTGGGGGAAATGGAACAGCTATCGGGGAATGTTGTGTAGCCCAGTTGCCGGACAAGATCAGGAGCAAGAGACATTATAATCGACTGATGTGCTTGGGTATGGGAGGGGGACTTTCTGGGAGTTTTTCATATACTATAAGAAGATTGTTGTCAATTTACTGGTCTGCACGAGAGTTGTCAAAATTATAGAGATATGTATCCGTTAAAGAGAAGAAAAAAAAATAGCAAATTGTCTCTCCACTTCAATAGCTGTTGGACAAGACGTCCCTCAAGGCTTGATCCTCGCGCCCACACTGTTCAACCTTTACATTGAACCGCTGGGATTCTCCTAAAAAAATCTGAGATCTATTATCACCTATATGTGGATGACACCCAAATCTACCTAAAGTTATCTTCCACTCATAACATTTCAATCCTCAACACCACGCTCAACTCCATCCACCACTGGCTGTCAACTCATCAGCTAATACTGAATACTGAATCCTGAATTCCTTCTCCTCTCGACCTCACTATCTCCTCCTCCTATCCAATCTTGGATGAACAATCTGAACATTCTCAACAACAAGACGACCATTGCTGACAGTGCCAAATCTCTAGCCGTCATCCTAGACAAAAGGCTCAACTTACAGTCCCACATCAATTCCATCACCAAGGGGTTCAGCGCTTCTTTCCTGAGCAAAACCTAAAAACCTTGGTCCAATCATTAGTTCTATCCAGATTGGACTACTGCAACTCTCTCCTAGCGGGCCTCCCCAAATCCCACCTTTCCCCTCTAAAATCCATCCTCCACTCAGCAGCTGGTTTCGTATATAGGGCTAGAAGAAATGATCACATCACACCCATACTGTTATCTCTTCGTTGGCTTCCTATCGAAGCAAGGTCAATTTACAAGACTGCCTGTATGACCCACAAAGCCTTGCACACCTCCACCCCATGCTATCTGGCTAATAAACTCAAAATCTCAGGCGGCTCTAGACCATCATGTAATGCGGAAAACTTACTGCTCGAACCTCCTACCTTCAAAAGGGAAAGATTTATGGCTCAATCCTTCTCTGGTAATGCAGCCAGAATCTGGAACTCACTTCCTACGAACCACCACCTCTTTCCGGACTTTTAAAACAGATCTTAAAATTTTACTCCTCCAAAGGCACTTCCTGGAATAATTCAACTCATTAAATGACCCTTACAGCCATCTAGCATTCACATGAGGTCAATTTTGTAAATATGTATTTTACTCCTGTTTTCACCTAACGCTGACACCTTTTTATTTTATTTTTTTACAATATAAATATGCAACTTGTTAGCGTTGTAACTGTATATATGTAACTTGTTAGCGTGTTTAGTGTATCTTGTGTACCTTTTATAACTTACCTGGTTCTTTTGTAAAGCGCTCTGACACCTTTGGGTAAAGTTTGCGCTATATAAAACTTAGTTAAATAAAAATAAATTAATTAAAAAATTAATTGAATGTGCAAGCTCAGAATTGGGCTCTCTGAGCATGAGCATCCTTTCTCTTCTGGCTGGGGCATTCAAGGACATGCCTTCCACATATATAAACAGCGAGCCTGGAGGCAGGTAAGCATTATTTGGTATGATAAGCTGGCTGGTTTCTCTTCTTGTATTTTTTCCCCAGTATTTTGCTGCCATTTGCCTGCTGTTGGTGCTTGATTTGCTGCTGCTGCTGTTCACCATGGGGAAGCATACTTCAAAAAGAAATCACAACTCTTTTTCCTGGTCCCCTTCCTTTTCGGCAGATGAGTCTTCTTCTCCCTCCCCTAAAAGGCATAAGCAAGGGGTTGTGGAAGAGGAGGAGAGGACTCAGCGCATTTTCCGGGAAACTTTAAAGACCTTTAAACAGGACTCCAGAAGGAATATCTGCTAGCCTGCGGATGATCTCCTTTCAGCATCTGATGTTTCCTCAAACAACAACACTTCTCTTCCAGATCCTGACCTTAAAGGGAAGTATATCTCCAAGGAAGTATTACAGGACATTCTTTCTCATGTTTGGGAGAATATGGGATTTTCTCCAGGGAAACAACCTTCTTCATCTCAGGATAATTTACTTCTGCAGTTTCGTAAACCTCTTAATGTGGGTCTTCCTATTCACCAGTTGATTTTGGATGTCATCAGGAATGAGTGGATGGATCCTGAGAAGATTTCTTTGCTGAGATTTAAGACAAAGCTTTATCATTGACATGGAGGCTGTTCTTCCAGATGCTGTCCAAGTAAATTCTGTTGCAGCCAGTTTGGTGGGTCATTCTTCGATGACAGAGGAGAATATTCTCAAAGACCCGGTGGAAAAGAAAGTGGACTCTTCCTCAAAGATTTTTTTTCTGGATCTCATGTCGCGCTTAGAGCTAATGTTTATGGTGCTTATACTATTCAGTCTCTGATTACACAGACTTTTAAGTTGCTCTTTAAGGCCATTCGAGAAGAAAATGATTTTCTTCCTCTACTGGAGTCTCTGGGACGACAGACTGTGTACTCTCAGACATAGCCTTTGATGTGGTGAGATCCTCAGCTCTGGTGTGTGGAGCATCCATTTCGGCCAGGAGGCGAAATCTGTATTTAAAGAACTGGAATACAGATGTGGCTCAAAAAGCAACAGCCCTTAAAATCCCTTTTGAAGGCCAGAAATTGTTTGGAGCAGGCTTAGAGGAGAAGCTTCATCGCCTCTTTAAGGAAAGGAAACACTCCTCGTCCATTAAGAAAGAAATGCCAAAATCTTCCAGACCCTTTAGATGGAAATCTTTATAGCAACCATCGAGGAGGCAGACGTCGGATCTGTCCTCCATATCCCAGGGTAAATCTTCTTTGTTTCGTTGCTTCAGGAAACAGAAATCGGATGCAGGTTAAAAGACACAGAATTCCTGACTATGCCGGGGAGCAGGCATCGTTACAGGTCGGCGGACTGATAAGGGAGTTTTTCTGCACATGGAGTTCCTGAACCACAGACAGATGGGTCCTCATCATTGTCAAGAGGGGTTACTGAATAGAATTCCAGAATCCTCCGACTCCGTCAGGGACAATTTTCACCCCTGTTCCCCAGGATTCCATCAAAAAGCATGCCTTGATAGAGGAAATTGCCTCTTTCCTTGAGAAGAGAGCAATTTGCCCTTTGCCTCGGTGGAAAAGAGGCCAGGGGTTCCAGTCCATTGTCTTCCGGGTCAAGAAGTTGTATGTGGGATATCATCTAGTGATAGACCTCTGAATCTATTCATCCCGGATGTCAAATTCAAGATGGAAACCCTTCAGAGGATTGCTCCATTAATTCCATGTCAGTTTCATGATTACCCAGGATCTAAAGGATGCTTACCTACATATACCTGTTGCTCAGCAGGAGTGGAGGTTCCTGAGATCTGCTGTAGGGAGCAGTTTATGGTCATCCCCTTTGGCATAAAATCAGCCCCCAGGGATTTCACCAAGATGATGGCTTGGGTTGTGGCTTATCTTCACTTACAGAGTATTCCAGTTTACTCTTACCTCAATGACTGGCTTCTTCATGTGCCGTCCGTTCAAGAGACCTTTGATATTCTGGATCGCATGAAGGGGGTGTTGGATCAATTGGGCCTTCTCCTCAATCTTCCCAAATGTCAGCTTATGCCTTCGAGAGGTCAGGCATATTCAGAACAGATCTTGCAATAATCTTTCTTCCTCCAGAAAAGATCACTCATATGCAATGCCTGTTCAGGTTGCTTCTTTCATATTCACAGGTGTCGGCTCGACTGTGTCTGGAGGTCCAGGGGCTTGTGGCGGCATGTCTGTTCACAGTCCCCTGGGCTCGCCTACATCTCCACCAATTCCTTTGGCATTTACACAGGTTCTACTCTCAGGACCAGTGCTTAATTTGAGCTGGTGATTTCCGGTGCTCAGCACTGGCACTAATGCCAGTCAACTACATGGTGGTGCTGTTTGTCTAATTTTGAGATGAGCATAAAAACAGTGTTTAATAATTCAGATTTTCCACAGCTAGGTGGGTAGAAAATCATGATTTTATCAAAGACACGGAGGCTGATATTATGCATATTTCTTTAATTGCTAACTCACAGCAGCAACTACAAAGCAATACAAGAACTTAGAATTGGAATGAATAAGAGTTCTAAATGCTATTTAATCCCTTGAGAGGCAGCCATCTTCCTTCTTTGTTGATGCGAACAACTTCCAAATAACAAAACACGATGAACATATCAAAACCAATGTACTCCAGACGTGAAATCTAAAGAATAAATAACCTCCTTCCAGATCACTTCTTATAATCTCCTCCTGAAATAGAAAACATAAACAAATTATAGGACGGGAAATTCAGGGAGGGATAATATCAGCCTCCGTCTCTTTAATAAAATCATGATTTTCTACCCACCTAGCTGTGGAAAATCTGAATTTTATGGCAAGGCACGGAGGCCAATATTATGCATGTTCAAAGCCTTGCCATAATATTCCTAACCTAAGATTCCACAGATTTAAAATAAAACTTTTTAAAAACTGAATCTGAAGACCAATCTGCTGCAGCTAAAATCCCATTGAGCCTACCACCCAGAAGAAGCGCTTTAGATGCCATAGCACCCCTTGAGGAGTGGGCCCCAAATTTACTCAAATCAATTCCTGCTTTCCCCATACCTTCTCTAACCCAACGAGATAAAGTAGGGGTGGAAATTAGCAACTGAGAACCCAAACTGTTCCTCACACTCTCAGTCCTTCTCTGATACTCACGAATACACCTCACAACACACAGTTTCCTACACTCATCTAAATCCAGATAGAAAATAGTCCTAGACATAGTCTTAGTTCTCCTGGTGATATAAAAGCACACACCCTCAGGAACAAACCTTCTGCCTGAAATATCCAGTGTCCTGACATCAGAAACTCTTCTAAACAAGACAAGACATAATAACATAACCAACTTCAAAGAAAGTTGCTTAAGACTCAAGAATTCATTCTCGGACC
The DNA here is from genome assembly GCA_963921515.1 of Calotriton arnoldi. Classification (NCBI taxonomy): domain Eukaryota; kingdom Metazoa; phylum Chordata; class Amphibia; order Caudata; family Salamandridae; genus Calotriton; species Calotriton arnoldi. The sequence goes on along the minus strand of CAWUFW010006276.1, from coordinate 683,451 downwards.
AACTGGCTAACTCCTTGAGAACAAGATCTACATCCCACACAGACGAATACCTAGGACCTGGGGGCACCTTAATACTAATACTTCTCAAGAGTCTCTTCACAACATCATGTTGTCCAACTGGCAAACTATCAATCAACTCATGCCCTGCCGAAATAGCCAACATTCACAGTACTATAAGATCTACCCTCAAGGAAGATTTCTGTTAAAAAATTCAACACTTCTACCAAAGGAGCTGATACGGGATCCAAACCCCTCGAAGAGCACCAACGAAACCATCTCCCCAAGGCCAGTTTGTACGCCTTGGATGTTCCTGGAGACAATGACTCCTTAATGAGTTTCGAAGCCTCCAATGATAATCCTGACACATGCCAGATTCTCCCGAAATCAGCCATGCCACCAGCCTCAAATGCCCCTGCAGGACTAACTTGTGTTTCCTCCCAGACGCATCTGTTAATATATCTGGGATGTCTGGAAGAAGAAGAGGGTCGGCAACCAACATCTCCATCACATCCGGATAAAAACCTGTGAACTCCAAAAAGGAGTTACTAAAACAATCTCTGCCGCTTCCCTTCTCACTTTCAGAAGGACCCTTTGAATTAGCGCAAAAGGCGGGAAAGCATAAGCCTTTAAATCGCCCCAGTGTTGCAGAAAAGCATCCACTGCCACCGCTTGTGGATCCGGCCTCCAACTGAAGAACCTGGAAAGCTGAACATTCACTCTGTTGGCATACAGGTCCACCTCCATCGGACCCCAAAAGGAATCTATCATAGAGAACACAACCCCAATCGCTGAAATCCCTCAGCTGTCTTGAATTCCAGTCTGCCACAGTATTGCTGACCCCGGGTAAGTATTGAGCCTGAATCATGATATTCCTTCCTAGACGAAAATGCCAAAAATCCCTCGCCAGATCCGCTACCGCCTTTGAACGCGGACCTCCCAGCTTGTTTACATTTCTCACCGCCGACATATTGTCCATTCTCAAGAGGACACAACACCTCACATGGTTCTTCACAAAACTTTTCACTGCAAACAAACCTGCCAACAGTTCCAGATAATTGATGTGCATCTCTTTCTCCTGACTTGTCCATATCCCCCCTGTCGTCACTGAACCACACCTTGCTCCCCAACTTCAAAGACTGGCATCCGACTCTATGACCAAATCTGGAATTTCTCCGAAAATGGCCCTTCCATTCCAAGCCTCTACATTTTCTTGCCACCATCTCAATTCCTCCCTTGTCTCTGAGTCTGTCTGAACTTTGTCTGAATAACTCAACCCTCTGTTTAAATACATCGTCTTCAACCTCTGCAAAGCCCGATAATGTAGGGGAGCAGGGAAGACAGCTTGAATTGAGGCAGAGAGGAGTCCTAGAATCCTCGCAATCTGTCTCAGAGTTAACCACTCGCTTACCAAAGCTCTCCACACCTCCTAGCGGATCTTTTTGACTTTGTCCATGGGCAAGCTCAATGCACAATCCAAGGTCCAAATCTGAAAACCTAAAAACACCGTCTCCTGACTCGGAACCAAACATGACTTTTTCTTGTTCACTACAAACCCTAGATCCTCTATCATTCGCACAGCCAGAGTAGTCTGTTCAAGGGCTAGATCCTTGCTCTCTGCCATAATAAGAATATTGTCTAAATAGACTATGAGCCTCACACCTCTTGTGCGTAACCAAGCCACAATTGGTCTCATTACTTTTGTAAAGCACCACAGTGCCAAGGTTCAACCGAAAGGGAGGCTCTTGAATCTCCACATGGAACCCTTCCATTGGAACATTAGAAGATCTCTTTGACTCTGACAAACTGGGACGGTTTGGTAAGCATCTTTCAAGTCTAAACGGGTCAACCAATCTCCTTTCCTTAGGAGGTCTCTTAACATGTGAATTCCTTCCATTTTGAAATGGTTGTATTCCACCCACTCGTTCAATTCTTTGAGATTTATGACAGGTCTCATACCCTTGTCATTCTTTTCTACAAGAAATATGTTGCTTACAAAACCTGCAGACGAATCGTCTGACCTTTCTGTTGCACCCTTCTCTGCTAACTCTTGAACCTCTTTTTCTACCATCTCCTCTTCCTTTTTCGAGAATCTCAAAGGGGTCGGTCTTCTCTTCTGAACTGGAGTACTCACAAAGTCTATCTTGTAACTACTTACCGTCTGTAACACCCAAGGATCTGAAGTTATCTCCTTCCACCTGTCTAAAAACGGGCAAGTCTGTCACCCAATTTTACAGGAATAGAAGAAAGGTCTTTTGCCAAACATACCTTGTCTTGCTCTTCTATCTCCCCTGAACCGTCCTCTTCCTCGTTGCCTCTGGGGGTAGAAGCTTAGTTGTGAAGCCCCCTGAGGACTGGAAACCTCTGGGTCTATATCCACGCGAGAATGAACTTCGCGAAACACCATAACCTCGGCCGGGAAATCGACCCCGCATTCTCCCGGCCGTTCCAAAAACCTTCTTAATATCTTTCTGCACTTTATGAATTGAATTAAACGCTCCCGCATAACGGGCCATTTATTTCACAAATTCTTCCCCAAAAAGGAGACCCTTAGTCTCTTTGCCTGACTCCTTTCCTGATAACTCGGCCAACTTTGGATCAATTTTCATCAGTAGGCTCTTCCTACGCTCACAGCAGAGTGATGCGTTTGCATTCCCCAGCAAACACACCGCCCTCTGCACCCATTGCTTTAACTCTAAGACATCTACTGATCCCTCTTGAAGATACGCTTCTTCACAGATGTCAAAGATTTTGGTTAGAGGTCCAAAAACATCAAGAAGGCGATCTTGACATCCCTTCAATCCTTTATCAAGACCCCTTCTTGGGTCTCTTTCCCGCTTGTTCAGGAAAGTCAACATGTTTGCATCCAGTTCTGGAGTGAAAGCCACCTTATTGGCCAATGAAGGCCTTGGGCACTCTGAACGTAACCTCGTATGGACCTCTTTTGGCATTTCTCTCCTAATCCAGAACTCCACATACTCTGCCACATGCTTAATCGGAACCCATTGAGGAGATAAAGGGTGTTGTATAGTACTTGGGTCGAACATAAGATCGCCCAGGGGGTCCTTTACCTGATCCACATTCTCTCTCTCTCTCTCTCCTCTCCTTTTTAACCCTTTTTTTTCTCAATGACCTCATCATCCGATGAGTCAAACTCGGAAGAGCAGGAGATAACAATGTCCCCAACACTAGAGGACTCATCACAGGCAATCGCTCTGTGATCCCCTTTTGTGGCCTTTATAGCCTTTCCATACACCTCCTTTGAGGCAAGCCTTTCTTTGCCTTTCTGAGAAAAGGCCCCTTTTTCTTTGCCGACTTTATCTTTAGGCTAATGCTTCCTTTTCTGCGAAGCCTTTTTACCAATACCACTAACCGTCGCTACTTCCTTTACTAACTTTAGTAAGGGAAGCTAATAGGATAAAATTGGAAAGATAGTTTTATAATGATTGACAGGAGACGGGAAAGTAATAGAAAATCCTTGGTGTCCATAAATCCTACAATTGGTTTGAAAAACTTCCTGCCCCTAGAAAAGACAGCCCCGGTGTTGTCATGCTCGCTTCTGGTAAGCGATATAGAGGTCCTTTCATCACAGTTATTTTTTTATAATTTCACCAGTTGCTTGTTGAAGTTTTTGGGCTACTTTAGTTCCAAAAGCATTTTGTTAATGGCTTATTTTAAAAAAGCCCAATTCATATCCACAGTTTGTGACCGACAGCTGCTACTAGAAACTGAACTCTAGTCATCCAATGACAGGAGAGATTAACAAGCTATTGACCAATCGTTGTCGAAGGGTATACCCAGGGGCAGCTCAACCCGAAGCGCTGTGATAATGAGATGGGCATCCAAAATGAATAAGGTCAGCAAAACAAAACAAGTTAGCAATTTTGAACCTCTTCTCTCTAATGCACAGAAACTGAAATCCCCCAGAAGTGGGTAATCCAGGAACAATGCACTACACAAAAACATTGACGAGTTTAGATGAGAAGGGAGGCGGGAGGAGATTTCGGGGCTGCTAGAAGAATGTAAACTAATCAGCTATGCACCCCGAGCGCCAATGACACTGGCATTTAAGCAATCACTTTGAAGTCAGAGAAAAAACAGCGTCTGAAATTTGATCTTGTTCCTAGAGGATGTGGTGTAACATCCAGAGCTGCCGACTTTGGAACTGGGGAACCAGGTTTGAGTCTCGGCTGCCCCATGCCTACAAAAGCAATGCCCATCATAAACAAAATAAAACAATGGTGAAACTCGAAAAAATGCTGATTGAAAACAAAATACGGAATGGAAACAAAATGACAAAGGCTGAATGCCGATACGTAAGTTTATTAGCACTATGGCAATCGTTGCCGAATTCCTATTGGGTAAACGCGTACAGGAAGAAAAGCTGACATTTCGAAAACACGGGCAGAAACAAAAGATAAAAATAGTGCGCTTAAGCAAACCTACATGCACCTAGGGCCATGTTCTATGGGAGAGGTGGACACACAAAAAGGAGGGAGACATAACAAACACTGACCACAGAGAAGCAAACCTTTGCGAAGAACACACAAAGCAACAGATTAAAAGCGATGGGAGGGCTGTAAGCCCACATAGTAGATACAGTTGTCTCAAAGAGACAGAGCATGCGCTGCCAAGGTGAGACCTAAAAAGGGAGAAAGCATTAACCTGCAAGAGTGAGATAAAGGGGCAAGAAGTGTCTGATAGTGGATTAAAGAGGCATGAGGTGGATTCCAGATTATGCAGACTTGGTATTTGGAACGCCAAAATTTAATAGGGCTGGGCTTGGCATCTGTGGCTTCTTAGCAGAGCTGTGGGCACATGTACTCATTCTTTTACAAATTAAGCACTGAAAGGAATCAAATTTTTCCAGTAGCACTGACCATAATAAACAATTACGCTCTATTTCCTTTTATACTCCTCCTCACAGAGGCAGTGAAGGATATAAATAATAAATCCCTTTCAGAAATAAATTTGTGAATATATTTTCCAATAGCTAGAATGCTTAACAAGAAACTCCACATAGTGAAAATAAAAAAATAAAACAATAAAACACTACCAGTCACCAGATGTTTGGAGTATGAATATTTATAAACAATGATGATTCTTACTCCTGCATTTAGCCAGCCTCAATATGGCCAGATTTCCTAATATGCAATACAAGCACAAGTCTAGGAGTTCAAGACAGAGTGCCCTTTGGGAGGTGCGGTCAGCATTAGTCTAGCCTATTTCTCAGGTTAAAATATAAGGAAAATGTTAAATTACTGACTGCAGTATTCAAAGTTATTTAGAAAAAGTCACATATTCTCTGTTGGCTGTCCTTGAACGGAGTGTGCAAATGGATTGACAATATCTAGGCATAGAACAAATGTTCGATGTGCAGTTTAAGCTGCATCTCATTAAAAACCAATCTGCTGACGCTCATTGGGGCAAAGGAGATGTGGCCTAGAAATATCAGCCAAATGGCACCATTCTGGAAGAGGATGGAATTAGCTTCTCAGAAGAAGTTTCTTTTTTCGAACTAAATGCGGTGTTAAATACTGCAATTATTCCAGTTTGTTGCAAGGTCTAGTAATTTCAGCATCTCCATCACATTTTTATGTTTCACTTGAATGAATCCTGTAAGGCAGATTTCCAGCTTGAAAGCCTAATGGCTTTGTGATTGGTTGAGCTGCCAGCATCATGATTCAGAAAAGGAGCTTTGCCTGTTTACTCTATTTGTTCTACAGCATTTATTTTGTTTGGCTTGGTGGTGGTAGAAAAGAAATAAAGTCTTTACAGATATCATTCAAGCTAGACAGTACATTTCCAGATTATAATAATATTCAGCAAGACTATGATCATTTCCTTGAACATTACACTAAACAAATGATATGGAACTTTCTGTGTCTAGTGTGAAGTGTAATCTTTGGTTGGAAACGTTTCAAAGGAGTAAAATGATTGACATCCATGAAAATGTTACTTAAGATACAGCTCTTTGTTTATAATGCAAGACGCTGAAAAAAGCATAGAAACTTTACAGCTGTGTTGGACCTGGCCCATTCTGCAGGGTCACCCCCAAACATTTTGCCTTCTCCCCTCCTGTTTTGCTGAATTAGTGTTTGTTGCCCTTTAGGACTCTGTGCACTTTGCCACTGCTAACCAGTGCTAAATTGCTTGTGTTTACTCATTAAAACATGATAAAATTGCCTTACACCCAATCAGCACTTTTAATTTGATTGTAAGTCCCTGGTAGTGCTGCCCACTTCAGTAGCCCTTTTTAAACATGTCCCAGTTCTGCCATTGCAGCCTGTATGCAGTTTTAAACTGCCAATTCAACTTGGTCAAAGAACCTCTTTGTCAAGCCTAAAACTCCCTTTTTAATACATATTAGCCAACCCTAGGGTATGCCTTAAACAGCCCACAGGGCAGGGTGCAGAGTATTTAAAAAGTTGGACAAGTACTTTTAAGTTTTACATGTCCTGGTAGTCAGAAACTCACAAATTAATTTTGCACTACTGTGAGGCCTACATTTCCCATAGGATAACATTGGGCTACCTTATTACATTTAATAAGTGATACATTTTGTTTGGGGGCAGGTAGAAATGTCATGTTTGGTGTCTAAGGAATTGTAATTTAAAATCCTCTTTATTGGTAAAATCAGATTTTAAGTCACAGTTCTGAAAATGACACTTTTAGAAAGCTGGCATTTTCTTGGCCTAACCACCTGGTGCCTGCAGCCTGGTTCCTGGGTCACATGACTAGATGTGATTGGCCTTTGTGTACTCTTCCCAGACAGCTACACAATAGAGAAGCTGGGTGTTGGCAGGATGGGGGGCGGAGCTGTGAACAGCCTACTTGCATTTCAAAGACACTGCCTCAGCTCACAGACAAAGAACTTCACACTAGCCGATTGTGTCTGCAGACAGACTGGGACCAAGGCAGGGAAGCAGAAACTTCCAGACACCTCTGTGGGAGGAAAACTTCAGAAGCTTGTCCTACTTCAATGCTGGCATCAGGTATCACAATAGGACCCTCAGACTCACTCTTCAGTTCACTTTTGGACCTGCAGAAGAATTCTCAGAGAACTGCCCCGCTTCCTGCCTTCTGCTGTGTACTTGAGAGGACTGCCATGCTGCACCAAGAGGACTGCCCTGATGCCTGAAGCCTGCCCTGTTGCTTGAACCTGCTTTCCTGCTTGAATCCAAGATTTCCACAGTGACTCCAAGGGCTAGTTGGCTGGCCTCCTAATAGAGCCTCAGGGACAGAAAAGGCTCAAACCATCTTGAAACACCACCTGGACCCAGCCTGAGTGAGTCCTGATAATCCAAGTGGTGCCCCTCCAGTCATGAACCCTAGGAAGTGGAGCTAAAGATACCCAGATATCCCAAATCCAAAACTTGAGACTTGTAAAATGTTCTGCCAGAAAGTGCTCTGAGAGCCAGGAGGAGACCGGGACCTACCTGCTCGCCGATCCTTCCAAGGTGGATCGCTGGTCGACCTGACTTCGCAATAGCTTCCTCTACATTCTTCTCGGCAGCACAAATCCTATTCAGCAGCCCCTCGCAGAAGGAGTATCCGGCATCGTGAAATCTTCGTTGGCTACATCCGGCAGCTTCGTACCACTGGAAATCTTCAACTTCCAAAAAAGAAACTAAGTCAGAATGAAGAAATCTTCACCGCAACCTCATCCAGCAACTCAACGACACCTCCACCTCAGACACTGCCGGCTGCCTTGCCCCACTGAACTTTACCTTCTCAGACGTTCCTCTTCAAAATTTCTTGTAAGTCTGAAAGTATGCAGAGACCGGGTCAATTCACTTTGTGTATCCGAACCACGCTCCATTGTGGTTGGCCATAACTTTCGACTTTGCCCCGGTCTCACGTGACTAGATGTCCGTGGTTGGTGCTTTGATCTTTTAGGTGTTATTTTTCACCTAGAAGGTCTAAAAAATCATAACTCCTCTTCTACTGATTGGATTTTTGTCATTTTGGTGTCAAATAATTTATTAAAATTAACTCTATTTTCCTTATATTGGTGTGGGATTTTTCTTGTGTTATATTTTCACTTTATTACTATGTAAGTGCTGCATAAATACTTTACACAGTGCCTCTAAGGTAAGCCTGACTGCTTTTGTGCAAAGCTCTCTGAAGGGTTAAGCAGAAGTTAATTTGGTGACTTTTGTTGTTCACCCTGACAGGGATTGTGGCTGCTGCTTGAGAAGGGCTCACACCCCCCTCAACCAGCAAGCCAATTTCTCACAAGCTGCAAATAAGACATGTAAAATTGCTGCAAAGTTCAAATATATGGATATTTAAAATTGTATTTTTTATTCATCCATCCATATGTGTAATTGCCAAGTGGGACGTCATGAGTTGCACCATCAAGCAGTTTTGTGTTTTTTAGTGAATAGCAGCTTGCTTTTAGGGACTTGCAATTTGCATTTATAATTAAAAGTGTATGTTTAAAAAAATATCAGCATACAAAATGTGCCTGGATGAAAAAAAAATAACTGGCCAGAGGTGTCACCGATGACAAATGGGCAATTAATGTATTTCCCCTGTTGTACATCATTATGAAGCATTATATTGCGCCCTATGCTGCAGTTAAGCTTGGGTCCCATAATTGTATCCAGAACTCCTGGGCTTGAGCATCTGTCCTCCGATCAGGCTGCCCCTTCTGGAGCACCTGTGTTTCAGAAAAAGGGCAGGGTTCGGCACCTGGGCCTTTGCAAACTCCACTTTCATACATGAAGATTAAGCGCCAACAGCTGAACACCTTCGACCCTCTTCCAGAATGGGTTGATGTCATTTTGGCAACCAGGCGTCCCTTGACGTAAGTGTATACACCTGTCATTGGGAAAAATTAGTACTTTGGTGTGGTGCAAAGCAGACAGACCCACCCACCTCCAGGCGAAGTTATCTGACGTTTTGTTGTTTGTTTTGTCCCTATCCCGGCAAGGCTTAGCTCTGGACACAGGTAAAGGGTACCTTTTGTCTCTTTCAACCTTTTTGCTGTTGCCGGAGCAGCCCTCTTTGTTTAAGTCCCCAGTTGTTTTGCGTTTTTTGAAAGGTTTACAACTTGTTTTTCCTCCCTCTCCCTTTGTGATGCCACAGGGAGGACCTCAATTTGGTCCTCAGATTGCCAATGTGCATTCCTTTTGAGCTGCTTTACAGCAGTTCCTTGTGGCTTCTCACCCTCAAGACAGTGTTCCTCGTTGCCATAACATTGTGGCAGCATCAGTGCTTTAAATGGGCCGGTACTCACCGGTACTGAGTACCGGCACTTCTTATTTTTATCCTTTCAAGTACCAGCACTTCTCCCCGGCCAAGGAGAGTACCAGTACTCATGTCTGATGTACTGTTTATTGCTAATTCTGTGGAGGCAGGGTGGAGCCTGCCTCCAGGCTACTCTGACAGTTAAAGTGCCCCGGAGCCCTGTGCTGAGCCCCTGCTGAACCGTTCAACAGTAACTCAGTTGCATTATGTCTTCTTGGACGTGTGGGTGTTGAAAATGTCACCTTCACGCTGAGCTTGACAGAGCAGTGTCCATACCATTCAGACACTGCTCTGTCAATCACATTTACACTATGGTGCGCATTTGTGCACACCCTGGAATCCAGGCGACCCACTGAGAGCGGCAATTAAGGAAGCCACGGGAGGTAAGGAGTTAAAAGTGTCCTTTATCCTGCGTGAGCCTTTTGTGTGAGTGTTTGACTGATTGTGAGTGTTTAACGACTTGTGTGTGCGCTTACGTGTAAAGGAAAGAGGAAGAGAGAGACTGTAGATACTCTACGAAGGTGTTTTAAAGAAAGTGTGTGGACTGCTTTGTATGTGCATGTGTGCTCGAGCCTGTGTGAGTGTGTGCGCACACAAGAGAATTTGAGTATTGACTTGAGCCCAAAGCAAATAAATAATAATAATCAGGGCCACTGTAAGTATGCGGCAGGTTTGATTAAATTATGCAGCAACAAAAGGCAAAGTATGCAGTGTATTGCAGAACATTTCCTGATTGTATTAATTATTTTGTTATTTTTATACTTGTTAATACTGTCGGGGCATTGGTTGCACTTCAGTTTAACACCCAAACATAGCAATAAGCAACAGAAAGGTGAGAAGTCAACCTTTGGAAAGGACCTTCCACTGCGCAGCAGCACGTGTTGCTACTATTTTACTAACTTTTGAACTGTTTGAGATAGAAACAACTTTTTTTGTTAAAATCTGCAGATTATGCAGCAGATGATGTGGCAAATGCGGCAGATCCATAATTTATGTGAAATGGAATTGCATAATTCCACTTCCCTGACAATAACAGTGTGGCATCAAGAAGCTGCCCTAGATAAACTAGTATTGGCAAAGCCATTAGGTGTGGCCTTGGTAACGCTGTTGCAATCGTTAATTCAAAAAAGAATATTGCACTAATATGCCACAAAAAAAGAAAACATACCTCCTATATGTGGAGAGCCTAAGCATGCAAAAATTAATTTAAATAAAAAAGGATTTACCATTGCATATAATTTACCAGTATCGTTGGGGGAGGGAGTTTTATATAGCTCGAACTAGACCCAAAGGTATCAGAGTGCTGTACATGAGCACCAGTTGCATTACAGACAGACACATTAATTTTTTGGGGAGGCACGGGGAGATTACGTGATTTGCCCAGAATCACAGGATGTTGAGCATCCCTGTCAAGACTTGAACCCGGTTCCCCAGCTTCGAGGTCGACAGCTCTAGTGGTTCGGCCACATCCTCTCCTCAATTGGTTTAGAACCCCTTTTTAGTTTTAATACACATCACATGGAAGTATAATTCTTATTGGTGCAAGGAAAAGCTCCTATTGGCCCTTAATTACTGTAACCTGGAGACCTATTTTTTTTTTTTGATAAACAATTTTAATGTTTTTTAAACAGAAACTACCAGCAGCAGTCATATACAGTATATCGCAACATTCATCTGATATTACCATTTACATGCACAGGGAGAGGAGTTTGCATTACACAGTCTTGCAGGTCCCACATAGTTTACACATTTACAGGGAGACACGCTTAATCTATCTGCCCCAGACCTTACGGTATTTAGCTGGACACCCTCTGGCCTCAAATAACGGTTTCTCCTGTGCTGCGCACCAGTCTACACCTCTGCGCCATTTCGGTATGCCAGGGGACCTCGAGTCCAACCAGCTAGCCGCAATGTCTCGCTTGGCTACCAATATGGCAGTAGTAAGGAATAGCTTGTCAGCTCGGGAGCCATCCAGGCCATCCGTAATTCCCAGGAGTATATTTAAGGGGTTGTGCGGGACCTCCCAGCCCAGGACCTCCGTGAGCTCTTTTTCTATGGAATCCCAGTAGCGCGTGATGACCGGGCAGGCCCACACCATGTGGAAGAAGTCTGCTGGGTCATGAGCGCATCGCGCACAAGATGCATTTGGCTTTATACCTGCGCAGAAGAGGCGTTTGGGCGTTAAGTCGGTAGCATGCAAATAGTACAGTTGGACCAGACGGAGCCTGGCGGAGGTGGTGACTGTCTTGGGTGCCATTAGAGCTTCTCTCCAGTCTTCTTCCTCGAGAGGTCCCACCCACTGCTCCCATAAGCTTCGGAGCCGACCGATCTAATGTGTTTGGAGTGTTATTGGTGAGAGAGCGGTAAATACGAGAGACACCCCCCTTTCCCAGGTTGCCTGTCATAATCTGTGCCTCAGGGGGACTATATTCTGGAAGGGATGTGCCTTGAGGTACGTGTGTATAGAGGGTGTGGCGTAGTTGCAGATATCTATAAAACTGCAAGGAGTGCAGGGAATAGCGGGTTTGTAGATCTTGGATGGTACGCATATGGTCACCCGTCCACACGTCCCCAAGCTGCGAGATGCCGATAAGGTCCCATGGCCGAAATCCCTCTAGGCCACTGACTTCTTGAAGCCGGGTCCCCTGCCATGGTGGAGTGTATTGGGTCAGTTTGTTCGTCCATTGGGTGTGGCGTAAGGAGGCACGCAAGGCCAGAAGAACCGCCTGCGTCACCGTTGGCATCGTCCTGGGGTTAGTGGCACCGTACATCATCGCCTGGATCTTGGATAGGCCCTGGTCACCCAGTTCCAGCCTGAATGCTGGGTCCGACCAGCCACCGTTAAACCAGTCACGTAGTGTGAGTAGGCGGGTCGCCAAATAGTAGAGATGGAGGTTGGTCATGCCCATGCCACCATCGAAGGACGGGATCCGGCACTGGGATAGGGCCAAGCGAGGTCTCCGCCCGCCCCAAAGGAATTTAATAGTCAGGCTGTCAAGCTCCTTAAACCAGGTTCGTGGGAATTGAAAGGGGATGTTTTGGATCATATAGAGGAATCAGGGAAGTATCATCATTTTAAAGAGGGCGACTCTTCCCAGGGGATTTAGCAGTAGTGTTTGACATTTATGGAGATCAGCACATGCTTTTTTCCTAGGTATTTGAAGGACTGCCTTCTGATTGGGATTGTAGACTGCCAGTCAAAACAGTCTCTTGACAGGTGAAGAGGGACTAAGACAGATTTGCTGGAATTTAGCTTCAGTCTGGAGACTTGTCCAAAGAGGTGCAGAGCCCGAAGGCAGCGAGGGCCAGATTGGGCTGTTTCAGCCAAGAAAAGCAAGACATCATCCGCATATAGTGTGATTTTGTCTTCCACAGCATTAGGCCATCTCCAGCCTTGAATACGATCGTCAGATCGCACCAGGCCCGCCAAGGGCTCCATCACTAGGGTGCATAGGAGCGGTGAGAGGGGGCAGCCCTGCCTCGTCCCCCATTCGATGGGGAATAGCTCAGAGAGTGCTCCGTTGACTAGGACTCGCGCTTGTGGCCGGGAATATAATACTTTAAGCAAGTTCCGGAAGTGTTGACCCATACCCATCTCAGTTAGGACATGGTCTAAATAGTTCCAGTTTACGGAATCAAATGCCTTGTCGAAGTCAAGAAGAAAGAGCGCTAAGTAAGGAGTTAATGATTGACGATGCGCTAGGGCTACGTGGAGACGTCTGAGGCAGTGTCTGGTGCCACGAGAAGGCATGAATCCACATTGATCGGGTTGGACCAACTTGGAGAGATACGGTTTCAGTCGGTGGGCGAGAATCGAGGCAAAAACTTTGACCTCCGTGTTTATGAGGGAGATGGGGCGATACTCAGTGCAGTGTGGTGAAGGAGGTTGCGTTTTAGGGATTACCACAATAGTGGCGGCGTCTGTTTCGGGCAGAAATGAGACGTTTTCAGTTGCTTCCGCGTTTACGTTCAGCAAGTGTAGGACAAGTATTTCTCTGTAGTCAGCGTAGTATTCCTGAGGGAGGCCGTCGGGACCCGGGGTTTTGCCCGGAGCGGAGCGCGATATAGCGTCGCTGATCTCCTCCAGGGTAACAGGAAGGTCTAGGTCTAGTGCATCAACTTGGCTTAAGCGCGGGAGTTGGATATGTGTTGGGTGATCAGACTAGAAAGAGAGAGCTCAGATTTCTGCCTCGAATAAAGTTTGGAGTAGTAAGTGGCAAAGGTCTGGGCTATCGCTGAAGGGGTGCAGTGGGTGGTACCCTCTGTGTCTACGACCTTCGGGTTGATACGATTGGCCATAGGGTATGTGGCCAAACGGTGTAGGAGTTTCCCGTTTTTGTCTCCCCATCCATACACCCTAGCCACAGAGGATCTCCATAATAGCTTGGCAGCCTCTATGGAGAGTTGCTTGATTTCATCTCGTAAATGTATGGGTTGCCTCTCATGTACTTCGTCTTGCTGGGCAGGTGTCTGGGTTTCAAGGAGAGTCGCCTGAGCCTCCAAGAGAGTAACCCGAGCAAGTTGGGATTGGCGTTTCAGTTTGAGCTGGCCCTTGGCGAAGCCACGGATAGTAGCTTTACCGGCTTCCCATAGAATATTCGGGGAGGGGACCGAATCGCAATTGGACAGAAAATATTGTTTGATTTCTGCCACCACAGTCTTTTTAAGGTTTTTGTCCTGAAGGAACCACACATTGAACCTCCAGATCGGACGAAGTATGCCGGGGGGGTCCCCCACCCTCAAGACTATCGGCGAGTGGTCAGAGATGCCCCAGGGAAGGATAGCGATGTGCCTGACTTTTTGGCAGTCTATTGCTGGCATGAAGATGTGGTCAATGCGCGCATGCGTGTGATGCGCAGCAGAGGTGTGGGTGTACTGTCTGGTCTGGGGGTGCCAAATTCTCCAGGTGTCACATATAGCGAGTGTGTCTGTCCAGTTAGTAAAGAGCCATGCGTGGGCGGATCTCGGGCTAGTCGGTGGGCTCATGGCGTCAAGGGTCCGGTGCATGACTGCGTTGAAGTCTCCACCAATGATTGTCAGTCCAGGGGTTAGCGAGGCGATAAGGTTGGTGGTACGTTGCAGGGTCAAAGGGAGCAGTGATGGAGGGGAATAAATGGATAGCAGGTTGAGAACAGCCCTCTAAGGGCTATGAAGCATCCCTGGGGGTCGGTAGTGGTCATTGTCAGTGTGAAGGGAAGACTGCGGCGAATGAGGATTGCTACACCTCGTGAACCCCGGGTGAACCCTGAGTGCCAGGCTCTATCATAGCCATACCGCGCTAGAAAGGGGCAGTTGGTGCCCATAAGGTGCGTTTCTTGGAGCAATAGTATGTCGGCCGCTTGGCGTTGGGCGTAACGCAGGACTGCTGTCCGCTTAACCTTGTCTAGCAGCCCGTTGACATTCCATGATAGGATGTGGAGAGTCTCTCCGGTGTTATGCGAGTCCGTCACGGTGGGTACAGGTGCAGTTGGAGAATAGTGTGGTGTGACCTGAGTGCGGAGTTGTCCGCATTGTGGGTGAACAGCAGGGTCGCGGGCACCCCCCTGGGTCGTGTGCAGTATTTAAGAGTGAGTTGCTGTGGAAAGAGGTTGCTGGTGTAGTGAACATGGTGAACATAGTGTGAGAACTGGAACTCGGGACAACGGTCCCCCCCCCATCCCTGAGCCCCTCCCCCCACCATATACTTCAGGAATTGAAGCATCTGTCGCCCCAAGTGGAAACAAAGAGAAGAAAACCAAACTAAAACGCTTGGGTATGGGTTTGCGTGGAGGACCCCTCCTTGCGTAAGGATAGTTATCGTTGCATTGTGGAATGGTTAGACCTTACGGTGAAAGTCATCGGCTTCCGAAGGCATCTACTGCAGAGCGTCTCTGGATGGCCTACAGGCGAGGCAAGTGTTCACCCCAGAAGTGCTGGGCTTCGGGAGAGGTCTGAGTCAATGGAGTCCAGTTGGAGAGCCCTGGGTGAGGCGTCGTCAGGCTCCGAGCGGGTCACTGATTTGGATCTTTGGAGGGAGCGGGAGTCGTTTAATTAAGCAGATTCTCTGGGGAATAACCCAGGGCTCACGGGTGAGTCCGACCTGGCTTGGCGCGTTCCCTGTCCTTTACGAGAGCGTGCGCGTCTTCCACTGGCTGGAGACCTATTTTAAACAAACACAATGACTAAAAAATTTATAAAAAGTGGAAAGAAAAAAAAGGAAAAATTGCCAAACTAGAGTACTGGCCCACCAGCCTGGCACTGAAGTGCACATTTTAAGGCAAGTTTGCCCATGTGATCAGGAAAAATGTTGTCACTCACAGTGCAAGATGATTAGTTGCCTTCATGGGCTGACGCTTTACTGCATGCTATTTGTTGTGGAGCGTGGAAGCAGAATGTGAATGATAGCTGAACAGACCCATGGATGAAGAGGGTTGAGTAAATTCCCCTCTACATGTATGTATTTTTTATTTATGGATGTATTTTAATTTCATAAGGCTGATGAGGCAGCTAAAGCTGTCTCTGACCAAGCCCAAATGAAAAGGGGTTAGCTGGGCTTCATTTTCAGGCAGAAGCTGAAGAAGGACATATCTGTGATTTTTTTTGCTGCAATTATTGTTTTCTAATGTCTTGAGTTAAGATGAGAGAGGACAGGGGCGTGTGTGTGTGTGTGTGTGTGTGTGTGTGTGTGTGTGTGTGTGTGTGTGTATGTGATGGTGGGGAGGGGACGGCAATTAATAGAATCTGGCATGGCTGCATAAAATGCGTTAAAAGGGTTCAGTAGGTTGTAAGATAAGGATCCTTTGCTCTATATTATCATTGTACAAATCTTTAAGATGGGGAATGGATGAATTGGGTATAATTCCAAGACATGTCCAGCAAGCAGAGAGACTTGCAGAATCCATCCATTGTACTTAGTGAGTTCTTTTAGGCTGTCCTTTCACTGTGGGCAATACACCCCTGTTAAATCACCAATCAGAAAAACAAATTTGGGTTGAGAACTGAGATTCCTTCTCTGCCAGAAGACACCACAAGTCAGCCAGTCTTGATTATTTGAGGCCTCAAACATATTTCCATGTGTTACATAGAATAGCTAGAACCAGGACCCTAGAAATTCCTATAAGGTCGGTGGCTTCAAGCAGAGGGTGGCAGATGGTAAGTATTCTATAGTGTGGTGGCAGTAATGCATGAATAGTAATACTGTTCAAAGAATGTGATGTCATCTTTAGGGATAACTGAGCTAAGATAATGAGATGTGCATAGTGTTACAAAGAATGTACCCTAGAATATTTATCTACTCACCTTCTGATACCAACTAACGCCTTGGCTGGTGGATTCATGACTCATAAAGGAGAGGTGTGGTGCAGCGGCCAGGGCAGCTGACTTCGGAGCACAGGGTTCACGGTTCGATCCCCGGCTCCGGCGGCAGCTCAGCTCAGCACCATGTGACTCTGGGCAATAGCTCACTTAATTTCCACTACGGCCCCCAGCGCCTTGAGACCCGTAAGGGTGAGTAGCTGCGCTATATAAAAACGGACTTACATATATAAAGAGGGATAGTTGTGATGTTTGACATCCCCCTTCCAGAACCTAAAAATGTTTGTCATGGACTGGTTTCCATAGTGCTTAAAAACCATGAACTAACCCAGGTCCCACCCATCACTGCCTCTCCTCTGCTCTGCAGAGCCAGTATGGCACAGTGCTTGTCCGGTGTACAGCAATGACCCAAATTAACATACTAAACTACCAACACCCAATACCACACAGTGCTGAGATATCATAATGCTGGCCTACAACACCATGCAGGCCTAACATAACCCACAGTGATGACCAATGTGCACTGTTTTTAATTTGTCAAACTCGTTCTGAGGATTCTTTCACATTGTCTGATCTGGCCAGTCCATATAAATAGAACACGATGCATGAATATGCCCATTGTGCATAAGAGGAAATGAGGATGAGCCCTTTAAATGAGGATCTCTTGAAAACTATGGTGCTAAAGGAGGGACGGTGCCCAGGACTGCACAAATACTGTTTGGTGTTACCTGGTGTAAAAGAAAAAAATGGTAAAGCAGTAGTCTATGAGTGTGCATGTTGAAACTGCTGTGCCAGAGTTTTCCCCTGCAATCTCCTTTCATGTAGTAAAGATAGGTGGAAGGACCATGACAACTTACATAACGGACCCCTAATATATACATGTCAACATATTGGGAATACCTAAGAGTTAATATTAGAGAGATACATTTCAATTTTATTTTCTGTTAGCTTTCTTGAGAATGAAGAAAAAAGGATGAGAAAGTTAAAATATAATTCAATGCTAAAAGTCTCCCCTCTGTTTCACAAGTTTTCGCATGCATGCCATTATGAACTAAGTGCTATTCTTCGTGAGCTCATCCTGATCTTTTCGTGGTCTGTGTTCTCTGTGAGGAACAAGGTACCGAGCAAAGATCTGAAATTCCAGAGGCAAAGTCTGATAGGGCGAACCAGGACCCCACATCACTGGCACAAGATAGTGCATTGGTGGCCCAACATCACTCAGTGCTGGCCTATATCACACCAATGGTGCAAGATCAGACAAGGAAGGTTTAAAAATCACACAGTGTTGAGCAGTGTGAAAACATTTCTGGCCAAAGACCACACAGAATATGTCAAGATCACTTTAAGTGCAATGGGCTGCATACATATTTTAGTGGGTCATAACAGCAAAAGCTATTAATTACTAAGCATGTGTTATGCCACATGTGCAGAGGGAATCTGCACATATGGGAAATTTCAGATGACTAACAAGGACAATGCAAGTACAAAATGAATACATGTAGTTTGCTGAGATGGGTGGATGAGTCTAGGATTCATGCCACATTGGTCAGGACTCAGTGTTTGGGCTGGCATGCGCCTCACAAATGGCTACACCCAAAAGCCATTGGAAATAGAATAAACGCAGCTGTGGGTGGAGGTCTGTGCCTGTTAATCAAACGTTGTATACGGAATAATAATTTCCAAATCTCATATTCATATGTGCTTGGTTTGGCAGAATGTGTCGTTTTATTAATTTGAAAGGTGAAATCATATGAAAAAGACAGCCAACACGTGTTTCGCCCGATGGCCAATGGCCGTGGGCTTTCTCAAGGCAGGGATTTCAGTTTGTGGTCCTATAGTCGAAAAACAATGAAAGGAGCAATGTGGTCTCTGCGGTCCCGGAATACGGAAAATTATTATTCTGTATACAACGTTTGATTAACAGGCTCAGACCTCCACCCACAACTACAAAATGAATACACAACAGATGGAAGTAGTGCCATTGTATCATGTCCCACCCCCAGCCTGCCCCTAGCCCCGCCCACTAGCCACACCTCTAACTCAATTTGATGAGTACCTGCACTTATTTTTTCCATTTAAAGCACTGGGAAGCATGTGAGTGAGCTTCAAGCTCTTTGTGTAAACCCACCCTACACCGCCTTCTTTCCAGACAAACTGGTTATGTGGACATAAGCACCTTTCTTGCCTATAGGTGTGATGCTGTTCCACATGGGTCAATACATCAACTTGCCTCTGGCATGGTGAGTAAAAGAACGATGGGTTGGAGTGCTACCCTGAGCGATTGCCAGTGGTTAGACTTATTGCACGCAGCCTCCCATCACCTTTTGTGTGTTTCGTGTACCACCTTAAGTAGCATGGGTATGCCAAGACGTGGGTCCCAAGCTCACAGTGTCACTGGAACCAAGCTGTACCCGGCTGATGAGCCCATAACTAGGGCAAAACCGGTCCTGGGTTAATTGTGTTCCGGTTCAGGGAGGACTTGACTTGGCAGTTTGGGCTGGATTGTTTTCATGAGGAGCAGGGTCTAGGCTGATTTGCATATGGCTGAGTCCAAACTGAAGTGGCATGGTGAGAAAAAGAACGATGATGGGTTGGAGTGCTACCCAGAGCAATTGCCAGCGGTTAGGCTTATTGTAAGTAGCCTCCCATCACCTTTTGTGTGTCTCGTGACTTCAAGGCATCTGGCTTTCAGCAGGCAGGGCAGTTGCAATACGACAATTGTTGAGGCCTAGGGTTCACATAAATTTGGATTATAAATCTGGGAACAGGCAGGCTCTATAAGCGCCTCTTCACTTGTTAGGAATAGCTTTGAGGAATAAACGCTCTTTAGCTGACAAAGGGGCTTAGCAACCTTAAGAAGAAATTACCCACAGCTTGGCATTAAGTAATAGACTACAATTTCTGACTTTCAGGATCCTTAATTGCCCAGTTAAAAACTTTCCTAACATGGTTTCAGAGATGTTTTCTCTGACTAGAGGAAACTAAACTACAATGTGGGCAAATGCCCTTTGCTCCACTGTCCGTCCTGTCGTCAAAGTATTAATGTGCGCACAATGGACCTGCAGCAAAGCTCAAAATCTCTTCCAGGTCTCTGGGAGTTATTACCTATAAGTCAACATAGCAGAAAGCGTAATTGCTAGAATGGCTCCAAGAATGAAAGCATCTTCTGAGAAAAGCCACTTCTATTCTGTTAGACCTGGCATCATTGGCGTGGGTTTCCCTTGCATTTTTGCCTTTGCCCCCTGTGTTTTGCTGTGTGTTGGACTTCGTTTTTGCTGGTATAGATGCTTTGGGCACTTTGCCACTGCTGTTCAGTGCCAAAGTACGAGTGCTCCCTCTGTAAATTGTGTTTATGGATTGGTGATTCCATGTTTTGCATATTTGGTTTACTGTTAAGTCCCTAGTACAGTGCACTGTGGTTGCCCAGGGCCTGTAAACCAAATGCTGCTTGTGGGCTTGCAGCACTGATTGTGCCACCCACACAAGCAGCCTTTCAAAGGTAACTCAGACCTGCCACTGCAGTGTCTGTGTACAGTCTAGTACTTCCATGTCGACTTGGCAAGTGCACCCACTTGCCAGGCCCTAACTTTCCCTTTTCTTACATGTGAGTCACCCCTAAGGTAGGCACCAGGTACCCCTGTGGGCAGGGTGCAGTGTATGTGAAAGGTATGACATGCCCTGGTGTGTTTGGCATGTACTGATAGTGAACTACTGCCAACTTCGTTTTTCACTATTGAAAGGCTATCTATCCCATAGGATAGAATGGGAGTTTATTTATAGCATATTATAAATATAACTTCCCATTTGGACAAGATAGAAAGGTGGAGTTTGGTATGCCTGAACTCAGAATATAATAATGCATCTTTTAGTAAAGATGATTTTTATATTGTGTGTTTGAAAATACCACTTTTAGAAAGTAGGGGGCATATTTACGTTCCCTGGCGCATCCCTGCATATCAGCAGGGATGCGCCAGGGAAAATGCGTCACGCAAGTTTACCCTTGCGCCACGTCCGATGCGCCGCATTTACAATGCGGCGCAACGTGGCGCAAGGATAAGCAGATGTGTGACGCATCTGCCGGCGGAAGGTTGGCGCAGTGCTGAAGTTGTGTCGCAAGCGCGACGCAACTCCAGCACTGTTCCAACCTTCCCTATCCCTAACATGGTGCGTCAATCCTTACGCCTGCTTGAAGCAGGCGTAAGGATTGACGCACCAGCGTCGGAAAAGTGACTGCGTGAAATCTTGCAGATTTCACTACGTCACCTTTCCGAGGCGTTCCTGCGCCGGAACGCCCCCCTGCGCCGGTATGCCCACATGAAACCTGACGCAGGTTTCATGTGGCGCAGGGGTTTACTACGTGACCCATCTCCCTAGATGCGTCACGTTGTAAATATAGCGCAACGCGGCGCATGGTTTGTGTCGCCGCTGCGTCACATGCGTGATGCAACGGCGGCGCAAAAGTGGCGCAAGGGGCTTGTAAATATGCCCCTAGGTATTTTCTTGCTTAGCCATCCAGTGTGCTTCTGCTAGGTTCGTGTATTGACTGTCTGGCTTTGGAGTGACAGGGACTGGGGATGTGCATTCTGTTCAGACAGCCACTTGGGGGGTGAGGTGTGTCCTGCCTTTCCAGGGTGAGTCAGGGCAGGGCTGAATAGACCTGGGCTGCATTTAGAGTAGGGGGAGGGGATTCCTTTCACCCTGAATGGGCCTGGACTGCTTTGGACAATGCTGTCTCCACCCCCTGCCAGGAAGCTGCACCAGAGAGGACAGAACTGGTTTTGGCTGGGCAAAGAGCTTCTCTGCCACCAGAGAACAAAGGAATTTGTGCTATAAACAGTGGGGCCCAGACCACTGAACTTTAGATCACTTTTGGACTTCAAGAGGAACCTCTGCCAAGGAGAAGAGCTGGAAGAAACTGGAGGAGGAGTACTGCCCCTGTGCTGTGTGCTGTCTGGGGTTGGCCTGCAGTAGCTGTTTCTGCCAAGGAGAGGAACTCTGTATGCTCTGCTTGAGAAAGTATCTCCAAGGAAGTGGAGCTTGCCCCCTGTTCAAGAGGTCTCAGGACCAGCAAAGCCCTCACCATCCTTCTGGGCACCTTCTTTGGAACCGCTGGTTTCAGTCGCCGCATAAGAAAAGGGCAACCGACTCTGTCACAGAGTCCGTCACAGGATTCTGTGTCCTGAAGGCCCCGCAGAAGGCACCGCTGTACTTTGCACCGCATCCTTGGTCTCACGAGGCCATCTTGATGATCGTCACAGAGCTGCTGCTCGCACCGCAGTGTCGGCACCGTCGCCTGCACCGCAACCTCCCAGCACCGCATCGAGCACCGCCTCACCCTGCATCGTAAGCCTGGGTATCACCAATGCCGTCTGGAAGGTCGTCACCGAGCCGCTGCCTGCACCGCATCGTAAGGGCACAGCACCCTTCACTGCTTCCATTTTTGCAACGCAACCGCAACGGTTGCCCCGACCGACTCGCACCAATGTGTTGGCTGCAACGAGAAAAGGTACTGTTCACGAGTCTGTCAACGCTTTAGCTGGGCAAACACAAAGAGATGATGGACGGAGCAATGAAACTTTTCAGACACCCACCCCCAGTCACAGATCTGGGTTGAATCCATCATCGTTCTTTAGCTCACTTCGCCACCTCAGTTCAGACCCAGCTATATGCAAATCCGTCTTGACCCTGTGCCTCATGGGAACAGTCAAGCCCGAACTGCCAAGCCAGGTCTTCCCTGAACCGGAAACAAGCATCCTGGGACCGGTTTCGGGGTAACACCCTGATGGAGCAAGGATTCGAGAAAATGAAACTTGCTCGTATTACTCCTCCATTAACTTTCACTAATCATTAAATTAGTAGATGAATTGAAACTAATATACAATAGACACCGACATATGGGGAGAAAAGCTTACGCATGCTTAAATTAATGAAAAATAAAATGCAACGCGACTAAAACCGCTTTAATTTGCAAAAAACGCTTTGCACATGTGCAAACTTGAACTACGTAAGGATAACGTGACCAACTCGCTTTGAGAGGGAAAAACCTTGCGCATGCGCAGGAGAAACTAACTTGCGGTCTTGAGGTACCACATGCCTAGCATATGCTTGCTTGATTTAAAGAAAGCTGCTGTTATTAACGCTTTTGCCCAAGCGTAGTAATAATTACATGGGATAGAGTAGAAGTGGGTGGTGAACAGTGAGAATTACATGTTTAAGAAAATAACATCTGTTTATGATTCATTTATTAATAGTGTGCATTTGGGCCTGTTGATCCATGACTGAAAAAGAAAATGGCTAAAGCTACGCATGCTCAATG
Organism: Calotriton arnoldi; assembly: GCA_963921515.1. Classification (NCBI taxonomy): domain Eukaryota; kingdom Metazoa; phylum Chordata; class Amphibia; order Caudata; family Salamandridae; genus Calotriton; species Calotriton arnoldi. The sequence goes on along the minus strand of CAWUFW010006276.1, from coordinate 660,590 downwards.
AATCCATGAAATAACCTGGTGACCGAGAGAGAGTTGAATAACTGCCAAGATCCAAGGACAGAAAGGATGGGAAAAGAAGAAGATGTATCGCTCATCTATGAAGCTTATATTAAATAAATTACTGCATTTGCAACAAAATATACATGTGAAAACAAAATATATGAATGAGTCGAAGGGGAAGGGTTAGCAAACAATAGGTTTTACTAATAAAAATGAATACGTCAGCCTGGTGTGATGAAGACTCCCCTAACCCCGTCCAATCATATTCCGTATTTTAGTAAAATTTGCAACTCTTGAGGGTGGGACATGAAGAAATAAAGACTATAACTAGAATGACTTGAGTTAAGCGAGAGAGAGCTGCAGAGATTTTTGATGGAGCTGTGAGAGAACTATTGCTGAGCACGAGGGAGCAGAGAGGGAGAGAGACGAGAGCAGACTCGGAAGATCCAGACTACTGCCTGATTAGATTTGAAGATTGCGGAAGAATATCGAAGAGGGAGAGAGTGTAAGAGAGGGAATCGCCCCGGTGCGTCGGGTTTGTAGAGAAGTCTAGTAAGTATCAGACCTGTCCTGATCCTAGCCTATAATCTTTGTCTCCTGATCCTAAGTCAGGGGACCCTCACCAGTCCTTTGGCCAGAGGGGTGGTTTTCCAGTCATCTTTATTAGGTAAATGTCATTCCGTCCAAATTTTGCATATTTCTTTGCAAATGTATTATAATGTGCCTTTTGTCCCTTCATCTATCCACTCTTATGCGTTTGATTTGTTGAATGAGTTTGTGTAATTGAATGTATTATGCTTTATGACTGTTCTCTCTCTCTCACTTAAGAAAGATGGAATTTGCACTTGTTGGAAATGGCCCTTTTTGCAGGGTTATCCCTAAACTTTTTGCTTCTTCCTCCTTTGTTTTTCCTGACCTGTGGTTGTTGGCTATAGGACTCTGGGCACTTTGCCACTGCTGATCAGTGCTAAAGTGCATATGCTCTCTGTGTAAATTGTTATTGTGATTGGTTATCCATGATTGGTATATTTGTTTTACCAGTAGGTCCCTAGTAAGGTGCACTGAGTGTGCCAGGGCTGGTAATTCAAATGCTACTAGTGGGCTTGTAGCACTGATTGTGCCACCCACATGAGTAGCGCTGAAAAGAGGTCTCAGGCCTGCCACTGCAGTGCCTGTGAGCAGTTTGTTAACTGCCATGTCGTCCTGGCCAGTGTACCCACTTGCCAGGCCTTACCCTTCCCTTTTCTTACACCTAGGACACCCCTATGGTAGGCCCAAGGTACCCCCCTGGGCAGGGTGCAGTGTATGTGAAAGCTAGGACATGTACTAGTGTGTGTAACATGTCCTGATGGTGAAATACTGCCAATTTCGTTTTTCACTATTGAAAGGCTATCTTGCCCATAGGACAGAATGGGGAATGCTGTGTGACATATTACCAGCATATCTTCCCATAGGAGTTAGATAGAAAATTGGAATCTGGTATCCCTGAACTCAGATTTTAATAACACATCTTTTAGGAAGGATGGTTTTTAAATTCTGTGTTTGAAAATAGCACTTTTAGAAAGTGGCTATTTTCTTGTTCAACCTTTCTGTGTGCCTCTGCCTGGTTGTGGATTGACTGTCTGGTTTGAGAGTGACAGGGGCTGGGGTGGCTCCAGGAGTCTGGGTGAGTCAGCACTAGGCTGAATAGGCCGATCTGCATTTGGAGTGGTGGGAGGAGTAGCACCTGGGCCTGAATGGGGCTGTGCCTGCCTTCCACAATACTGGCTCCACCTCCTGCGGTGTGTCTGAAAACCCTGGCCCACACTGACAAAGGAAGAAGTTGTGCACTGGCAGAGTGCACCCAGAACTGGTTTGAACTGGGTCCAGGACCCCTAACACATAAAGAACAAAGACTTTTGGGGTATAAAAGTAAGAGCTGAAACCCCTGTAAAATTAGACTACTTTGGAACCAAGGAGGAACCTTTGCTGAGGAGAAAAGCTGAAGAGCTGAAGGAGAAGTACTGCCCTTGCTGTGTGTCTGGGGTTGGCCTGCAGTTGCTATTTCTGCCAAAGGAAGGACAAGGGACTTTGCTGTGTGCTGTGTCCCCCTGCTTGACAAGGACTTTGCTGTGTGCTGTGTCCTGAAAAGAAAGTCTCCAAGGGCCTGAGAAGAGCTGGCCTCCTGTTGTGGAAACACAGGGATATAAAAGTTTCCAAGACTACTTCGTGATAAAGAGGAACCTCTGCCAAAGAAGAACAGCTGAAGAGACTGAGGAGAAGTACTGCCCTTGCTGTGTGCTCTGGGGCTGGCCTGCAGTTTGCTGATTTAACTGAGGAGAGGACAAGGGACTTTGCTGTGTGCTGTGTCCCCCCTGCTTGCTAAGGACTTTGCTGTGTGCTGTTTCCTGAAGGAACAAGTCTCCAAGGGCCTGAGAAGAACTGGCCTCCTGTTATTGAAACTCAGGGATACAAAAGTTTCCAAAGAGCGTCTTGCCTCTGCTGTGTGCATGTGCTTGCACCCAGCTTGTGTCCTGTAAGGAGCCCGTGTGAAGAGGAGCTTTCCTCGTGATCGTCTCTGCCCGTGGTCGTGACCTGCGAGAAGCGCTGAGTGCCTGTTTTCACCGCCGCCGGCCCGTGTGCCCCGAGAGCACTGTGCATTTCACTGCCGCCGGCCCGTGACCTGCGAGAAGCGCTAGGTGCCTGTTTTCACTGCCCCCGGCCCGAGTCAACCCAGATCGCTATTCAGGGGAAGAGAGCAGCACCGCTGTGTGCGTGTGACAGCGCGCCACAACACCGTGTGCCTGTGTTGCCCATAGCCCGGCTAGCACTGTGACCTTCGTGGGGGCCGACAGCAGAATCATCGAAGTGCGGCGTGTGGGTTATCGGCAAAGCCACTGTGAGAGGAAAGGCGAACCGTGCTGTAATCCCCAGCCGCGAGGCGTTGCCTAGCAACCAGGGCTCCTCCAGAGACGGATCGCCGAGGGAAAAGGAAGCCGCCCAGCCGGACGTCACGCCGCGTCACGAGGGAAGCCGCGCCCGAGTCGGAAGAAGATCACCCCGGTCTCCCTGTGCAGCGTCTGCCAAGAGAGGGCTCGTCCGTGCCCAAATCCAGGTGCCGGCAGTGACAGAGAACCCACCACCGCAGGTAAGGCTCGCTTCAGCAGTGTGAGGCTGCGAGCCGAACTGTTCCTTCTAAACTTTGCCCGGATTGCGGTCCGGAGTAACGTTGTTGGGGGTTGCGGTACCGAGGCCCTGTCCCGGTCTCCCCGCCTGATTGAGAGCATTTTTGGGGCATTTTGTATTATCGCTGGCCGTGGAGTCAGCTGGGGGGAAACCCCGAAGGGCTCAGCACAGCCCGCCCCGTATCCCGGTGCCGCGTGACAGGCCCTATCAGTAACCACTTACTAAATAGAAGAAGAGCAGGCCCTGCAAGTGCCGCATTTTTGAAACTGTTATTTTCATCACATTCAAGGTGCCTAAAAAGACTACTACCACTACTAGTTATTTTTGGTCACACCTAGGAAGTACAGAACCTACAAAAGAACCTTGTCAAAGACATTTCTAAAGAGGAGTCATTGTGTATGTTGGAATTCCTGTCGTTTTGGTCTTGCCTAAATTCAGATAAAGATATCTATATTTTTATAATAACCTGTGTGGTGTCCATTTGTGGTGTTTCACTGTGTTACTGTGGGTGTTGGTGCAAATACTTTACACATTGCCTTGGGGATCAGTCTGTCTGCTCGTGCCAAGCTACCAAGGGGGTGAGTAGGGGTTATCTACAGTGTGTTTCCCCCTTACCCTGACTAGAAGCAAGGGTCCCTATTTGGTCAAAGGTACCTACCTCTGCCAACTAGAGACCCCCATTTCTAACATTGGTGGTCAGCGGTGAGGATTTGAACTTGTATTTGTACTTGACCCACAGTGATTGGTGTACATCACTAGTTTAGCGCAGACCACTACGCAACCACATACTGTGTTTTTTTTTGGTTCTATTTTTGATCTGATCCTTGAGTCATCCACGCATCATGTCTCTAAATGGTAAAGCAGCAAGTGAGGAGGCAGAATTGGAGTTTCACATTGAGGATTTGTATTCCTACAAAGTAGATCAACTCAAGCAATTTTGCAAAGATTCTGGATGTCCCATGAGGAGCAGCTCTAAGAAGGATGAGCTGCAGAAGGCCTTAAGGGCCTGGTGGGAGGCCAAAGAGGCTGAGGAGACAGGTGATGCAGAAGTGGATGAGGATGCACAAGGGGATGGTTTCAGGTCACAGGTGTCCAGAGCAGCCTCCAGGGCTGGCAGCAACCATTCCGCTGGAAGTTTTTTCCCAGAGGAGCTGGAGGAAATCCAAAGGATTAGAGATCATGAGTTAGAAGTCTTGAGGCTCGAGATGGAGATATTGGAAATGGAGAACCAAAAGGCTGCAATGGAAGAAAAGAGATTGCTTGAGGAGAGCAAGAAGATTTATGTTTTGGAAGAATTAAAATTGACCTTGGCACATGAGTTAAGAATGAGGGAGCTTGATTTGGAGCTCGAGAGGCTTGAGGCCTTGAGTGTCTTAGCCAAGAAAGAAGAAAAGTGTGCAGCTCAGGAAGTGAGCTTTGCTGGGTTGGAGGTGGAGTCCAGCTCTGATGGTGGCAGCAAGATTGTGTTATCTAGTGCTGAGGGAGAAGTACACACACCCAGAGATGTGGCGCCTGACTTGAGGGAGGGGGTTAACATACACCAGGGGGTTCAGGTTTATGAGGTATCTCCAGTGGTGTGCAGTGTCCCTGAAGTAGATTGGGGAACTGACACAGGGGATCATATTCCTAGTGGTGGGAGGGACACTCTACTGAGTCTAGATGAGAGGTGCAGGGAGAGGGGTTCCCCCATGGTAGAAGTCCTGGTGTGTGAATGTGGAGACCGCCCAGAAGAGTGTGGGTTGAGTGACAGAGACAGTCAGACACTGTCTTGCCAATCTCAGGAGAGTGGTGTGGGGTACCTGTGTGAGGCACTGGAGGGTGAGGCAAAGGGTAGCTTGGTTAACAACTGTGGGGGGCTGTGTGATTCATTTGTTGGAGAGCATATTTTTAGTCCCTGTTTTCCAGAGCTATGCCAACACCCGGTGGAGTGTGAGTTCTCTGATTCCAGGGAGCTTGGGCTGGAGATAGACCTTTTGGTGGATTCCAGAGGGTCTGAAGAAGCATTTGGGAGTGATCCTAAAGGAGTGGCTCAGGTATCTTCCAAACCTGTGTGGTGGGAGAGGTTCAGAGTAGCCCAGCTAGGTCCCGGTGTAGTGGGAGGGGTGTAGGGGCTCACATCCTGTCTCAGTGGAGAAGGAGTGAGTGTGGGCTGTGTCCCAAGGTGCCCGAAACCCAGTCTCAGGGCCTGAAGGGAACGCCAGGTTGGGGGCCTAGGCTGTACTAGTAGGCCATTTGAGGGGGATCTCCTAGTGTCAGGAGAACCTGGAGCGTCTGTAAACGGAGCCCCAGTGGTTCTGGTGTCTGGCGGTGCCGCTCCTAAGTGGAGGGTGCAGAAGTCCAGATTGGGGGGTGAGAGGGGGAATGAGTCCCCAGTGGAAGAACCAGTGGGTCAGGGGCCAGCCATAAGGGCTGAGTCTCCTAGGAGTGACCATGGTGACACCACTTCTGTCCTGGGGGATCTTCGCGCACTGTCAGATGGACAGCGGTCGGGAGATCTGCGCCAGGCAGACTGTCACACAACACGTGAGTCATGTGTTACCCTTGGGGGGGATACTGTGTGTGTCCCCAGAAGTCCTGGCGTGCCAGGCAAGTGCTCAGCCGCGGGGTTCAGCCCCAAGGTTGGGAGGCCAGGTTCAGTTTCTGCCTGACCTGGAGGGAAGGATGACTGTAAGCAGTGTCCTGACCGGTTTGTCTTCCAGGGGTACCCCTCCAGGTGGGAGGGTGCAGCACTCAGGAAGGGGGTGCAGAGGGAGGGATTCCTCGCCTCTGACCCCGGTGCAACCTGAGGGTTTAGACCCTAGGTTGGGAGACCAGTTGCTGGAGAGAGGTCCAGAACTGGTGGGAGAGTTGTGTTCTGAGGGTGCCTCTCCTGGGAGGAGAGTGCAGGACCCCAGAAGGAGAGGTAGGGGGAGGAGAGCCTCGCCCGTGACCTCCGGTCAGCCTGAGGGTGTGGACCCTGGGCTGGTGGGCCAGTGTCAGGATGCCATACCTGACTCTGCAGGAGGGAAAGTGGAGAAAAGGTGCCAGGCACCTGGGCTACTGCCCCCCACTTTCTGACGCCACAGACGTTAGAGAGGCCTTACAGGCATAAGGCCTGGCTCTCATCACTGTCAGCTGTCAGTGGCCACTGTGGCTGGTTGTCCTGGTGGACACAGTTGCCCCTGGGAGGGGGGCTGGAGTCACACCCTGGGGGTGGACTGGGCCACACCGCTGTGTTGGCCAGGTGGGTACTGTCTACCAGCGCGGACACATCTGTGAGCAAAGTAAGCTTAGACCCTGTACAGATGGGGTCCCCAGGTAAGGAGACGGTCCCCCATGGTTTGGCTTAGTGGGCCCTGAGAGTATGGATAGAGGGATCCAACTGGGTTCAGGAATGCGTAGAACAGGAATAGACCCCTGCTGATCGGGCCAGGTTCCGTGTTCTATCGCCCCAAACAGGGAATCCCATCGAGGTATCGATTGGTCTACCCTGGCTTTAGGCTGGAAGGGGGTTGTGTTGGAAATGGCCCTTTTTGCAGGGTTATCCCTAAACTTTTTGCTTCTTCCTCCTTTGTTTTTCCTGACCTGTGGTTGTTGGCTATAGGACTCTGGGCACTTTGCCACTGCTGATCAGTGCAAAAGGGCATATGCTCTCTGTGTAAATTGTTATTGTGATTGGTTATCCATGATTGGTATATTTGTTTCACCAGTAGGTCCCTAGTAAAGTGCACTGAGTGTGCCAGGGCTGGTAATTCAAATGCTACTAGTGGGCTTGTAGCACTGATTGTGCCACCCACATGAGTAGCGCTGAAAAGAGGTCTCAGGCCTGCCACTGCAGTGCCTGTGAGCAGTTTGTTAACTGCCATGTCGACCTGGCCAGTGTACCCACTTGCCAGGCCTTACCCTTCCCTTTTCTTATACCTAGGACACCCCTATGGTAGGCCCAAGGTACCCCCCTGGGCAGGGTGCAGTGTATGTGAAAGGTAGGACATGTGTGTGTGTGTGTGTAACATGTCCTGATGGTGAAATACTGCCAATTTCGTTTTTCACTATTGAAAGGCTATCTTGCCCATAGGACAAAATGGGGTATGCTGTGTGACATATTACCAGCGGTAATCACCCATTACTACGGAGGCTTTACTCCGCATATCATTACTTCGCAAGCGTTACAACGCATGCGATGTAACAACGCATAGCCTTTACTACGCAAGTTGTTACATCGCATGCGTTGTAACAACGCATGCGTTGTAATGGCTAAACAAACAAGGTACTGCAGTCACTCACCGCTGGTTGCAGGGTTCTTTCAGCGGGACGCGACTTCAGGCAGAACTCCTCCCAGGAAGCGACGCTGCTAGGCTGACCTGGATGAGCGCACCCAGGAAGGTGCGCGATGACAACTGCCTCATTATGGAGGCGTCGGCAGGAAGCGGAGCAAGCAGTGTCCCAGGCAGGGGGAGGTGACAGGGAGCGGCGGCTCAGGGATAGGGAGAGCGGCCCCCGTCGTCATGGAGTGAGGGGGCCATGGGCGCCAAGGAGTCCCGCATAGGGTTCATCACCTACGAGGAGGACGTCAGGAGAGGTAAGCCGGGGGCGTTGTCCTAGGGGGAGGGTCGTGCAGGGGGTAGTTTTTTTAGGTTTTAGGGTAGTGTACTTGTGTTTGTGTAGAGTAGTGTATTTGGGTTTAGGGAAGTGTTGGGGGTCGTGAAGGGTAATGTTTGGGAGTAGGGACAGGACTGGGGGTAGGGGCAGGGTCGTGCTGGGGTAGTGTGTTAGGGTAGTGTTGTGGTGTTTGTGTAGTGTAGGGTAGTGTTTTAGGGTTTAGGGTAGTGTTGGGGGGTCTTGCAGGGTAGTGTTTCAGTGTAGGGACCGGACTGGGGGTAGGGGCAGGGTCGTGCTGGGGGTTGTGTTTTAGAGTTTAGGGTAGTGATGTGGTGTTTGTGTAGTGTAGGGTAGTGTTTTAGGGTTTAGGGTAGTGTCGGGGGTCGTGCAGGGTAGTGTTTCAGTGTAGGGAACGGACTGGGGGTAGGAGCAGGGTCGTGCTGGGGGTAGTGTTTTAGGGTTTAGGGTAGTGATGTGGTGTTTGTGTAGTGTAGGGTAGTGTTTTAGGGTTTAGGGTAGTGTCGGGGGTCGTGCAGGGTAGTGTTTCAGTGTAGGGAACGGACTGGGGGTAGGGGCATGGTCGTGCTGGGGGTAGTGTTTTAGGGTTTAGGGTACTGTTGTGGTGTTAGTGTAGTGTAGGGTAGTGTTTTAGGGTTTAGGGTAGTGTCGGGGTGTCATGCAGGGTAGTGTTTGGGTGTAGGGACAGGACTGGGGGTCGGGGGAAGGTTGTGCAGGGGGTAGTGTTTTAGGGTTTAGGGTAGTGTTGTGGTGTTGTGTAGTGTAGGGTAGTGTTTTAGGGTTTAGGGTAGTGTTGGGGTGTCGTGCAGGGTAGTGTTTGAGTGTAGGGAGCGGGCTGGGGGAAGGGGGATGGTCGTCCAGAGGGTAGTGTTTTAGGGTTTAGGGTAGTGTAGTGGTGTTTGAGTAGTGTTTGGGTGTTTGGGTGTTTGGGTAGTGTTTTAGAGTTTGTTATGTGTAGGGTAGTGTATTTGTATTTAGTATTTAGTGTAGTGTTGGGGTAAATGTCTGTTTTTATTAATAGGCAAGTTTTTAGTTCGCATACATTAACACTTGCAATGTAAAGGTATGCGAACTAAAAACTTGCGTAGTAATGGTATTTGCTAAGTAAAAACTTCGTAGTAAAATGATGCGAAGTAATGGTATGCGAAATAACGAGTCATATTCATTACCAGCATATCTTCCCATAGGAGTGAGATAGAAAATTGGAATCTGGTATCCCTGAACTCAGATTTTAATAACACATCTTTTAGGAAGGATGGTTTTTAAATTCTGTGTTTGAAAATAGCACTTTTAGAAAGTGGCTATTTTCTTGTTCAACCTTTCTGTGTGCCTCTGCCTGTTTGTGGATTGACTGTCTGGTTTGAGAGTGACAGGGGCTGGGGTGGCTCCAGGAGTCTGGGTGAGTCAGCACTAGGCTGAATAGGCCGATCTGCATTTGGAGTGGTGGGAGGAGTAGCACCTGGGCCTGAATGGGGCTGTGCCTGCCTTCCACAATGCTGGCTCCACCTCCTGTGGTGTGTCTGAAGACCCTGGCCCACACTGACAAAGGAAGAAGTTGTGCACTGGCAGAGTGCACCCAGAACTGGTTTAAACTGGGTCCACGACCCCTAGCACATAAAGAACAAAGACTTTTGGGGTATAAAAGTAAGAGCTGAAACCCCTGTAAAATTAGACTACTTTGGAACCAAGGAGGAACCTTTGCTGAGGAGAAAAGCTGAAGGAGAAGTACTGCCCTTGCTGTGTGTCTGGGGTTGGCCTGCAGTTGCTATTTCTGCCAAATGAAGGACAAGGGACTTTGCTGTGTGCTGTGTCCCCCTGCTTGACAAGGACTTTGCTGTGTGCTGTATCCTGAAAAGAAAGTCTCCAAGGGCCTGAGAAGAGCTGGCCTCCTGTTGTGGAAACACAGGGATATAAAAGTTTCCAAGACTACTTCGTGATCATGAGGAACCTCTGCCAAAGAAGAACAGCTGAAGAGACTGAGGAGAAGTACTGCCCTTGCTGTGTGCTCGGGGGCTGGCCTGCAGTTTGCTGATTTAACTGAGGAGAGGACAAGGGACTTTGCTGTGTGCTGTGTCCCCCCCTGCTTACTAAGGACTTTGCTGTGTTCTGTGTCCTGAAGGAACAAGACTCCAAGGGCCTGAGAAGAACTGGCCTCCTGTTATTGAAACTCAGGGATACAAAAGTTTCCAAAGAGCGTCTTGCCTCTGCTGTGTGCATGTGCTTGCACCCAGCTTGTGTCCTGTAAGGAGCCCGTGTGAAGAGGAGCTTTCCTCGTGATCGTCTCTGCCCGTGGTCGTGACCTGCGAGAAGCGCTGAGTGCCTGTTTTCACCGCCGCCGGCCTGTGTGCCCCGAGAGCGCTGTGCATTTCACTGCCGCCGGCCCGTGACCTGCGAGAAGCGCTAGGTGCCTGTTTTCACTGCCCCTGGCCCGAGTCAACCCAGATCGCTATTCAGGGGAAGAGAGCAGCACCGCTGTGTGCGTGTGACAGCGCGCCACAACACCGTGTGCCTGTGTTGCCCATAGCCCGGCTAGCACCGTGACCTTCGTGGGGGCCGACAGCAGAATCATCGAAGTGCGGCGTGTGGGTTATCGGCAAAGCCGCTGTGAGAGGAAAGGCGAACCGTGCTGTAATCCCCAGCCGCGAGGCGTTGCCTAGCAACCGGGGCTCCTCCAGAGACGGATCGCCGAGGGAAAAGGAAGCCGCCCAGCCGGACGTCACGCCGCGTCACGAGGGAAGCCGCGCTCGAGTCGGAAGAAGATCGCCCCGGTCTCCCTGTGCAGCATCTGCCAAGAGAGGGCTCGTCCGTGCCCAAATCCAGGTGCCGGCAGTGACAGAGAACCCACCACCGCAGGTAAGGCTCGCTTCAGCAGTGTGAGGCTGCGAGCCGAACTGTTCCTTCTAAACTTTGCCCGGATTGCGGTCTAGAGTAACGTTGTTGGGGGTTGCGGTGCCGAGGCCCTGTCCCGGTCTCCCCGCCTGATTGAGAGCATTTTTGGGGCATTTTGTATTATCGCTGGCCGTGGAGTCAGCTGGGGGGAAACCCCGAAGGGCTCAGCACAGCCCGCCCCGTATCCCGGTGCCGCGTGACAGGCCCTATCAGTAACCACTTACTAAATAGAAGAAGAGCAGGCCCTGCAAGTGCCACATTTTTGAAACTGTTGTTTTCATCACATTCAAGGTGCCTAAAAAGACTACTACCACTACTAGTTATTTTTGGTCACACCTAGGAAGTACAGAACCTACAAAAGAACCTTTTCAAAGACATTTCTAAAGAGGAGTCATTGTGTATGTTGGAATTCCTGTCGTTTTGGTCTTGCCTAAATTCAGATAAAGATATCTATATTTTTATAATAACCTGTGTGGTGTCCATTTGTGGTGTTTCACTGTGTTACTGTGGGTGTTGGTGCAAATACTTTACACATTGCCTTGGGGATAAGTCTGTCTGCTCGTGCCAAGCTACCAAGGGGGTGAGCAGGGGTTATCTACAGTGTGTTTCCCCCTTACCCTGACTAGAAGTAAGGGTCCCTATTTGGTCAAAGGTACCTACCTCTGCCAACTAGAGACCCCCATTTCTAACATTGGTGGTCAGCGGTGAGGATTTGAACTTGTATTTGTACTTGACCCACAGTGATTGGTGTACATCACTAGTTTAGCGCAGACCACTACGCAACCACATACTGTGTTTTTTTGGTTCTATTTTTGATCTGATCCTTGAGTCATCCACGCATCATGTCTCTAAATGGTAAAGCAGCAAGTGAGGAGGCAGAATTGGAGTTTCACATTGAGGATTTGTATTCCTACAAAGTAGATCAACTCAAGCAATTTTGCAAAGATTCTGGATGTCCCATGAGGAGCAGCTCTAAGAAGGATGAGCTGCAGAAGGCCTTAAGGGCCTGGTGGGAGGCCAAAGAGGCTGAGGAGACAGGTGATGCAGAAGTGGATGAGGATGCACAAGGGGATGGTTTCAGGTCACAGGTGTCCAGAGCAGCCTCCAGGGCTGGCAGCAACCATTCCGCTGGAAGTTTTTTCCCAGAGGAGCTGGAGGAAATCCAAAGGATTAGAGATCATGAGTTAGAAGTCTTGAGGCTCGAGATGGAGATATTGGAAATGGAGAACCAAAAGGCTGCAATGGAAGAAAAGAGATTGCTTGAGGAGAGCAAGAAGATTTATGTTTTGGAAGAATTAAAATTGACCTTGGCACATGAGTTAAGAATGAGGGAGCTTGATTTGGAGCTCGAGAGGCTTGAGGCCTTGAGTGTCTTAGCCAAGAAAGAAGAAAAGTGTGCAGCTCAGGAAGTGAGCTTTGCTGGGTTGAAGGTGGAGTCCAGCTCTGATGGTGGCAGCAAGATTGTGTTATCTAGTGCTGAGGGAAAGGTACACACACCCAGAGATGTGGCGCCTGACTTGAGGGAGGGGGTTAACATACACCAGGGGGTTCAGGTTTATGAGGTAGCTCCAGTGGTGTGCAGTGTCCCTGAAGTAGATTGGGGAACTGACACAGGGGATCATATTCCTAGTGGTGGGAGGGACACTCTACTGAGTCTAGATGAGAGGTGCAGGGAGAGGGGTTCCCCCATGGTAGAAGTCCTGGTGTGTGAATGTGGAGACCGCCCAGAAGAGTGTGGGTTGAGTGACAGAAACAGTCAGACACTGTCTTGCCAATCTCAGGAGAGTGGTGTGGGGCACCTGTGTGAGGCACTGGAGGGTGAGGCAAAGGATAGCTTGGTTAACAACTGTGGGGGGCTGTTAGACCTGGCACCATTGGCGTGGGTCTCCCTTCCATTTTTCGCTGTTGTCTCCTCTGTTTTACTGGTGTTAGATGCTCTGGGCGCTGTGCCACTGCCATTCAGTGTCACAGCGCGAATGCTCCCTGTATAAATATGTCTATGTGAATTGGTATATCCCTGATTGGCTTATTTGGTTTACCTGTTAGTCCCTAGTAGTGTGGCGTATGTGTGCCCAGGGCTGGTAAACCAAATGCTGCTGGTGGGCCTGCAGCACTGATGTGTGCCACCCACAGAAGCAGCTTGTAAAGTGTGTCTCAGACCTGCCACTGCAGTGTCTGTGTGCAGTCCAGAACTGCCATCTTGGCTGTGAAGTGCACTCACTTCCCAGCCCCTGAACCTTCCCTTGGCATCCTGTAAGTCACCCCTATGGTAGGGTGCCTTGTATGTGTAAGGCAGGACATGCCTTGGTGTGTGTAGCATGTCCTGGTAGTGAATTATGCCCCATTTCGTTTTTCACTACTGTAAGGCTACCTGTTCCTCATAGGCTAGAATGGGCAGTTTGACTATTACATTCTATAGTCCTAACTGACCCCAGGAACATGGTAGAAAAACGAATTTAGTATGCCTGAGCTCAGAATATTAAAATACATCTTTTAGTGAAGTTTATTTTTATATTCTGTGTTTGAAAATACCACTTTTAGAAAGTAGGTATTTTCTTGTCTAAGCCTTCCAGTGTGCTCTGCCGTTATGTGTATTGGCTGTCTGGTTTTAGAGGGGCAGGACAGGCTGAGTCAGACCTGGGTTGAATAGAGCGATCTGCATTTAGAGTGTGGGGAGGGGTGGCTCCTTGACCTGAATAGGGCTGTGCCTGGCAAGGTGAATGCTGGCTCCACCTCCCACTGTGTGTCTGCTAGCAGACCCCCTCTTTCTGAAAGGAAGGATGCAGCCTGGTAAACAAAGTGCTCCAGGCCTGAGCAGAACTGGTTCTGGCTAGGTTCAGTGACTGGTATTGCTTTTGGATCTGGAGAGGAAACTCTGTCCGTGCCACTGGAGGAATCTGCAGGAAGTGACTGTCCCTGTGCGGTGTGTTGTTTCTTGCACTGGCCTGCAGCAGTGACCACTGGACCTTGAAGGAGAGGAAAAGGAACTCTTGAGAGAACTTTTATTTGTGTTGCAGCAATTACCCAAGGGCTAGGAAAAGAGCTAGCCTCCTGCTGGAGTCTCAGGCACATCAGACTCCACCACCAACCTCCTGCTTCCTCCCTGCGAGGACTGCTATCTGCTGAGGAGGCTCCTGTGAGTTCCAGGGCCTCTAGTTTGCATCAGAGAAAAGTGGGTAAGAAATCGACGCTAACGCATCTTTGCGGGCCGCTGCAGTCGAGAGCGCTGGGAAAATCATCGCGCTACTGCCGCCGAGGGCCCGCAACACGAAACCATCGCTGACGCCCCTTTGCGAGCCGCTGCAGCCGAGACGCGCTGGAAAGATCATCGCGCTGCTGTCGCCGCGCACTCGCAACCTTTAAAGAAATCATCGCTTCGAGACATCGCAGTGCGGACGCCGTGCGTCCGCCACTTTGATCGCATCGCACCGACTTCGTCGCTCCCTCGCGGAGCGTCTTGTCTTCGCATCGCAACACGATCGCACAGCGCAACAGGATCACTGCATCGACTTCTCCCACGCGGCAAGAAAGTCATCGCATCGGCGGTCCAGCGTGCAGAAGTTGGTTGCATCGTCTCCGCACGCATCCCGCAGATCGGCGCATCATCCTCCCTTGCGGCAAGGATTTCAACGCATCGCCGGCCTCGCGTGCCGAGAATCATCGCTACAGCTTATTTGCGACACTTTGTTGGTTTTGCTACTAAACCCAGGTACTTTGTGAAAGAAAGGGTCGCAGAGACCACTGCTTTGAACTTGAACCTTATTTTTGCAACCTTTGAACTATTTTTGACAGCCCTTCAACAGCTATCCTATTTTTGACAGTATTGTGGCTTTTACAGTTATTGGTCTTGTGATAAATCTGCCTTTATATAAAGATACTTATTTTTATAATAACTACTTGTGTGGTGTCCCTTTGTAGTGTTCCTCACTGTGTTACTGTGTATGATCATAAATGCTTAACACACTGCCTCTGAGATAAGCCTACCTGCTCGTGCTACGTTACCACAGGGTTGAGCAGGGGTATTAAAGAGGGTAGCCCTCTCACTCTGACTTAGGAAGAAGGGTCCCTACTTGGACAGTGGCCAGCCATTGCCAACTAGAGACCCCCATTTCTAACATTGGTGGTCAGCGGTGAGGATCTGGACTTGCATTTATGATCGCATACAGTAATTATAGTGTACACTACTAGTGAGTGCAGACCATAACGTACCGCATACATTTTTTGAGAGTTTTTTTGGATCCTATATTGTAATTGATATTGCCGGTGATTTTTCACCCGCGCACATTTTCTGAGAGTTTTTGGGATCCTATATTGTGATTGATATTGCCGGTGATTCTTCACCCGCGCCCATTTATTGAAAGTTTTTGATCCCCTATTGTAATTGATATTGCCGGTGATTTTTCACCCGCGCACATTTCTGAGAGTTTTAGGATCCTATATTGTGATTGATATTGCCGGTGATTTTTCACCCGCTTACATTTTTTTGAGAAGTTTTCTTCTGTCTTTATTGATATTGCCAGTTATTTCTACAATGGGCAAGCCCAGATCCAATTCCTCAGAGGATCTCTCCTGGGAAGAAGAGAAAATAGAAACCTACAATGCCAAGCAGCTCAAATATTTTTGCAAGCAATTCACAGTCCCTATCTCAGGTCTCACTAGAAGGGAGGAGTATTACAAGGCGCTGAAGGCCTGGCTAGAAGCCAGGGATGCCCCTAAGGATATAGGAGAGCTTGTGGAGGGAGGAGAGCAGCAGGGCGATGTAGTAGACTTAGTAGGAGATCCAGCCCTTTCCAACCCGGGCTCTAGTGTGTCCGCTAAGGGTCTGTCCCCAGAAGAGCTGGAGGACAGGGAGAGAGATAGGCGGCATAATATGGAGATGGCTAAGCTTAAAATGGATGGTCACCGGGACCTAGAGAACAAGAAGTTAGAAATTGAGATTATGAGGATGAAGCTTGAGCATGAGAGAGTATTGAGGGAGTTGGAGATTAAAGCTAAGAGCATGGAAATCTCCCCTCTGGTGGCAGCGTACCTGTAGTGCACCCTGAGAGTAGGGTGTACATACCCAAGGAGGTTATTAAAGATTTCCACAAAAGTGAAGATATTGGGCAATGGTTTGCCGCTTATGAATTAGCCATGGTGTCCCACCGGGTCCCTGAGAAGGATTGGGGAGCGGGGTTGTGGGGACGCTTTGTGAGTGAGGGAGGGATACCTTGTTGGACCTGCCCCCAGAAAGTAGGATGGTTTATGCCCACATGAAGGAAGCGTTGATGACCCGCTATGGTTTGACCCCTGAGATGTATAGGCAGAGGTTTAGGGTCTGTAAGAAGCTAGAGGGTACCACGTGGGTTGAATATGTGTCCTTTTTTGCAGAGCCATGGAACGCTGGGTAAAAGGTAGCAAAGTAGAAACTTTTGCACAGCTTTATGATTTGATTGCATGGGAGCATTTATCTAGTAATTGTTTTCCTGAGCTACGCCAGCACCTAATTGATAGCAAGCTGACTAACCCTAGAAAGCTTGCTGAGGAGGCGGACCGCTGGGTGAGCACCCGGGTCCGCAAGGGTCCAGTGGGAGACGTTGCCAAAGGTGGGCAGGGTCCCCAGCAGAGGAGTGGGGGGGACAAGGGTCAACAGAGGGAGTTCCACCGAGGGTCCCAAAGTAATCCCCCAGGGAACCAAGCAGTGGTGTCCCAGCCCCCCAAGAAAGGAGGACAGGGCCCCCAACAGGTAGGCCTGTTCCCAGGGGGCCCCCATGTGTTACAACTGTGGTCAAGTGGGCCACAGATATTTTGATCCCCAGTGCCCCCAAAGGGGGCCAGTGCACCACCCCGTGCACCACCCCGCCAGATTGCTAGTGTAGCCCTGGGAGAGGAGGAGATGGGTGCCCAAGAGGGGTGGGATCCCGTAGAGTTGACCCTTGTCTCATTAGGGGACTTTGAGATGGTCCCCAAGCCTGCACTGCCTGCTAACACAAAAAAATACAGGCAGTGGGTGACCATCAATGGCCATAGGGTGGAGGCTCTAAGAGACACAGGGGCCAGTGTAACTGCTGTCAGCTCCCGGTTGGTGTCCAAAGAGCAGGTTGTCCCCCATGCATTCTACCCAGTAGTGTCCGCAGACAACTCAGAGAGCCAATGTGAGGTGGCTCAGGTTCCCTTTGAGTGGGGGGGGGGTCTCAGGAACTCTTCAGGTAGCTGTGAGGCCTGCCATGCCTGTGGACTGTCTGCTGGGCAATGATTTAGAGGACTCCCCGTGGGCTACGGTGGAGAGGAAGGCTCACTTAGAGATGTTGGGTCTGCCTGAGTGGGCGTGTGCTACCACTCGGTCCATGGCAGCCAAGGAGGGTGTTGAGAAAGATCTGGAGCCTGAGAATAGGGCCCAGATCCCTGCCTTAGAGAGAAGGGGCAGGGGGCGCGGGAAGCCGGCCCCCTTGGTTCCCACGGCCCAGGAAGGAGCAGACCCTGAGGGGATGCCCTGGAGCCTACCGGGGAGCAGATCACCGAACTGGGGGACCTGCCTGAGCTGACCCATTGGCAGCAGGAAGGGGGACCCACCAGGGAGGAATTTTGTGAACAGCAGAGAGTTTGCCCCTCTCTGGAGGGTATGCGGCGACAGGCTGCAGCCCAGGCAGAAGGTGACATGTCTGGTTCACATCTGATTTATTGGGAGAACAGTCTCCTGTATAGTGAGCCTAAGGTTGCTGAGCCAGGGTCAGCCCGTGTGCTGGTGGTACCCGAGTGCTTCAGAACCTTCCTACTGGGGTTGGCTAATGACATTCCATTGGCAGGACATCTGGGGCAGACCAAGACCTTTGAGAGGCTGGCCGCCCACTTTTATTGGCCCCAGATGCACAAGAGTTCAGACTCTCATTGCAGGACCTGTGAGACTTGCCAGGCAAGTGGGAAGAGTGGGGGAAGATCAAGGCCCCACTCCAGCCCTTTCCAGTTGTGAGTACCCCATTCGAGCGAGTGGGCATTGACATTGTGGGGCCTCTGGACCCCAAGACAGCCATGGGCAACAGGTTCATCCTGGTCTTGGTGGACCATGCCACCCGGTACCCTGAAGCCATCCCGCTCAGGACAGTGACGGCCCCCGTGGTGGGACGTGCACTGATGGGGATTTTCTCCCGTGTGGGATTCCCCAGAGAGGTGGTGTCTGACAGGGGGACCAACTTCATCTCCCAGTACATGAAGTCTCTGTGGAAGGAGTGTGGGGTAACGTATAAGTTCACCACTCCTTACCACCCCCAAGGTAATGGTCTGGTTGAAAGGTTCAACCGGACCTTGAAGGGCATGATCATGGGCCTAGAAGAGCCCCTGAGGCGTAAGTGAGACGTCCTCTTGCCATGCCTGTTGTTTGCCTACCGTGAGGTGCCACAGAAGTCCTTAGGGTTCAGTCCCTTTGAACTCCTCTATGGCCACCCGGTTAGAGGACCTCTGAGTCTGGTCAAGGAAGGCTAGGAGCAATCTCCCAGGAAACCTCCCCAAGATGTATTTAGCTACATGTTGGCCTTCAGGAACCAGACTCGGCGTTTCAGAAAAATTGCTGAGGCAAATCTGGAAGCCAGCCAGGAAGAAATGAAACGTTGGCACGACCAGAATGCCACTCTGGTCGAATTTCAACCTGGTCAGAAGGTTTGGGTACTGGCCCCAGTGGAGCCTTGTGCGCTCCAAGATAAGTGGACCGGTCCCTTTGAGGTGGTGGAGCGCAAAAGTCCAGTTACCTACTTGGTGGACTTTCAGTCTCCCAGGAACCCTTGCGGGTCCTGCATGTGAACCGCCTAAAGCCCCACTTTGAGAGGTCTGAAGTGGGCATGCTTCTTGCCACAGATGATGGGGTTGAGGAGGAGAGTGAGCCTCTCCCTGACCTCCTGTGTGCAGAAGAGAAGGATGGGTCAGTGGAGGGTGTGATCCTCTCCACCACACTGACCCCTGAGCAGCAGAGAGATTGTCACCACCTGTTGGGGCAATTTTCTGATTTGTTCTCCCTGGTACCTGGTGTCACTGATTGGTGCGTCCATGAGGTGGATACCGGGGACAGTTCTCCTGTCAAGCACAAGGCTTACAGGGTAACTGACAGGGTCAGGGCTTGCATTAAGGAGGAGGTCTCCAAAATGTTCGCCCTAGGGGTGGTTGAGTCCTCTAGCAGCCCCTGGTCCAGCCCCGTGGTCTTGGTACCAAAAGCTGTGACGCCTGGTGCCACTCCTGAACTTAGGTTCTGTGTGGACTACCGAGGTCTCAATTCGGTCACCAAGACCGACGCGCACCCCATCCCCAGAGCTGATGAGCTCATAGACCGGTTAGGGGCTGCCCGGTACCTCAGCACGTTTGATCTGACGTCTGGGTACTGGCAGATCGCCTTAACTGATGGGGCAAAGGAGAGGTCAGCATTCTCCACACCAGATGGGCACTACCAGTTCCGTGTGATGCCCTTTGGGATGAAGAATGCCCCTGCCACCTTCCAGAGATTGGTCAACCAGGTGTTGGTTGGGCTGGAGGCTTTCAGTGCTGCCTACCTAGATGACATTGCAGTGTTTAGTTCCTCCTGGGAGGACCACTTGCGCCACCTCTGGGAAGTGTTGATGGCGCTGCACAGAGCAGGCCTCACAATCAAGGCCAGTAAGTGCCAGATTGGGCAGGGTTCTGTGGTGTACTTGGGACACCAGGTGGGGAGCGGCCAGGTGGCGCCCTGCAGCCCAAGATTGAAACCATCCTGGCTTGGGAGCCCCCAAGGACCCAGACCCAGGTGAGGGCCTTCTTAGGACTCACAGGTTATTACAGGAGGTTTGTCAAGGGGTATGGCAACATTGTTGCACCCTTGACTGAGCTGACTTCCAAGAAGCGGCCAAAGATTGTGAACTGGACTGACACCTGTCAGAAAGCCTTTGATGCCCTCAAAACTGCTATGTGTACAGCACCCGTACTCCAGGCGCCCAATTTTGCTAAGGAATTTGTTGTCCAGACAGACGCTTCAGAGCATGGGGTGGGGGCCGTTCTGTCACAGATAAATGAGGAGGGACTAGACCAACCTGTAGCCTTCATCAGTAGGAGGTTACTTCCACGGGAACAGAGGTGGAGTGCAATTGAGCGTGAGGCATTTGCTGTGGTCTGGGCACTGAAGAAGCTGAGACCATACCTGTTTGGGACTCACTTCCGGGTTCAGACAGACCACAGGCCCCTCAGATGGTTGATGCAGATGAGGGGTGAGAATCCCAAGTTGTTGAGGTGGTCCATTTCCCTACAGGGTATGGACTTCACGGTGGAACACCGCCCTGGTACAGAACACGCCAATGCTGATGGTCTGTCCAGATTTTTCCGCCTTAGCGATGAGAACTTCCAAGGGGATGGGTAGTTCTCCCCACATTTCAGCTGGAGGGGACGTGTGTTAGACCTGGCACCATTGGCGTGGGTCTCCCTTCCATTTTTCGCTGTTGTCTCCTCTGTTTTACTGGTGTTAGATGCTCTGGGCGCTGTGCCACTGCCATTCAGTGTCACAGCGCGAATGCTCCCTGTATAAATATGTCTATGTGAATTGGTATATCCCTGATTGGCTTATTTGGTTTACCTGTTCGTCCCTAGTAGTGTGGCCTATGTGTGCCCAGGGCTGGTAAACCAAATGCTGCTGGTGGGCCTGCAGCACTGATGTGTGCCACCCACAGAAGCAGCTTGTAAAGTGTGTCTCAGACCTGCCACTGCAGTGTCTGTGTGCAGTCCAGAACTGCCATCTTGGCTGTGAAGTGCACTCACTTCCCAGCCCCTGAACCTTCCCTTGGCATCCTGTAAGTCACCCCTATGGTAGGGTGCCTTGTATGTGTAAGGCAGGACATGCCTTGGTGTGTGTAGCATGTCCTGGTAGTGAATTATGCCCCATTTCGTTTTTCACTACTGTAAGGCTACCTGTTCCTCATAGGCTAGAATGGGCAGTTTGACTATTACATTCTATAGTCCTAACTGACCCCAGGAACATGGTAGAAAAACGAATTTAGTATGCCTGAGCTCAGAATATTAAAATACATCTTTTAGTGAAGTTTATTTTTATATTCTGTGTTTGAAAATACCACTTTTAGAAAGTAGGTATTTTCTTGCCTAAGCCTTCCAGTGTGCTCTGCCGTTATGTGTATTGGCTGTCTGGTTTTAGAGGGGCAGGACAGGCTGAGTCAGACCTGGGTTGAATAGAGAGATCTGCATTTAGAGTGTGGGGAGGGGTGGCTCCTTGATCTGAATAGGGCTGTGCCTGGCAAGGTGAATGCTGGCTCCACCTCTCACTGTGTGTCTGCTAGCAGACCCCCTCTTTCTGAAAGGAAGGATGCAGCCTGGTAAACAAAGTGCTCCAGGCCTGAGCAGAACTGGTTCTGGCTAGGTTCAGTGACTGGTATTGCTTTTGGATCTGGAGAGGAAACTCTGTGCGTGCCACTGGAGGAATCTGCAGGAAGTGACTGTCCCTGTGCTGTGTGTTGTTTCTTGCACTGGCCTGCAGCAGTGACCACTGGACCTTGAAGGAGAGGAAAAGGAACTCTTGAGAGAACTTTTATTTGTGTTGCAGCAATTACCCAAGGGCTAGGAAAAGAGCTAGCCTCCTGCTGGAGTCTCAGGCACATCAGACTCCACCACCAACCTCCTGCTTCCTCCCTGCGAGGACTGCTATCTGCTGAGGAGGCTCCTGTGAGTTCCAGGGCCTCTAGTTTGCATCAGAGAAAAGAGGGTAAGAAATCGACGCCAACGCATCTTTGCGGGCCGCTGCAGTCGAGAGCGCTGGGAAAATCATCGCGCTACTGCCGCCGAGGGCCCGCAACACGAAACCATCGCTGACGCCCCTTTGCGAGCCGCTGCAGCCGAGACGCGCTGGAAAGATCATCGCGCTGCTGTCGCCGCGCACTCGCAACCTTTAAAGAAATCATCGCTTCGAGACATCACAGTGCGGACGCCGTGTGTCCGCCACTTTGATCGCATCGCACCGAATTTCGTCGCTCCCTCGCGGAGCGTCTTGTCTTCGCATCGCAACACGATCGCACAGCGCAACAGGATCACCGCATCGACTTCTCCCACGCGGCAAGAAAGTCATCGCATCGGCGGTCCAGCGTGCAGAAGTTGGTCGCATCGTCTCCGCACGCATCCCGCAGATCGGCGCATCATCCTCCCTTGCGGCAAGGATTTCAACGCATCGCCGGCCTCGCGTGTCGAGAATCATCGCTACAGCTTATTTGCGACACTTTGTTGGTTTTGCTACTAAACCCAGGTACTTTGTGAAAGAAAGGGTCGCAGAGACCACTGCTTTGAACTTGAACCTTATTTTTGCAACCTTTGAACTATTTTTGACAGCCCTTCAACAGCTATCCTATTTTTGACAGTATTGTGGCTTTTACAGTTATTGGTCTTGTGATAAATCTGCCTTTATGTAAAGATACTTATTTTTATAATAACTACTTGTGTGGTGTCCCTTTGTAGTGTTCCTCACTGTGTTACTGTGTATGATCATAAATGCTTAACACACTGCCTCTGAGATAAGCCTACCTGCTCGTGCTACGTTACCACAGGGTTGAGCAGGGGTATTAAAGAGGGTAGCCCTCTCACTCTGACTTAGGAAGAAGGGTCCCTACTTGGACAGTGGCCAGCCATTGCCAACTAGAGACCCCCATTTCTAACAGGGGCTGTGTGATTCATTTGTTGGAGAGCATATTTTTAGTCCCTGTTTTCCAGAGCTATGCCAACACCCGGTGGAGTGTGAGTTCTCTGATTCCAGGGAGCTTGGGCTGGAGATAGACCTTTTGGTGGATTCCAGAGGGTCTGAAGAAGCATTTGGGAGTGATCCTAAAAGGAGTGGCTCAGGTATCTTCCAAACCTGTGTGGTGGGAGAGGTTCAGAGTAGCCCAGCTAGGTCCCGGTGTAGTGGGAGGGGTGTAGGGGCTCACATCCTGTCTCAGTGGAGAAGGAGTGAGTGTGGGCTGTGTCCCAAGGTGCCCGAAACCCAGTCTCAGGGCCTGGAGGGTTCCCTAAGGGAACGCCAGGTTGGGGGCCTAGGCTGTACTAGTAGGCCATTTGAGGGGATCTCCTAGTGTCAGGAGAACCTGGAGCGTCTGTAAACGGAGCCCCAGTGGTTCTGGTGTCTGGTGGTGCCGCTCCTAAGTGGAGGGTGCAGAAGTCCAGATTGGGGGGTGAGAGGGGGAATGAGTCCCCAGTGGAAGAACCAGTGGGTCAGGGGCCAGCCATAAGGGCTGAGTCTCCTAGGAGTGACCATGGTGACACCACTTCTGTCCTGGGGGATCTTCGCGCACTGTCAGATGGACAGGGGTCGGGAGATCTGCGCCAGGCAGACTGTCACACAACACGTGAGTCATGTGTTACCCTCGGGGGGGATACTGTGTGTGTCCCCAGAAGTCCTGGCGTGCCAGGCAAGTGCTCAGCCGCGGGGTTCAGCCCCAAGGTTGGGAGGCCAGGTTCAGTTTCTGCCTGACCTGGAGGGAAGGATGACTGTAAGCAGTGTCCTGACCGGTTTGTCTTCCAGGGGTACCCCTCCAGGTGGGAGGGTGCAGCACTCAGGAAGGGGGTGCAGAGGGAGGGATTCCTCGCCTCTGACCCCGGTGCAACCTGAGGGTTTAGACCCTAGGTTGGGAGACCAGTTGCTGGAGAGAGGTCCAGAACTGGTGGGAGAGTTGTGTTCTGAGGGTGCCTCTCCTGGGAGAAGAGTGCAGGACCCCAGAAGGAGAGGTAGGGGGAAAAGAGCCTCACCCGTGACCTCCGGTCAGCCTGAGGGTATGGACCCTGGGCTGGTGGGCCAGTGTCAGGATGCCACACCTGACTCGGCAGGAGGGAAAGTGGAGAAAAGGTGCCAGGCACCTGGGGCTACTGCCCCCCACTTTCTGACGCCACAGAGGTTAGAGAGGCCTTACAGGCATACGGCCTGGCTCTCATCACTGACAGCTGTCAGTGGCCACTGTGGCTGGTTGTCCTGGTGGACAGAGTTGCCCCTGGGAGGGGGGCTGGAGTCACACCCTGGGGGTGGACTGGGCCACACCGCTGTGTTGGCCAGTTGGGTACTGTCTACCAGTGCGGACACATCTGTGAGCAAAGTAAGCTTAGACCCTGTACAGATGGGGTCCCCAGGCGAGGAGACGGGTCCCCCATGGTTTGGCTTAGTGGGCCCTGAGAGTATGGATAGAGGGATCCAACTGGGTTCAGGAATGCGTAGAACAGGAATAGACCCCTGCTGATCGGGCCAGGTTCCGTGTTCTATCGCCCCAAACAGGGAATCCCATCGAGGTATCGATTGGTCTACCCTGGCTTTAGGCTGGAAGGGGGTTGTGTTGGAAATGGCCCTTTTTGCAGGGTTATCCCTAAACTTTTTGCTTCTTCCTCCTTTGTTTTTCCTGACCTGTGGTTGTTGGCTATAGGATTCTGGGCACTTTGCCACTGCTGATCAGTGCAAAGGGCATATGCTCTCTGTGTAAATTGTTATTGTGATTGGTTATCCATGATTGGTATATTTGTTTTACCAGTAGGTCCCTAGTAAAGTGCACTGAGTGTGCCAGGGCTGGTAATTCAAATGCTACTAGTGGGCTTGTAGCACTGATTGTGCCACCCACATGAGTAGCGCTGAAAACAGGTCTCAGGCCTGCCACTGCAGTGCCTGTGAGCAGTTTGTTAACTGCCATGTCGACCTGGCCAGTGTACCCACTTGCCAGGCCTTACTCTTCCCTTTTCTTATACCTAGGACACCCCTATGGTAGGCCCAAGGTACCCCCCTGTGCAGGGTGCAGTGTATGTGAAAGGTAGGACATGTGTGTGTGTGTGTGTAACCTGCCCTGATGGTGAAATACTGCCAATTTCGTTTTTCACTATTGAAAGGCTATCTTGCCCATAGGACAGAATGGGGAATGCTGTGTGACATATTACCAGCGGTAATCACCCATTACTACGGAGGCTTTACTCCGCATACCATTACTTCGCAAGCGTTACAACGCATGCGATGTAACAACGCATAGCCTTTACTACGCAAGTTGTTACATCGCATGCGTTGTAATGGCTAAACAAACAAGGTACTGCAGTCACTCACTGCTGGTTGCAGGGTTCTTTCAGCGGGACGCGACTTCAGGCAGAACTCCTCCCAGGAAGCGACGCTGCTAGGCTGACCTGGATGAGCGCACCCAGGAAGGTGCGCGATGACAACTGCCTCATTATGGAGGCGTCGGCAGGAAGCGGAGCGAGCAGCGTCCCAGGCAGGGGGAGGTGACAGGGAGCGGCGGCTCAGGGATAGGGAGAGCGGCCCCCGTCGTCATGGAGTGAGGGGGCCATGGGCGCCAAGGAGTCCCGCATAGGGTTCATCACCTACGAGGAGGACGTCAGGAGAGGTAAGCCGGGGGCGTTGTCCTAGGGGGAGGGTCGTGCTGGGGGTAGTGTGTTAGGGTTTAGGGTAGTGTTGTGGTGTTTGTGTAGTGTAGGGTAGTGTTTTAGGGTTTAGGGTAGTGTTGGGGGGTCTTGCAGGGTAGTGTTTCAGTGTAGGGACCGGACTGGGGGTAGGGGCAGGGTCGTGCTGGGGTAGTGTTTTAGAGTTTAGGGTAGTGATGTGGTGTTTGTGTAGTGTAGGGTAGTGTTTTTGGGTTTAGGGTAGTGTTGGGGGTCGTGCAGGGTAGTGTTTCAGTGTAGGGAACGGACTGGGGGTAGGGGCAGGGTCTTGCTGGGGGTAGTGTTTTAGGGTTTAGGGTAGTGATGTGGTGTTTGTGTAGTGTAGGGTAGTGTTTTAGGGTTTAGGGTAGTGTCGGGGGTCATGCAGGGTAGTGTTTCAGTGAAGGGAACAGACTGGGGGTAGGGGCATGGTTGTGCTGGGGGTAGTGTTTTAGGGTTTAGGGTACTGTTGTGGTGTTAGTGTAGTGTAGGGTAGTGTTTTAGGGTTTAGGGTAGTGTCGGGGTGTCATGCAGGGTAGTGTTTGGGTGTAGGGACAGGACTGGGGGTCGGGGGAGGGTTGTGCAGGGGGTAGTGTTTTAGGGTTTAGGGTAGTGTTGTGGTGTTGTGTAGTGTAGGGTAGTGTTTTAGGGTTTAGGGTAGTGTTGGGGTGTCGTGCAGGGTAGTGTTTGAGTGTAGGGAGCGGGCTGGGGGAAGGGGGAGAGTCGTCCAGAGGGTAGTGTTTTAGGGTTTAGGGTAGTGTAGTGGTGTTTGAGTAGTGTAAGGTAGTGTAGTGTTTGGGTGTTTGGGTGTTTGGGTAGTGTTTTAGAGTTTGTTATGTGTAGGGTAGTGTATTTGTATTTAGTATTTAGTGTAGTGTTGGGGTAAATGTCTGTTTTTATTACTAGGCAAGTTTTTAGTTCGCATACATTAACACTTGCAATGTAAAGGTATGCGAACTAAAAACTTGCGTAGTAATGGTATTTGCTAAGTAAAAACTTCATACTAAAATGATGCGAAGTAATGGTATGCGAAATAACTAGTCATATTCATTACCAGCATATCTTCCCATAGGAGTGAGATAGAAAATTGGAATCTGGTATCCCTGAACTCAGATTTTAATAACACATCTTTTAGGAAGGATAGTATTTAAATTCTGTGTTTGAAAATAGCACTTTTAGAAAGTGGCTATTTTCTTGTTCAACCTTTCTTTGTGCCTCTGCCTGTTTGTGGATTGACTGTCTGGTTTGAGAGTGACAGGGGCTGGGGTGGCTCCAGGAGTCTGGGTGAGTCAGCACTAGGCTGAATAGGCCGAGCTGCATTTGGAGTGGTGGGAGGAGTAGCACCTGGGCCTGAATGGGGCTGTGCCTGCCTTCCACAATGCTGGCTCCACCTCCTGTGGTGTGTCTGAAGACCCTGGCCCACACTGACAAAGGAAGCAGTTGTGCACTGGCAGAGTGCACCCAGAACTGGTTTGAACTGGGTCCAGGACCCCTAGCACATAAAGAACAAAGACTTTTGGGGTATAAAAGTAAGAGCTAAAACCCCTGTAAAATTAGACTACTTTGGAACCAAGGAGGAACCTTTGCTGAGGACAAAAGCTGAAGGAGAAGTACTGCCCTTGCTGTGTGTCTGGGGTTGGCCTGCAGTTGCTATTTCTGCCAAATGAAGGACAAGGGACTTTGCTGTGTGCTGTGTCCCCCTGCTTTACAAGGACTTTGCTGTGTGCTGTATCCTGAAAAGAAAGTCTCCAAGGGCCTGAGAAGAGCTGGCCTCCTGTTGTGGAAACACAGGGATATAAAAGTTTCCAAGACTACTTCGTGATCAAGAGGAACCTCTGCCAAAGAAGAACAGCTGAAGAGACTGAGGAGAAGTACTGCCCTTGCTGTGTGCTCTGGGGCTGGCCTGCAGTTTGCTGATTTAACTGAGGAGAGGACAAGGGACTTTGCTGTGTGCTGTGTCACCCCTGCTTGCTAAGGACTTTGCTGTGTGCTGTGTCCTGAAGGAACAAGTCTCCAAGCGCCTGAGAAGAGCTGGCCTCCTGTTATTGAAACTCAGGGATACAAAAGTTTCCAAAGAGCGTCTTGCCTCTGCTGTGTGCACGTGCTTGCACCCAGCTTGTGTCCTGCAAGGAGCCCGTGTGAAGAGGAGCTTTCCTCGTGATCGCCTCTGCCCGTGGTCGTGACCTGCAAGAATCGCTGAGTGCCTGTTTTCACCGCCGCCGGCCCGTGAGCCCCGAGAGCGCTGTGCATTTCACCGCCGCCGGCCCATGACCTGCGAGAAGCGCTAGGTGCCTGTTTTCACTGCCCCCGGCCCGAGTCAACCCAGATCGCTATTCAGGGGAAGAGAGCAGCACCGCTGTGTGCGTGTGACAGCGCGCCACAACACCGTGTGCCTGTGTTGCCCATAGCCCGGCTAGCACCGTGACCTTTGTGGGGGCCGACAGCGGAATCATCAAAGTGCGGCGTGTGGGTTATCGGCAAAGCCACTGTGAGAGGAAAGGTGAGCCGTGCTGTAATCCCCGGCCGCGAGGTGTTGCCTAGCAACCGGGGCTCCTCCAGAGACGCATCGCTGAGGGAAAAGAAAGCCGCCCAGCCGGACGTCACCGCCGCGTCACGAGGGAAGCCGCGCTCGAGTCGGAAGAAGATCGCCCCGGTCTCCCCGTGCAGCGTCTGCCAAGAGAGGACTCATCCGCGCCCAAATCCAGGTGCCGGCAGTGACAGAGAACCCACCACCGCAGGTAAGGCTCGCTTCAGCAGTGTGAGGCTGCAAGCCAAACTGTTCCTTCTAAACTTTGCCCGGATTGCGGCCCGAAGTAACATAGTTGGGGGTTGCGGTACCGAGGCCCTGTCCCGGTTTCCCCGCCTGATTGAGAGCATTTTTGGGGCATTTTGTATTATCGCTGGCCGTGGAGTCAGCTGGGGGGAAAGCCCGAAGGGCTCAGCACAGCCCGCCCCGTATCCCGGTGCCGCGTGACAGGCCCTATCAGTAACCACTTACTAAATAGAAGAAGAGCAGGCCCTGCAAGTGCTGCATTTTTGAAACTGTTGTTTTCATCACATTCAAGGTGTCTAAAAAGACTACTACCACTACTAGTTATTTTTGGTCACACCTAGGAAGTACAGAACCTACAAAAGAACCTTGTCAAAGACATTTATAAATAGGAGTCATTGTGTATGTTGGAATTCCTGTTGTTTTGGTCTTGCCTAAAGTCAGATAAAGATATCTATATTTTTATAATAACATGTGTGGTGTCCATTTGGGGTGTTTCACTGTGTTACTGCAAATACTTTACACATTGCCTTGGGGATAAGCCTGGCTGCTCGTGCCAAGCTACCAAGGGGGTGAGCAGGGGTTATCTACAGTGTGTTTTCCCCCTTACCCTGACTAGAAGCAAGGGTCCCTATTTGGTCAAAGGTACCTACCTCTGCCAACTAGAGACCCCCAGTTCTAACAGCACTGTGTATCTGTATTTGATGAGCGTTCAACTTAATGACTGAAATTTTAGATAAACTTATTATTATTATTATTCAGAGTCTGTGGTTATTTCACTAAGAATTTTAGTTAAGAAGTTGTTAATATCACCATCAACTAACTCAACTAATGGTCCATTGACCAGAGGAACAGTGTTGATTTGTGAAGATTAGTTAGCCATTGAAATGATACTGTAATTGATTTGTGGTTACAGAGAAATAACTAATCAGAACTTAAGTGAATTATAAAACTTGACCCCCCAGCGGATTGGCCAGGGAATGCAAATGACATATTTGGATAAATGTATATAGGCCCACTGAAAATTCAGTTTTTGTGTAAAATATCCAAACCTGGCCTCTTCGCGCTGGATCAGTTTTTCTGGTAGCAGAGTTATGGTTATTATTGATTAATTTGGTTAATTATTGATTATTGATTATTGACTATACGTTCTTAACATGAAAAGTTAGTGTCCTGTTCTATGTTGTCTGGAAGTACAGGTACAGAGATACCTGGGAATCCCGGGAATGGAATTTTGAAGAGTGTGGTAAGGAAATCACACTGCAGAAGGTTACTCGTCTGTTGTCATAATACCTAAAAGCTACGGAGGGCTGTAGGTGTTATATTAGGGACTATTTCGTATAAAAGCCGAGAGTGAGTGATAGCGAAGGGTCCACCTGTGAAACTTTGGCCTTACCCGAAGGAGGAGTATCCCTAGAGGAGTAATAGGTCCTCCCGAGCTTAAGTGAAGGGTAAACAGTGGTTTTTACTCGCAGTGTAAGGAAGTACTTTCTCTTTGAAGCAAGTGAATAAACTATCTTTGAATTAGCGGAGCAGAAAGAGTAGCACTGTTTTTACGTTGTTACTAACAAGAAAATTTATTAAGAAAGTTTAGAAAATACATTGTCGTATTACCTTGTGAAGGGAGGGTCAGTAGCAGGAGTCATACTGACGTCACAGAGAGCCGCGCTGGTATTGGTTGAGACAGCGGGCGTGTAACAAGTGCCGATTGTAAAGGGAGGGTCAGTAGTAGGAGTAATACTGACGTCATAAAAAGCTGCGCTGGCATTGGTCAGACAAGTGGGTGTGTGGAAAGCTCTGATTGGTTGGCAGACATGAACCGCGCAGGTATTGGTTGTGGAAGAAATACGTAGTGAGCTTCAATTGGACTGTTGGTGTGAGTCGCGCTGGTATAGGACAAGAGTTGGCGAATAGGAAACGAGAGAGATACGGAAGAGTTTCTAAGTTTGGTTACTGAAACAACTAGTTACAGGGATTGGAAGAATGAAGCTAATTAATAAAATCAAAAATTTCTTTAAAAAGGATAAACGTGTAGTAACAAGAGAAAGAATTCTTATGCCACCTCCGAATACGCCTGCTTCCTTTATGATGTTGGAACAAGGATATCATACTTGTGTTTGGTTGGAAAATTAGGTGGAGTATACGAAAGGCGATGGTGTTCTAGCTTTCCCTGAAAATGGTACGTTTAATGTAGGGATTCTTCAGAATTTGAGAAATCGGATGAATTCATTAGAACCTAGCACTAGGTTAACGCAGTATGAAGCTTTGGAAGAATGGGAAGTTGAGGCATTTGAACGAGAGAAATACAGAGGAGGTAGAAGAATAAATAGAGGATTTTTCCCCAGATATCCGTTTGATACTCGAGGAGATGAGATGAAAAGATGGAGGAGAGCGGTAGTAACAGAAGGGTTGTATCCAGTATTGATGGCTGAGGATCAAGTAGGGAGTAAATGTAAAGAAAAAATTAAACACACAGGTATGGCAGGAACAGACTGTGATGAAACTGATGATGAGTTATTAGAGGACATTTTAGTTAAAAGACCTCCACCTTATCAAGAAAATGCTGGAGAGGCAACTCCAAGTGCACCAATGATGAGAACTCCATTAGTTCCACAGGTTTTATATGATCCAACAGATACAGGAAAAGGAAAGGGATGCATTGAATAGAACAAAAGAAGAGATAATTCAGAAAATAAATCAGTTAGGTTTAAATGCTGAAGCCTTGACAGTACCAGTAACGATAGGTCCGGTTATTCCATTATATGGGGATAAACGAGACACCCCGAGATTACAAACAGTGACAGTCCCACAAAATAATGTTAGAAAAGAGGTAGTAATGTCAGAAGATCTAACAAGTGAGAGTGATTCAAATATCTTGTTACTAGATCTCCCTAATATTGAAACAGTGACTGAAACCCGGAAGAGAGGTTCACCAGTGACTAAAAGAAGAAAGGAACTGATTGTCACTCCAGTAGCAGGAAATTCTAAAGGATTTTCGCCAGATCTAGTGGAGTGGGCGAAAGGGTTAGACAAGAAGAGACCCCAAACACCAAGTATAGATGAGGCCAAGTTGAAAGTGGATTTGGAAGAAATGATCATTGGTACAATAAGCCCAGATAGATTAGGTACATACAGAGATGATGAATTGTTGTTTTTGTGTAAAAGTGTAACATGGAGAGAAAGAATCTGCATGAGAAAATAGTAGAAATTGCTTCAGAATTTGGAAAGGATGTAGAAAAATCGAAATTATTGCAGAAACCATATAGGGCAGAATTTACTGAAAAGGATTTAGAAAGTTTGAATGTGTCAAGAAGGAGATTACAGATCAAAGAATTAATGAATATCTTGAAGAAATGGGGAGATGCAGACAGATGGAGAGGTAGATGGACAAGGAAAAGGGATGAGGCAGCTACAAAGGAAGCATCTGCATTCCCATTAAGAGAAACAGAACAGGTTGAAAGAGTGTATCCAATGAGAGAAGTTCCTGGTGGTGGATATGTTCATGTTCCTTGGTCTAGACAGGATATTTTGTCTTTTACGAATGATTTTCCCAGATTAAGGGAGAAACCAGTTGAATGGTACAAGCAGGTAGAGAGGTTTGTGAAAGTTTCAAAGGTATTATTAAAGGATTTGGATGGCCTGTTTGATATAGTAGTACCAACTGATTTGTGGACAGAATGTAAGATTACGGTTGATTGGCCAACTAAAGAGTATCCAAGAGATGCAAAGACAGGTGTACCTTCGGAAGATGTGATGAAAAACTATCAGCAAGTGATTACTTTTTTGAAAGGGAAAATTCCTCCAAAGGAAACGGATTGGGTTAAAATAGATAGAACAACTCAAGAACCAAAGGAGTCAGTGCATGCGTATTATGAAAGGCTGTTACAAGTATTTAAACAGTATAGTGGATTTGAAAATATTGGTGATAAGGATATGGGACATTGTGTACAGGTTTGTGTATGGATTGAGATCAGAAATTAGTCAGATGATTCAGCAGCATATGCTTTGCTGGCAAAGTAAGCCTATTGATGACATCCTGAAGTATGCGAAGTATTGTAGTGATGATATTGACGCAAAACACAAGAAATTGAAAGAAAAGTTGATGTAGGCACAAGTGAAGTTGGTGGAACACCAAGAGGCAAGTACTGGTTCTCAAAATGATAACCAGTCGAATGACCAGAATCAGAATAGTCAGGGATCGAATGGAAATAAAGGAAAAGGGCGAATGAGTAGAGAAGAAGCGAAAAAGAAGTTTCCTTGTCATGCGTGCGGAAAGCACGGACATTGGAAGAATGAGTGTAGAAACGTTCAACAGAATAATGGGGTAAATCAAAATTTAAATCCACAGAAGCAGAATGAGGTGGTTGTGAACCAGCAGCAACAGGTAGTTACTCCACAGTTACAAGTGCCACAAGCCCCTATGCCCAACTGTATGAACGCTCAAGTGCAGAGATACAGTGTGAACAGCGGATTTCGTGGAGAGAGTGGTAAGAATACACAAACAGTTCAACAATATTGGATGCACAGTAATGAGAGTGATTCGGATGTTTCTCAATGACGGTGCCTGAGGGGGGAGGAAGAATGCGTGCTTGGCGCATCCTTGGTGGTAGATCAGTCAGGTCCATTTGTTGATGGAAAAGTGGAAGGTAATGACATCACTTTCCTAGTGGATACTGGTGCTACCCGTTCTACTGTGAGAGCAGCAGAAATTCCAAACCTACCCTCTCGGGAGAAACTATCCAAGTTGTAGGAGTCTCAAATAAGCAAATAAAAACCCCGGTTACTAAACCAATAAAAGTGAATATCGGAAATTTCAAAGACATGCATCGGTTTGTGGTGTGTGATTCAAGCCCAGTTAACTTGTTAGGGAGGGATTTGTTGTGTAAAATGAACTGTACCATCTATTGTACACCTGATGGTATTGCTTTCCAAACACCTGATGAAGATACCGCTTTCAAGATGATGCTAGCAAAACAAGGAACAGAAGTGAATGAGATGTTTTCACTTCTGACTGAAAGCAGTCTGCCTGATGAGCTGAGAGATAAAGTGAGATCAGATGTGTGGGATTTTTCAGGAAAAGAAATTGGTCTGATGGCAAATGTAGACCCAATTAAAATAATGGTGAAAGAAGGTGCGATTTATCCAAACACACGACATTACAAAATGAGTCCAGAAGTAAAAGCAGGAGTTGCTCCAGTAATTGATCAGATGATTGAACAAAGTATTTTGAGAGAAATAATGGGCAGTCCTTGTAATTCGCCAATCATGGGACTTAAAAAGCCTAGTGGCAAATATAGGATAGTGCAAGATTTAAGGAAAATCAATAAGATAGTAGTACCCTGTTGTCCAGTAGTACCAAATCCAGCAGTAATTCTTTATCAGATACCTTGGGATGCACATTGGTATACAGTGATTGATTTGTGCCAAGCATTCTTCTCGATTCCTTTGCACATAGATAGCCAATATCTTTTTGCATTTCGGTTCGAAGACCGTGTTTTGGCATGGTGCTGAGTTCCTCAAGGGTACACAGAGAGTCCCTCGATTTTCAATCAAATCTTGAAAAAGTATTTGGAAACATTGGTTATGCAGGAAATTCAGTTTTGGTTCAGTACATTGATGACCTATTGGTGGCATCAAAGACAAGAGAGGCCTGTGTCACAGACACAATTGCCTTACTGAACCATTTGGCAGAAGGTGGACACAAGGTGTCACCAGAAAAATTACAGTTTTGCCGAAAAGAAGTCCAATATTTGGGACACAAGATAGAAAAAGGAGTTAGAAAAGTGACACCAGAGAGAATAAAAGTGATTCGACAGATGAATTTGCCTAAAACTAAGAAAGAAGTACAAATGTTTTTGGGAGTGATTGGATACTGTCGTCAATGGATCAGTGGATTTTCATTGCTTGCAAAACCCCTAATAAAATTGACACAAAAGGATGTGATTGATCCGATTGAATGGGATGATGAAAGTGAGGATGCATTCATAAAACTGAAGAATTGTTTGTGTTAAGCACCAGCATTAGGAATGCCTGACTATACGAAAGAATTTGCTTTGTTCTGCTGTGAGAGGGAAGGATGTGCGCTTTCAGTGTTAACCCAAAGACATGGATTGATGCGACGTCCACTGGCATATTTTTCTGCCACTCTGGATTCTGTGGCTGCAGCATTGCCTGGCTGCTTAAAAGCAGTAGCTGCTACTTGTGTGAGTCTGGAGCAGAGTGAGTCTATTGTAATGGGACATCCTTTGAAGGTTTATGTGCCACATTCTGTCGAGATCCTATTAACAAGGACTCGAACTCAGCACATGACCCCTAGTCGGCTGACTAAGTATGAAAGAGTGATCCTAGGTGCTGAAAATGTAAGTGTGATAAGTTGCACCACAGTGAATCCAGCAACCTTGTTGCCGGACCCATACTGTGAACAAGTAAAAGAGGAAGTTGATCATGATTGTTTGGATCTAACAGAGATGTGTACAAAGCCCAGGCCGGACATCTTTGATGTCCCATTGGGAGAATCAGATTATGTATTGTTTGTTGATGGGTCATGCTTGCGAAAACAAAATGGAGAACTGAGTGCTGCCTATGCTGTATGTACTATATCTGCTATTAAAGAAGCATCCTGTCTAAGAGGAGTCAAGTCTGCACAAATAGCCGAATTGGTAGCTTTAACAAAAGCCTGCAAAATTGGGAACAAATTGAGAGTAACCATATTCACGGATAGTCAATATGGTTTTGGGGTTGTGCATGACTTTGGCAATTATGGATGCAAAGGGGATTTCTGCCTTCTTCAGGTTCTCCTATCAGAAACAGTAAAAATGTCAAAGAACTGTTGGAAGCATTACAATTACCAAAAGAAATTGCAGTGGTCAAGTGTGCCGCACATAATTCAGAAAATGATTATGTGACACAAGGCAACAAATATGCTGACCAAGTTGCACAATTTTGTGCTCGAAATACAATGTCTTTGAACAGAGGGTTGGAAAAAGAAACTACCAATTGCCAACTAATGTTTTTCTCTGCTTTTGAAACATGGGATGAAGTTAGGCAGTCACAAGATGAGGTAGATCCAAAAGAAAAGGAACTCTGGATCAAAACAGGATGCACAAGGAGAGCAGATGATGAAGTATGGGTGTGTCCAGATGGTAGACCAATAATGGCAGATAGTTTATTATCACAAATGGCAAGAGTATATCATGGAGCTACACACATTGGGAGGGATGCCAGGATTAGACACTTCAGGCAGACATGGTATAACCCCAAGTTTAGACTCAAGTCAAGAATAACTTTATTCGGTTTGAATAACCATAAAAGTATAACATTCATACAGGATATACAAAATTACATGTCATATCGAATCAAATACGATAAAATGTTACATGACTCAAATACTCCGTGATTTATCTCAGAAATTTAAAATACGTGATTCTTAAATTCTAAAATTCTTAAAATCTAAAATTCTAAAATTCTAAAAGGAAGACGCCAATTTTAATTACATTTCATACCGTTTTCTTATTAAAAAAGCAATCCTGATCAAATTTAGTACTACCGTACAGATTGCCTCAGTAGACAGAGATAATAATCTATTAAAACCTTTCTGGTAATTACTAGGGTGAGTTTTTCTTAAAAAGGAATAAGGAACCGGACCCTAGGTTCCTTATACAGAGCACAGAATAGGGTAAAGTGCAAAGTGCTTTGTTGTGCTATATTATCACAAGGGCAAGGAATGAGATTATTGCACCATCCGGCCTGTTTAGGAAAGGCCACTAAAAAGTGCAATGTGCAAAGCCGAAATCTAGTCAGGTAAAATCTAAACTGCACATTCGTGGTAAAAGATAAATAAAATTGGGGATGTAAAAATAAGTGATCGATAAGAGGTTGCAACCCTGCTAGGCGCCGGCAATTATCACGCTCAACACAGTATGCATTTTTTATGGTCGATTTCATATTTGTATCTATACTAATTGGATTGTCGTAATAATGCCCAAGACCTATTTCATTACATTTTCTTTTTACATAGCTTAGCCATGGAATGGTCTCAGAATTGTCCAGCGTCATACAATCCTTGAGAATTTCTCTTGTTAGCTTTAGATCCTCTGACAACCAGACTTTGGCCCAGAGGATCAATGGGGCAATATTAATCCGATCAGTAATAAAGTCCACCCCTACCTCGGAGTGACAGAATGCTGTGGGAGCGCTATTTGGGATCATTAGCAATCTTTTTAAAAACTTATTTTCTAACGTTTGTAGTTGCGTGCTTTTATAATGTCCCCATACTCCCGCCCCATAAGTGGCAATAGATAAACATTTTGATCTGTATAGGATTAACAATTCCGCTACTGGTTTATGGCCCAATTTGCACGCAAAGCGGAAGAGACCTTCCACAGCACGACTAGTATTCTGAACTCTGGATGTGATAAGATTTTCCCAGTTTAATTTATTATTAAAAACATTCCCCAGATAGATAAAATTTGAGACCTTGTCGATTGTCTTGGCATTTACCGTAAACTTTCTTGATTTGGTATTATTAGGTCCGCAAACCATGATATAAGATTTGGTGAAATTGACCTTTAGATCCAGGCCTAACATAAAATTAGTAAAGACATTTAAAGACTTCTGTAAGCTGTTAGCGGTTAAAGCCATTAAAACTGTGTCGTCCGCATATGACAACAACAAGATCGGCTTTCCCCCAATTCTTGGAAAATCTAGCTCCTGATCTTTCAAGGCGGATTCAAGGCCATTTGTATACAAGAGGAAGAGAAAGGGGGCCAATATGCAGCCCTGACGGACTCCTTCTGTTGACACAATGGGCCTCGTCCTTTCTCCACCTGGGCCAAAGCGTATGGCTACCGTGGTGGATGCGTGCAACCTCCACAATAAAGTGACAAGAGGTTCCTCGAAGCCCATTTCCCCCATCATTGCCCACAATTTGCCTCTATTAACTGTATTGAAAGCACTGGACAAGTCCATAAAGGCAAGGTGTAACGACCCCTTCCTTGCCTTCATGTACTTGCCCATAATCAATGCCAGGTTTAGGCACTGTTCATTTGTCCCCATGCCTCTTCGAAAGCCGTATTGGGTTTGGGATATCAGCTTTTTAGAGTCTGCCCAGGTATCAAGGCGGGCTAAAATCACCCTCCCCAGAACCTTGACCGTATCGTCAATTAGGGAAATGGGCCTATAACAGGCCGGATCTTCCTTCTTTCCCTTTTTATACACAGGGACCACTATGGCCTCTTTCCATGACGTTGGTATGGGGCCGATTATTGCTGCTCTGAAAACATTTGTCAGAAGGGGTGCCCAAAGTTGGAGGTTACTTTTAAATAGGTCAAGAGGTACCCCATCCGGCCCTGCAGCTTTTAGATGTATCCCTTTTTTAAGGGCATCTTCCACCTCACTCACTGAGAGGGAGTTGCTCAAGTGAAGTGCAGATGTTAAATTTAGTGGGACCTCCTGGCTTGTTTCCTGGGAAGTGATGCCATTTGGGTTGAATATCTTGGTGTAGTGGGATTCCCACACATCCCCTGGTATTAATGAATCCATACCCCTTGAATCCTTTGAGAACAATGGGCGGTTTATTACCTGCCAGAAGCTTTTAGAATCTTTGAGTGCACTTGCTCTCTCAAGGTCCTCCCAGGCCAGCTTTCTCAGATCCTGTTTCCTATCCGCAACTATGGTTTTATAGCGCTGCCTTGCGCTCTTAATTAAGGCTTTATCTCGTGGGTTCGTGTGTACTGCCTTCTTTAGATCCTTTTGAGCTCTTGTGCACTCAGCGCTAAACCATTTAGTACCCCTTGATTCCCTTGGTGCAGATGTGTTCGTTAGATTTCTAGATACGTCCCTACAAATTATCTGAAATCCTTGTATAACTGTTTCAGGGGAGAGTCATATTCAAGGCATTTCAAAATATCAATTAAGTTCGCCTTGACTGTACTCTCCTCGAATTGTGGGGGATTGATCTTATTCCATTTCATTCTCACCCCTTGATTTATATTATACTGCAGGGGGCGACCATCACCTTCAATCTCTTGGGCGACTGCATGTAGAGACACAGTAAGGGGGTTATGGTCGCTGGCGTTATTTGGCTCCACCGTGGAGCTATCTACCAAAAAGGCATAATTTCTAGTTATTAGCATAAAATCAATGATACTTTCCCTACCTCTACCCATATAGGTGGGATATTGGTGATCTGGGTTACTGACCTGGTTATCAACAATAAGCAAGTCATTCACAACAATTATATCATTTATGGCGTCTCCCTGGGGAGTATGTATAAAATGTACTAGGGGTTGACCCTCAGTATCTGTTATCCCGCAAACTTTATCTGTGCTATACCTACATAAAGTGCAATTAAAATCCCCAACCCAGTAGATACACAGGGGCTGCCACTTCCCGGCGATCTTATCAATTTCCTCCTTAAGGTTTACAATAATGTCACTTCTGCTTGAGTCAAAAACATTATAGTACCAATTAATTAAAAGGGTCTTAACCTGGAACAAATTAGAAATCAAGATCAATTGATACCAAGGTGAATTACAAACAGACTTTACATTTATAGACCCATATTTAAGAGAGATCAGGGTCAACAGTCCTCCTTTCGCTCTTCCTGCGGGGAGGCAATAGCATGCACATTAAAAGAACAATAACCATCTAAATCAATATTCTCCCTTGACCATGTCTCCTGGGTACAAATAATATCAAAGGCCTTTACGTAGTTTAGCCACATTTCATCCTCTAGTTTAGAACGGATACCTGCGATATTCCAGGAGACCAGTTTAAGAGGTCTGGTTGTACGTAACCTAACTAGATCCTCCCTACTACAAGCAATCGCGAAATCTAAGCTGGGTCCCCCCCTCCCTGGGTCAAGTGATGTAGAGGGGCCGGGAGGGTCATTCCCACTCAACCGCTTCTCATTTATGCTAGGGGTATCAGATGATGTGTGTATATTATGGTCTATGTGGTTTTGCCCCAGCCTAATCCCTTCTATTCTATTCGCTGGGCAATAGTTTTCCCTGAATAACCCTCCTGTCCTCATTTGCTTACATGAACTATGTGGG
This sequence comes from Calotriton arnoldi, assembly GCA_963921515.1. Taxonomy (NCBI): domain Eukaryota; kingdom Metazoa; phylum Chordata; class Amphibia; order Caudata; family Salamandridae; genus Calotriton; species Calotriton arnoldi. Next base: position 621,740 of record CAWUFW010006276.1, on the reverse strand, counting down.
CCCAGTGGTAGTCAATCAATATCCGTTAATCCCGACAATACTTCAAATCGGTTAGGGTGAAGCCATGTGGGGGGATGAGGAGGGGAGATTCTGTTCAGGGGTCGCGTGTGGGGCATAATGCCCCTTTGATGTGGCGGGTAGAAAAAGCCCAATGGACGGGCCTGTATGTACTCCACAGGGGAGTCTCTAAGATGGCATAAGGCAAATTCCACCCATCTTTTGTTATTAAAATTCAAGACCACGCAATCACCTTCAATATTTTTTTCCGTTTTCCCCAACCAGCTCACCCGTCTTGCCATTATAATATGCTTACTCCAGTTCACCTGGGAATGTATTCTACTAGCGCACCAAAAAGCAGATTTATTGATAAGGCTCTGACAACTTTCATGATGACCTGGGTGAGGATGTGGGACCCCTGTCAGGATCAACGTGTAAGGAGTACATTCTGGCGGGAGGTCTAAAACCATGTTTTTGTCTTTCTGGATTTGTTCCAGACATTTCTTAGGCCCTTTCACAAACCCATTGCTCTTACTATGATCCCTTTCAGGATTCGGTGAATTAAATTCTCTATAAGTGCTGTTGGCCCTCCTATCATGACCTCCTGCCTGTATTTGCAGCCCTGGTGGTAGGGAGACTATCTGATTTTCACTGCCCTGTTGGGGACATAATATATTAACTTCTGCACATGTGTCTATTTGCCTATCTATAGCTAACCTTCTCCTTTCAGTTACATTGGAGGTGGCATTTTCTCCCCTATCTATCTGGCATTTGCCCAGAGGGCCGCTTACATTAGGCCCAGTTTGATTCACGAAACACCCTAGAGAGGGCAAAAGTTGACCAAGCTGCTCTTCTATGCGGGACAATCGCAATAGTATCGGCTCTAATAAGTCTGCCACTACTTTCCCAAATCGAGCTGCCATTATGTCCAATTCGGGCAAAGTTTTATGCTTTCCATCCCCTCCTCCCTCTCCCCCCCCCTCGAGGTTTTCCTGCGGAAACCACAGGATTTTGCTTGAGCCTCTTATCCCGGGGCAATTGACCCCGTGACCGCTGTTCAGTTCCCGTCGGGTCAGTGCGCTTTCTTTTCCCCCCAGCTGAATTTGGGTCCCCGTGCTTGACGATGTTGCAGTATCCACATCTTTTTGCTCTCCACCCTGGGGACCCTGGCTCAAGACGATGACTGTTGGTGAAAATACAATTGGTGCAATTGGTGGATCCTCTTGACTAATGGGGGGGATTACAAATGTTGTTTGTTGATGGGTCTCTGCTGTTGTTAAGGGGGCAGTCTGTGCAGGATGTATATCTAAGTTTCCAGCTACAGGTGAGGGAGCCAATGATAGTCTACACTCTGCCTGTGCGATTTCTTTGTTGAGTGCCCCCACAGCTTTTTGCAAGTAGCCATCTAATGTTGTATCTGTACATTTTGAGGTGGGCGTAGGTTTCTTTCTCCCCATTTCTCCACACTAGTCCCGAAAAAATATAAGGACTTTTTGTGTTTTTCCGCAGGCCTTTCAGCCCTCACTCCTTACTTCTGTATCTCCTCATGATGTAACCAAGGATGTAGTACAGACTCCTCAGGTAGATGACAGAAGTAGAGGGCAGCCTGGGCGCTGAGAGCCCGCGCCCAGCTTTTGAAGCACCTCCTGGCGCTCTGATAGGCGGGATACGGAGTGCAGTGTCAGCGGCTCCAGCCGCGAGAGAAACCAAGCAGCAAGTAGATTACCAGCGGGACCCGCGCTGCGGGAGCCCGCGCCCAGCTTTTGAAGCGCCTCCTGGCGCTCTGATAGGCGGGATACGGAGTGCGGTGTCAACGGCTCCAGCCGCGAGAGAAACCAAGCAGCAAGTAGATTACCAGCGGGACCCGCGCTGCGGGAGCCCGCGCCCAGCTTTTGAAGCGCCTCCTGGCGCTCTGATAGGCGAGATACGGAGTGCGGTGTCAGCGGCTCCAGCCGCGAGAGAAACCAAGCAGCAAGTAGATTACCAGCGGGACTCGCGCTGCGGGAGCCCGCGCCCAGCTTTGAAGCGCCTCCTGGCGCTCTGATAGGCGGGATACGGAGTGCGGTGTCAACGGCTCCAGCCGCGAGAGAAACCAAGCAGCAAGTAGATTACCAGTGGGACCCGCGCTGCGGGAGCCCGCGCCCAGCTTTTGAAGCGCCTCCTGGCGCTCTGATAGGCGGGATACGGAGTGCAGTGTCAGCGGCTCCAGCCGCGAGAGAAACCAAGCAGCAAGTAGATAACCAGCGGGACCCGCGCTGCGGGAGCCCGCGCCCAGCTTTTGAAGCGCCTCCTGGCGCTCTGCTAGGCGGGATACGGAGTGCGGTGTCAGCGGCTCCAGCCGCGAGAGAAACCAAGCAGCAAGTAGATTACCAGCGGGACTCATTGCAGAGAGTCTCTGCCAAAGATGTTTAACATGCCAACAGCAGAATCTAGGTAGAAAGACAGTTGTCAGTTGGGGAAAAATTGGAAAGGCAGAGGGACCATTTACAAGGCTGCAGCTCGACTTTATAGAACTGCCATCGTGAAATGGTTTGAAGTACGTCCTTGTCATTGTGTGTCTGTTTTCTCGATGGGTGGAAGCCTATCCAATGAGAAGGAATGACAGCCTCACAGTTGCCAAATTACTGTTGAGGGAGCTCATTCCAAGATTTGAATTTCCAGTCACTTTGGAATCAGATAGAGGACCTCATTTTAATAATGAGATAATTCGATTAATCTGTACAGCTCTAAAAATTGAACAGAAATTACATTGTGCCTATCGACCAGAAGCTTCTGGAGTGGTTGAGCAGCTCAATGGCACAATAAAATCCAGGTTAGGAAAGGTGTGTGCATCCACTTCACTGAAATGGCCTGATGCTTTGCCCCTTGTCTTGATGAGCCTTAGAAGCATCCCTGACAGAAGAACAGGATTGATTCCTCATGAAATACTCATGGGAAGAGCAATGAGACAAGCATTTGTACCTGGAAACAAACTGCTGAATATACCTGATGATCTAATATTGGACTATTGTAAAGGACTAGCTGATCTGGTACATTCTGTGTCTCACCAGGTTGGAGAAGATGCAACCACAGCACAGCCGAATCAAGCTCATGATTTGTGTCCAGGAGACTGGGTTATGATAAAGAAGCACACAAGAAAATCGTGTTTAGAACCCAGGTGGAAAGGACCACATCAAATCATATTGGTCACAACGACAGCAGTGAAGTGTTTTGGCTTGCCAAACTGGATCCATGCCAGTCATACACAAAGAGTCCCAAGTCCCCCTGAACGACAAGAGCAGCAACTGGTAGAGCAAAGAGAAGAACCAGAAGCTTAAAGTTGTGAAGTCGAAGAAATCAGAGAAACAGACTCTGAAGAATGCATCGATGACGAACAACCAAGTACAAGTCAAGTAGGGTGGGCACTAGATACTGGGTCTCAAGAGACTGCTGTAGAGGCTGAGGAAGAGCAGGAGATTGAAAGACCAGAACAAATAGAAACAGAAAATCCAGATCAAGCTCAATCAGAAGAAGAAAATGAGAGATTGACAAGATCAGAACAAATTCAGTCAACAGAAGAATCTGCTGCAGGAAACTCAGATCAAACTCAATTAGAAATAGAAAGAGAAGAACTAAAAGATCAAGGAGAAATTCAATTGACAGAAAGACAAAAATTAGAAGGCCCAGAACAAGCTCAGCTAAAAAAAAAGGAAAATAAAAGAACACTAGAAATAGGTGAAGAAGGTGAAAAGGCCGTACAAACAAAGAGGGTCAGAAAAAGTGATCACAGGTCAAGTGGAGTGAAAGGACTAAGATATATTCTAAAAAGAAGAACAGAGAAAGAACAAGAACAAATAAATGAAGTATCGAGTCAAACTGAGCAAGAACAACTGAGAAGAAGACCTTTACGAAGATCAAAAAGACTAAGGGGTCGATTCCGATTCGGGCCGGAAAAAGCACCGACCGACTCGGGGCCGGAAATTATACCGACCGACACGTACCTGTGGCGCCCGACACGCCAAGTACGATGCAAGGCGTGCAAAATCCGACCGACACGTACCGAACCCAAGCCGAACGACCGAGCCGCACGGAAAACAGCAATCCGGCCGGAAAAACACGCGAATCGAACCGACCGACACGCACCCGGAACAAATCCGACCGAAACGTACACGCAAACTCCAAACCGCAAAGTACGATGCAAGTCGCGAAAACTACGACCGAGTCGGACGGAGGACAAGCCGTACGACCGACACGCATACAAAACCGAGCCGAAGCAACACAAAACACCGCGACCGACGCGTACGCAGCATAGAAAACTGCACAAACACAGCGTGAACGAAACGGAGAACACCGTACGAGACAAATGCAGGGTCCGACTCAGTCACAAGAACGTTTCCAACATGCACAGACAGTACAAAGGAAAAATCACACAAAAAAGGCCAAACAAGCAATTACAAAGCCAATAAATACTGGGGGGTGGGGACAAGAACAAAGACACACCCACAACTCCACCCATATAAAGGACACAAATCACAACCATGATCCTTTGCAAATGCCATTCCACTGCCAGCACCCAAGAGACAGCAACCACACACCCACAGCTCATCCCTCACACAAGCCACACACCATCAGCACACCAACAAATACCTGCCTCACATACACCCAGCAAAACACACACTCACACACCCTCACCTGCACACCAACACACACATCACTCACCATCACCACCCATCACCATGCTCCCCAAGAAGAATCACAAGTTCCTAGATTGTGAATTGGAAGTCATGGTAGACGAGATCCTCAGGGTAGAGCCACAGCTGTTTGGCACACTGGTCCAACAGACCCCCATCTCCCAGAAAACCAAGATGTGGGAGAGGATCATCAACAGGGTGAACGCACAATCACCATGTCTGCGCACAAAGACCGGCATCCAGAACAGGTGGTATGACGTGCGCAGGAGGGTACGGGACCTGCTCAAGAAAGACTACATCATCAGCCAATACACCGGCAGTGGCCCTCCTGCCAAGCCAGTATACCTCAGGCCCTGGGAGGAGAAGGTGCGGGCCATCCTTCCGCCAGTGAGCGTATATGGACTAGAGAACATCCCAGAGCCTGGTGAGTACACAACAAATGTACACAATATTCTGCCACAAAACACACACACATCACTGACAAGGGGAGAGTCAAACCATGCACTCATAGCAATTACACAGCAACCAGAACAGAATCATCCCAAAATGTGTATGTCAGTCAGATAAACACAACACATGCCATCAAAAAAGTTACATCCAACCGTGCCATCACATGTACAAACACAACTACAACTACAGCTAGGCAGTGGCACAAATAGAACTAACAAACACATCCAGACATGTAGCCACCACAACAACACCAACACACAGTGAAGACCACTCAAAGGAAGGAATTCTGTGTATGCTGGCCAAGTCAGTGTAGCCAATAGCATCATGGGAGTCGCAGTCACACATATTGCCCCCCACAACTGTCCCATCAACACCACCATGAACCATGCGCACATCACAGGGAGTGGAGAAGGACTCACAAGATGGCTGACACTGGCAACTGCTGTGGGGAGCACAAGGCCCTGCTGGGAACTGTGCACCAACAAACAGCAGGACACCACTGACTGACATCCTGAGAGACAACTTCCACTCCCTGCAATGCAAGCACGTTCCATGGTGGGATATCTGGCTGGCTGGGTGGGAAGGAGGACTTGCAGCACTGACCATAGTCACAAGCACCTCCCTCACACCCCCTCAACACAAACTCCACAGAACCCACCTGGTAGAATGCAATGCCTCACAACCTAACTCAATATCCCACAAAGAACCACCACCCTGGGTTATGTTGTGTGAAGCACAGGGACACTCTTGGGACTTTTAGCCAAACAACTGCCAGGACAACACTCCCAGCCATCCTGTCAGCACAGCCAGCCCACCCCACAGGGAAGCAGAGTCAAAAGGAAGGAAGCATGGGCATGCTGGGAAGGGGGTGGAGGCAATAGCATGATGGGAGTCGTAGTCACAGCTCTACATCCCCCACCACATGGCCCAGCAAGCTCACACTCACGCATGCACATCCCACAGAGAGTGGAAAGGCCCATCAAAGATGTCTGACACTGTTGCTGTGTCGTGGGGAGCACAAGGGCATGCTGGGAACTGCACACCAACCAACAGCAGGACACCACTGTCAGCCATCTTGCCATTGCTCACACACCCACACATACTGAACTCCCCACAAAAGCAAGTAAGTATGGGAATGCTGGGAAGTGGGGTGGAGGCAATAGCATGATGGGAGTGGCAGTCACAGATATTGGTCACCCTCACAACTGGCCCATCAACACCACTCCTGAACCATGCTCACATCACAGGGAGTGGAGAAGGACTCACAAGATGGCTGACACTGGCTACTGCTGTGGGGAGCACAAGGCCCTGCTGGCAACTGTGCACCAACAAACAGCAGGACACCACTGACTGACATCCTGAGAGACAACTTCCACTCCCTGCAATGCAAGCACGTTCCATGGTGGGATATCTGGCTGGCTGGGTGGGAAGGAGGACTTGCAGCACTGACCATAGTCACAAGCACCTCCCCTCACACCCCCTCAACACAAACTCCACAGAACCCACCTGGTAGAATGCAATGCCTCCCATCCTAACTCAAGTTCCCACAAAGAACCACCACCCTGGGTTATGTTGTGTGAAGCACAGGGACACTCTTGGGACTTTTAGCCAAACAACTGCCAGGACAACACTCCCAGCCATCCTGTCAGCACAGCCAGCCCACCCCACAGGGAAGCAGAGTCAAAAGGAAGGAAGCATGGGCATGCTGGGAAGGGGGTGGAGGCAATAGCATGATGGGAGTCGTAGTCACAGCTCTACATCCCCCACCACATGGCCCAGCAAGCTCACACTCACGCATGCACATCCCACAGAGAGTGGAAAGGCCCATCAAAGATGTCTGACACTGTTGCTGTGTCGTGGGGAGCACAAGGGCATGCTGGGAACTGCACACCAACCAACAGCAGGACACCACTGTCAGCCATCTTGCCATTGCTCACACACCCACACATACTGAACTCCCCACAAAAGCAAGTAAGTATGGGAATGCTGGGAAGTGGGGTGGAGGCAATAGCATGATGGGAGTGGCAGTCACAGATATTGGTCACCCTCACAACTGGCCCATCAACACCACCCTGAACCATGCTCACATCACAGGGAGTGGAGAAGGACTCACAAGATGGCTGACACTGGCTACTGCTGTGGGGAGCACAAGGCCCTGCTGGCAACTGTGCACCAACAAACAGCAGGACACCACTGACTGACATCCTGAGAGACAACTTCCACTCCCTGCAATGCAAGCACGTTCCATGGTGGGATATCTGGCTGGCTGGGTGGGAAGGAGGACTTGCAGCACTGACCATAGTCACAAGCACCTCCCCTCACACCCCCTCAACACAAACTCCACAGAACCCACCTGGGAGAATGCAATGCCTCACATCCTAACTGAAGATCCCACAAAGAACCACCACCCTGGGTTATGTTGTGTGAAGCACAGGGACACTCTTGGGACTTTTAGCCAAACAACTGCCAGGACAACACTCCCAGCCATCCTGTCAGCACAGCCAGCCCACCCCACAGGGAAGCAGAGTCAAAAGGAAGGAAGCATGGGCATGCTGGGAAGGGGGTGGAGGCAATAGCATGATGGGAGTCGTAGTCACAGCTCTACATCCCCCACCACATGGCCCAGCAAGCTCACACTCACGCATGCACATCCCACAGAGAGTGGAAAGGCCCATCAAAGATGTCTGACACTGTTGCTGTGTCGTGGGGAGCACAAGGGCATGCTGGGAACTGCACACCAACCAACAGCAGGACACCACTGTCAGCCATCTTGCCATTGCTCACACACCCACACATACTGAACTCCCCACAAAAGCAAGTAAGTATGGGAATGCTGGGAAGTGGGGTGGAGGCAATAGCATGATGGGAGTGGCAGTCACAGATATTGGTCACCCTCACAACTGGCCCATCAACACCACCCTGAACCATGCTCACATCACAGGGAGTGGAGAAGGACTCACAAGATGGCTGACACTGGCTACTGCTGTGGGGAGCACAAGGCCCTGCTGGCAACTGTGCACCAACAAACAGCAGGACACCACTGTCAGCCATCTTGCCATTGCCCTCACACCCACACACACTGAACTCCCCACAAAAGCAAGTAAGTATGGGAATGCTGGCAAGTGGGGTGGAGGCAATAGCATGATGGGAGTGGCAGTCACTGATATTGGTCACCCCCACAACTGTCCCATCAACACCACCCTGAACCATGCTCACATCACAGGGAGTGGAGAAGGACTCACAAGATGGCTGACACTGGCTACTGCTGTGGGGAGCACAAGGCCCTGCTGGCAACTGTGCACCAACAAACAGCAGGACACCACTGACTGACATCCTGAGAGACAACTTCCACTCCCTGCAATGCAAGCACAGTCCATGGTGGGATAACTGACTGGCTGGGTGGGTGGGAAGGAGGGCCGGCTGTCAACCAAACACAACCAATGCAGACCATGTTCACACCCCAACAAATACATAGAAATACCCAAATAATGCAGGACAATGTGCCACACCAATATCAACCCCTGACTGCGACGACTTAGGACAATGCAATGTACAGGCCCGCACCCAGAGGCACAGTCACAACTGTCAGGTGTGTCAACCATTGATGCCTGCAGAAACATAACATACATTGTGTGTGTCTCCAAAAAACAGGTGATGATGGGGACACAGCAGCAGACGCTGAGGAGTCCCAGTCCCAGGCTCAAGAGGATGCGGAGCTCACTGGTGTCGTACAGCCTCTGCCCTCCTCGGACGAAGAAGACCAACCTGGCACATCCGGTGCAAGTCTACATGCAGCACCAGCAGGACCACCAGCTGCAGCACCAGCAGGACCACCAGCTGCACCCCCTGCACCCACCCCTCCAACGACTGTCAACACAAATACCATCCCTGCCGACATGGACAGAACAAGGAGCAACACCAGCACAGGGACCCTGGACCAACCTGGGGCCATGGACACCACCACCACCACCAACCTCCAAGGTGGACCAGGGTCATCTGTGCGTGCCACTGCACGCACTGCACATGTCAGCAGGGGTGGTGGGAGGGGTGGGAGACAGAGGTCGCTGCTTGCAGAGGTTGCTGGTGTGCATGATGACCCACAACTGGTACGCATAGCTGATGCGTACCAGTCCAGCACCGGAGACCTCAGCCAGGTAGTGGGGCTCCTCAGAGACATGAAACAGCAGCAGGCTGCCCATCATGCCCGCTTGGACTCTCACATGTCCCACGTGGAGTCACACATGTCCCGCGTGGACTCACACATGTCCCGCGTGGAGTCCAAGTGGGATGCACTGCATGAGATGACGGCGGTGCACAGGGACATTTTACAATGCCTCCGCCAGATGAACAGCAACGAGTCCACACCTCCCTGTGTGCCAACAACATCTGGTGCTGCCCAAACTGCAACTGCCACAGGGAGGGAGGATGACTCTGGCGGAGAGTCCCCTGCACCGCAGCAGCCTGTACTTGAGGGGCCCCCCCAAGAAGAGGGGTCGTCCGAAGAGGGGCAAGTGAGAGGCCGATGGCCAAGCGCAACTCCCAGGAAGCCTGAACCTGTTCTGGATGTTCACCTTTGTGCACAGACTGTTCACCCTGTTGACGGCAACACTACTCCCACACATTGCATGGGGAGTACAAGTTGGACCAATGTCTCAGACAACTGTGGCCCCGATACTGGGGATTCTGTCTACCAGGACTTTCAATTCACCTAGGAACTTCTGATTGCAAGATTTATGTACAGCACTACCCATCCTATGCACTATTCACACAAATGTATCACAATAAACACACTAATACACCATACTTGCCTCTGTTGTGATTCCAACGTGGGTGCTGTTATGGGGATGATGAACTGCAAAATTACACTGTGTATGCGAACTGCAACAGCAAGTACAACACAGGCATGTGAGTAAAGGCAATGTGACACATATGAGGGAGACACAACACCAGGGCTACACAACACATACACACCTAGGCCATCTGACTCATTGCCTACACTGATGTTGCCAGGGAAGACGGTGCAATGCACAGACACCACACCCATTCCCAGTTGTAGTCAAGTAGCCCACAGGTGCAGTAAGCAAATGGCAGTCAAATGTGTGACCACAGACAACGCACATCACAAAGTGAAGCACAGGTTTATTACACAGTTGCAACATGTCGTAACCACTACAGATGCAAGGTAATCCCACCTGGCAGTGGGCACACAGTCAACAACTGTAGACGGAAGGAAGTCCATGGGTGTGGCGTACATCACCTGTAGGGACACAACAGCTACCACCCTGGAAGTGCAATCACGTCGTCGGTGGACACAGTTGACCAAACGAATCTGAAAGTACCCTGTGAAGGACAGAAATGACACACAGTCAAAAGCAATGGAGTACAGGACAGAACAGCAAAACTCATGCACAATACATGTTACAAGATACCCACCCAGAACCACGTTAGCATGTCAACACTGTTGGGGAGTAGAGCCCACCTGTAAGCACACATCGCAACACACATCCAGTCAAGTAGCCCATGGACACACTCCAGCAGCACCAGAGCACCACCTACACATATCATGCCAACTCACATCATTGACATGACACCTCAGGATACTCACATTCAGCTAAAGAAGTTGGTGATGAGCTGTGTGCGGACATCACCCTCATCATCATCATCGTCACTGGCATCGTGGTCCAGGCCAGGATCCTCCACAGGTGGCGGATGTTGGTCATTGTCATCCTGGATGAGAGGCAACTCCTTCCGCACTGCCAGGTTGTGGAGCATGCAGCAGACGATGATAATCTTGCACACTTTCGCAGGGGCATATGGGAGGGACCCTCCGGTCTTGTCCAGGCAGCGGAAGCGGCTCTTCAGGAGACCAAATGTCCGCTCAATCACTCTCCTGGTCCGACCATGTGCCTCATTGTAGCGCATCTGGGCTGGTGTCACAGGGTTCCTGAGGGGTGTCAGCAACCACAGCATGTTGGGGTATCCCGAGTCACCTACGGACAGACAAGTGCACATTAGCTGACTTGGAAAAGTGGGCGGAATACTACAGATCAGATCACACACAATGGCACAAAGTCAGTACACACCGACAAGCCAGGCACGCTGGTTCTGCATCTGTGCCATCATCCTGGGGATGCGACTACTCCTCATCACAAAGGCATCGTGTGCTGAACCAGGGAAACGGGCACACACGTGTGTGATGGTCATGTCTGCAAGACACACCACCAGTGCATTGACCGAGTGGTAGTGCTTGCGGTTCCTGTAGGCCTGCTCCTGGGCCTGTGGTGGTACCAAAGCCACATGTGTCCCATCAATGGAGCCAATGACATGCGGCATCCTCCCCAGGGCATAAAAGTCACTCTTCACGTCAGTGAGTCGTCGCAGTCTAGGGAAATAGATGTACCGGTTCAGGAATAGCAACATTGCCGCCAAAACATCGCGGAGCACACGGCTCAACATGGTCTGTGACATCCCACCAGCAGTCGCCACAGTATGTTGGAAGGTACCGGTGGCAAAGAAGTGTAGGGCTGCCATCACCTTCACCTTGGGGGTCAGCGCTGTAGGATACGGCCGGCCAGGCTGCAAATGTGGGGACAACTGCACTGCCAAATCCTCAATCAGCTGCCTGGTGAAGCGGTACCGTCGGATGCTGTCCCGTTCCACCATCGTTGCCAGGTCTGGGAATGGTCAATGGACAGCAGGAGCCCTGCAGTGCAGAGGAGAAGTAAGCAAGATTGTCAGTCACCCCACATATGCGGCATTGAACACACTCAATATCCCAACATACATCATTATGAGGCACAACTACATGAAGTGTGCAGTTCCGTAAGGACATGTATGGTACATACATGGCCAACATCTGTCAACACGGTCCAACAAGTGGCATCAATTAGTCCCAGGTTGGCCCATTGGATATCATGAGGCCGTGTCACAGTTCCCATCTCCTGCTGCCGTGTCACAATCACCCCCCACAGTGACATGTGAGGACAGATGTGCCCCAGGCACCACAGCTCAACGACAGGTACATTCCCAGGGACCCTGTATTGCCACATGGACACTGGCATTACATGGAGTATCATGTATACACCACAGCAAAACAACCATGACCCCCACAGGTAGTGGTCCCACTTGCCACGGCAGGACAGACATGGACGTCTGTGACACACACACGCACAACATCAAAGTCCATGCACACACAACGTGGATGTGGAGACTGTCTCCCATTGTGCACATGAAATCAGAGACATTGTAAACACTACATGCACACAGACTGTGGAGGACCATCACTATTGTGCCACTGGGACACCCTGGCTCAAACATACCGTCCCACATGGGACTCACGGGGTATGTGACATGACATACACATACACCACCGTGAAATGTGACCATGGCACATGCACAGATATGAACAGTTGCACATCACAGTGGTCATGTACACGTAACACCCAGGATCCTGTCCCCATGAACACGTGCACAGCCTGGGGGTGGCTGCCCACAGGTGACACCCACAGGACAACATGTACACCAACATACACACAATAGGAAATGCAGCCTTACATGCCTTATGATAAAGTTTGGACAGGCTGTCGTGATGTAGGTGTGCCTCTCACTCCCTGGGAGCTATCTGTGGCTGGCATATGTCCATCTGAGACAGGCATGGTGACATATGCCAGTCACTTGTACAGTGATGCGTTGAACAGCAATGGACCGATCGGTGCCCCCGGCCGGCCCATTGCATTCAATGTGTGCGGGTACGCGTTGTACCCCTGTACGCGTTGATCAGCAATGGACCGATCGGTGCCCCCGGCCGGCCCATTGCATTCAATGTGTGCGGGTACGCGTTGTACCCCTGTACGCGTTGTACCTGCAATGGACCGATCGGTGCCCCCGGCCGGCCCATTGCATTCAATGTGTGCGGGTACGCGTTGTACCCCTGTACGCGTTGATACTGCAATGGACCGATCGGTGCCCCGGCCGGCCCATTGCATTCAATGTGTGCGGGTACGCGTTGTACCCCTGTACGCGTTGATCAGCAATGGACCGATCGGTGCCCTCGGCCGGCCCATTGCATTCAATGTGTGCGGGTACGCGTTGTACCCTGTACGCGTTGTACTGCAATGGACCGATCGGTGCCCCGGCCGACCCATTGCATTCAATGTGTGCGGTACGCGTTGTACCCACTGTACGCGTTGTACTGCAATGGACCGATCGGTGCCCCCGGCCGGCCCATTGCATTCAATGTGTGCGGGTACGCGTTGTACCCCTGTACGCGTTGATCAGCAATGGACCGATCGGTGCCCCCGGCCGGCCCATTGCATTCAATGTGTGCGGGTACGCGTTGTACCCCTGTACGCGTTGATCAGCAATGGACCGATCGGTGCCCCCGGCCGGCCCATTGCATTCAATGTGTGCGGGTACGCGTTGTACCCCTGTACGCGTTGTACCGCAATGGACCGATCGGTGCGCACCCATTGACAATGGCCTTGCCTGGCAACGGATGCGTTTTCGAATTTCGAACGAGTCGGTTGCTGGGAATTCAGTTGGTCCCCAACAACAATGTTGCAAAATCATGTATGTCATGAAGTTGAAGATTTGAAGGATGCTGTGGGCGTGTATTGGTGCTGCTATTCCATGGATTGGCCAGATTCAGAAGATGCAAACGACTTGGACCTATCACTTTGGACACAAGGGACAGTATCTGCCTCTCCAGCACATATATATTGCTGGCTGTTCCCCTGAGAGCTCACTTGCCTGCACTACATGCTCCAGGACGACATCTGCCACTGCACTGCTGCTGTCTCTGCCCCTCTGGACCCTGCAATGGCACGTACTGTGGAGAGAGCCCCAGCCTTCAGCCTTGAGGAGAACCAGGCCCTGCTGGACAGCCTACTTCCACAGTACAGCAAGCTGTATGGGACACCAGGGGAGCAGGTGAGTGTTCTGTGCACTGCCTTTCTGAATGTGCATATTGTCTGACTAGCAAGGCTGAAAGTCTGCACGCCACTGGCTAGCAGGCTCACTGAGTAGTTGTCACCCCCATAGTGTGTAGTGACATGCACTGGACAGGTATGGTGCAGTGACAGTGCATTTGAACAAGGTTTTACTTCCCATGCAATGATACCATGTAGTGACGTCTGGCAAACTGTCCATGGGCAGCTTTGCACTGCCTGTGTACATCATGTGCCCCTGTGATTGAGACATGCATATACAACTGTGTCATGCACGGATATGTTGCATGTGTAGTAATGGCCTTTTCACTTTGTCATCCTGACAGGTTAATGCCCATCGGAAGCAGGAGATCTGGAAGGACATCGTCCGGGCTGTCCTGTCCGTAGGGTTCTACAAGCGCCGGATCCGCAACTGCCAGAAGAGGTGGCAGGACCTTCGGGGCTGGACCCGGAGGATTGCACGGGTCCAGCTGAAGCTGTCGCCTCCTCGCAGGAGGGGCGGAACACGGACCCTGACCCCCCACATGCTCCACATCCTGGCGGTGGTGTTTCCAGACCTGGATGGGCAGCTGAAGGCCAGACAGCAGCAAGGAGGGGGTGAGTCAAAGACTGCACTGTGAATTCTGTATTACATGCTTTGTGCCCTCCTCTGGCCTGGTTCAACTGCCACAGTGCAGCAGTCATGTTGTCCAGGAGCCATGTCCCTCTATTGTGCACTGCCCACTCCTCATCTGATACCCAGGTGTGGCCCTTACATTCAGGGAATTGTGTCACTTGGGACTGTGTCCTTGCAGTTTGCTTCACTAAAGGTGGGGGACAGCATCTGTTTCCCTAACTCTGTTGTGGGCATCATGGGTGGGTCCATTGTTCACACAACGCCTGTGTTCGGACATGTAATCTGCGTGTTGCTTTGATATGCGGTCCACTTGCTGAGCTGAGCCACCACATGTGCCTGGGGTATGTGGCACACGCCCATGCAGCGGGTGGGAACAATGTTTGGGCCCCAGGAGTGTGCAGATTACGTGTGTCACACATACATAGCCAGCTATCCTCTGTCCAGGGCTCATCCCTCATTCATGTGGGGCAGGTCAGTCATGCCTACTCCAGGCCATGCAATGCACTCTGTACTCCCACTCCCGTGTATCAGCTGACACATTGTGCGCAGTGATTTGACCCCTCAGGTGTCTGCCTCTGTGTCAGTGTGCTGTGGATTAGTTGTCAGGACTGCTGGGGTGTTTCTTGGTAGGGGCTCAGCATGCCACTGGAGATGTGACCATAGGAGACGATACTTGTGTGTCACATAGGTGTTTGATCAGCTGCCCGTGCAGACTGGGGTTTGCGAATGTGAAGTTCAGGCAGCTGTTCCCCATTCACAGCAGATTGTGAGGGGCTCAGGTTCAGAGGGTAGTGTCACAGGTCTCCCATATGTCCAATAGGTATGACCTGGACAGATGAGGGTTAAGATGATGTGTTGTGGGGGATGTACATGTGCACTTGTGCAGCTCCAGGACTTGCATTCCCCATGACCTACTATTGTGACACAGTGCAGAGTGTTGTTGTCTGGCTGCCAAGTCATACATCACTGAGACAGTGATGTATGACTTAGCAGTCATGCCTCCGCCATGGCATGTCTACACTTATTGGTGATCCTGCAGGGGAGTGACATGTGCTACATGCACACCATTGTGGCGATGGCTATCAGGACATGGGTGCATCATGGTGTCTGTCGCTGGTATGCATCACATGCATTTCCTATTTGACTCTGGGCATCCCTTTCATCCGGAAACCTGTACTGACTCAGTGGCAAGAGCTGTGATGTGTGCATGTCCACATGCTACACCGTGTCCTCTGCACTGTCCAACTACTGTGTAGTTGGTGCATGTGTCCACACTGGGGTGTTGCAATCCAACAGACACCAGATAGATGGGTGCAAGGCCATGTGGGATGTGAGTGCCATGGTTGGCATCAGACTGACAATTGGCTGCTCCTGTTCAGTTAGGGCACTTTTAGCAATGTACAACTAATGATGCCAGGGCTTGCTCTGTAATGTGCTGTGCTCACAGTGGTGTGTGCGTTTGGTGCAGGTGACTGATGTCTGTCTGTTTCCCCATTGTTTGCAGATACATCCACGGCCACGGAAGGGGACAGCTCCACGGACCAGGAGGAGCCGGAGAGCCAGACTGGGTCAGCAGCCGAGGAGTGGTCGGAGGGACCCAGTGGCACGGAGGGCGAGGGGAGCCACACCGAGGAGTCCTCAGCACCATCCACCTCAGCTGAGGACCAGAGCAACTCGGAGGATGACTCCCTTATGGAGGCGGGTGTCAGCAGCCACCACACCCCAGCTAGTGTTGCTGTCCCCGCCACCACCAGCACCACCACCGCCCTCCCATCGGCTCCCATTCCCCAGGTCCGTGGAGGCTCCCATGTTTGGGAGCGTGTCTCCTTTGGGCCAGGCACCGCACCCCTGCCCCTGTGTCCCCTGCTGCCCTGAGTGAGGAGTCTGTGTACCTCCTTCGCCAGCTCCATGTAGGGCAGACAGCCATGCTGAGTGTCCTCCATGCGCACACCGCTCTGTTGACTCAGCTGGTGTCGTTCATGGAGGGCATCTCATCGGGCATGTCTGACCTACAGAGGGGCAATAGGTCCATGGACTCCTCCCTGACGGCAGCAGTGTCCCTCCTCAGACAGTCCCTCACCCCTCCTGCCTCTGCTCCATCCACACTCCCCAGCACCTTACCCGTCCCAAGCACACACACACCGGCACAGGCACACACCAGCACACACACATCCAGCACACAGACACACACGCCACAAACAAAACGCACACGCACGCACAGTCAGGGGACTGAAACCAGACTCACAGGGGATGGGGCCCTGGAACACACACACGCATCCACGAGCACTGCGTCCTCAGTTGCCTCTCCTCCAAGACACCTCCTTGCCTCACCTGCAACCCCAAAGACCCAGCGCCTCTTCCTCAGTGACCTCGGCCTCTTCCCCTCCGATCCAGCTGCTCCAGCATCCAGGGGGAAGAGGAAGCCCACCCACACGGAGCAGAGTGCCCCTCGCCCCGGACACCCTCCCCCAGGCGCAGACAGACTGAGGCCCCCACCCGCAAGTCCCCCGGAGTCGTAAGAGCAAGACCCCGCCGCCGCCCTGCAGCTCAGGCACCAGGTCTCCTTCCTCCATCCCTCAGGCCCCCACTCCACAGGTGCCCCCACCACACCCTGCCCCAGGTTCCCCCACCCACAGATATACCATCCCCAAGAGGATCCGGCCTTCTCCCCTGGCACTTGCTCTCCCGGCACCACACCCCCGCTGCGCTTGTCTGTGCCACTGATGTGGTGAGGGTGTCCTCCCCTCTGTCCAGCCCACCTTGCCTGTTCCCCATTCTCCTCCCCTGGTGGTAGGCACTGCAGTGGAGTCCACTACCACCCTGTCTGACTTGGGCACTGCAGTGGCGGACCTGTCCACTCCATCTGCAGGGTCCACTGCAGTTGTGCCGGCACCCACAACATCTGAGTCATGCCCCCAGTTGTGCCGGCACACACCATGTCAGACACCTCCACTGCAGTTGTCAGTGGCTCTCCAGCACCCACCACCCCTTCCCTGCTTCCTCCTGGTGAGCCCTGATCCTGTCCCTGCGGTGCCTGGCCTGCCCCCCGGTTGCCCCTCCTAGTGGATTGTCCCTGGTTTTGTGCAGGCATGCGTAGGGTGACATCTGCCACTGTCACCAAGTTTGGACTTTGACAATGGACTGGCCATTGGCCTTTGTGTTTTTTCTGGACTTTGTTTTCATTCCACACATATGCTGAATAAAGCAACTTTCTGTTCTCTAGTGCTTATGCTTCTGATGTACATGTTGTTCATGATGCTAACCATGCCCTTGCTGCAGTGATGGTGATATTTGGTCTCATGATAATGAAGTGTTAATGTGCAGGAACCCATGTGGTCCAGGGGGAATGTGTCCTATCCTGTGGTGTATCCATGTCATCCATAGCAGCATCTGAGGGTGTCATGTGTTCAGTATTTGGCAATGGGATTTCCTACTTAGATTAGCTATTTCACATCTGTGGCTTCCACCCCTGCACATCTGTTGTGCCTGCCATTGTTCAATTCGTCTACTTCCCTGACCGTGTGGCCATCTCCACTGGACATGCAGGTTTGGGCATCAATGGGGAAGGACTCATCCGTGTAGTCAGTGCAACATTGCTATACAAGTGGTTTGGATCTGTGCTGATGATTCCGTTGGCACTTCCATGACCAGGCTGATGTGACGGGAGCCCTCATTTGGTGCTAATTGTTGATTGTGTGACCAAATGCTCAGCTGACATGATGGGGCCCTACTGAGGCAACATATGGCACAGCTTTCCTCACACAGGAGTGGAGTCCCCTCATGGCAGTGTGTACACCTGTGACATTGCCTGCGCCCAAGGTGTGTGTTGTATGTGCATGTCTGTGTGTTCACTTCCGTTTAGCTGTGCATGCTGTGATCCCTAGTGTTGTACCTGTTTGTGATGCTTGCTGAGTTGACCTATGTTCCCCCAAAGTCTTCTCCCTGGGTTCTCTGTGATGTGGGTGCATGGCACATTACTGGTCATCAGGGTGTCACCCATAGGTGTGTTTGCTGTCAGGGCTGAGTTTGTGTGCAGACGCAGATGGGTCACAGTCAGGTTTCCCCTTGGCACTTGTTGTTTGCCCCTGTCATGTGATTTCCAGTTTGTGTTATCTTTCAGTGATTGTGACACGTTGTGTGTGTGACTGCTGGCACTCCTCAGGGTCCGGGCTGCAATGTTGGTTGTTGTCTATGTGTGTTCTTTGTGGGTGACCTTGGCTTCTTCATTGGTGTGTGACTGTGGCTGGGATCCCATTGGTTGGTGTGGTATTGCCGTCATGTCCATGTACAGGGTAGTGTGCAGTGTGTCAGACATTCAGGAGTCTTGTTGAGTGGCCATGTGTGATGTGTTTCTGCACCTTGGTTCCCACCCACCACCCTGGAATAGTCATGGGTGCATGTGCAATGTCACCAGTGCATGTGTACTTCACTGCTGCACATTGTTGGAGGTCGAGGGGTGTGGTGTTGAGTGTGTGCAGATGAGAGTTGTTGCCCGGCTAGGCCCCTGCCTCCATGTTGGCCTTGGCTTACTGGCCATGCTGATTGATTTGTGCTTGTGTAGGTGTGATGGTAGTTTGTTGCTCAGGACACATGACTGTGGTTCACAGTGTGAACCACATTTAGCTTTGTCATCACAGTGGGATTGTAATGCAGCCCAGGGTCACCACATTGTGGGGGCCCTGGGGGTGGTGCTGTGGTGTGTCTGTGTCTTGCTGTGTCAGTTGCTGTTCCTACGTGCCTGTGTGACATGTGTGATTTGTGCTCCCTCTCATCTGACAATGCCTGCTTGCCCACATAGGGGATTTGGATCCATGAGTTACCTTTGTGTGGCACTTTATGCACATCTGTATGATTGGTATTCAGGTCTCCTCATGTGTTGTGTGGTTGCCTGGGGACACTGGCACCCCCCTCACCTGTTGTGTATGATGTGCAGTGTGGGTCTGCCTGTTTGTGTTTGTGCATCTGCACCACTGCATTGGCATATCTTGGGTGTGCCATTGGCTGTATGTAGTTTGGTGGGTGTCCCCTGCTGTCCCTGGGACTCCTAGGTCATCGGTCAGCACAATGATCATGGTTTGTGTGTCCCATTGCTGCCATGGTATGGTATCTGTTCACCTCACATCTGCAGTCTCCACAGGGTATCTGCATTTGTGTGCCCATTGGTGCAAATATGTGGGTCTGCATTCTGATGGTCAGTTCTGTCAATGTGTCATTGATGAATGTTGACAGTGTCAGCCCCCATGGGTGTTGTTTGTCTGCACATGGCCAAAGGTATGTCTTATTTGCACTGCAGTATTTGGCTCACCCAATTTATGTTGCAATGGGACACATACACTACTTTGCCACTGATGTGTATTTTGTTCTGTGACCAGGAATCATCCATGCAGTTTGGCAGTTGCAGCTCTTTCTTTGTCAACACTTACCTTTTGGTCACTGTGATGATGGGGGTTTAGACCCCATTGCCACAATGTTCAAAATGTGCTTCAGCTATGGACCCCACACTTACATTTTGCTCACTGTGATGATGGGGGTTTAGACCCCATTGCCACAATGTTCAAAATGTGCTTCAGCTATGGACCCCATTTTGCTCACTGTGATGATGGGGGTTTAGACCCCATTGCCACAATGTTCAAAATGTGATTCAGCTATGGACCCCACACTTACATTTTGCTCACTGTGATGATGGGGGTTTAGACCCCATTGCCACAATGTTCAAAATGTGATTCAGCTATGGACCCCACACTTACATTTTGCTCACTGTGATGATGGGGGTTTAGACCTCATTGCCACAATGTTCAAAATGTGCTTCAGCTATGGACCCCACACTTACATTTTGCTCACTGTGATGATGGGGGTTTAGACCCCATTGCCACAATGTTCAAAATGTGATTCAGCTATGGACCCCACACTTACATTTTGCTCACTGTGATGATGGGGGTTTGGACCCCATTGCCAAAATGGTCATGGCCTGCTTGCATTGTGGGTGCCACAAACATATATGTGTGGCACATGTGCTAGGGGGTCACATTGTATGTTCAAAGTCATGTTCGGTGTTGTAGGCATTTGACACAGTCTACACACGCTTGTCATGGTGTTGGGGGGGATGTCTTTTTCTTGCATTCCCTAGGTTGTGGTGTGCTGGTTGTGTCATGCATTGTCCATCCTATGAGTGGGGGTGGTAGTAGTGGTAGGCATCCAGCCCCCCTGGCTCAGGGTGGTAGTTGTGGTAGGCATCCAGCCCCCTGGCTCAGGGTGGTAGCAGTGGTAGGCATCCAGCCCCCTGGCTCAGGGTGGTAGTAGTGGTAGGCATCCAGCCCCCCTGGCTAAGGGTGGTGGTGGGCATCCAGCCCCCCTGGCTAAGGGTGGTAGTAGTGGTAGGCATCCAGCCCCCTGGCTCAGGGTGGTAGTGGTGGTAGGCATCCAGCCCCCCAGGCTCAGGGTGGTAGTAGTGGTAGGCATACAGCCCCCTGGCTAAGGGTGGTAGTAGTGGTAGGCATCCAGCCCCCTGGCTCAGGGTGGTAGTAGTGGTAGGCATCCAGCCCCCTGGCTCAGGGTGGTAGTAGTGGTAGGCATCCAGCCCCCTGGCTAAGGGTGGTAGTAGTGGTAGGCATCCAGCCCCCTGGCTCAGGGTGGTAGTAGTGGTAGGCATCCAGCCCCCCTGGCTCAGGGTGGTAGTAGTGGTAGGCATCCAGCCCCCCGGCTAAGGGTGGTGGTGGGCATCCAGCCCCCCCTGGCTAAGGGTGGTGGTGGGCATCCAGCCCCCCCTGGCTAAGGGTGGTAGTAGTGGTAGGCATCCAGCCCCCCCTGGCTCAGGGTGGTAGTAGTGGTAGGCATCCAGCCCCCCCTGGCTCAGGGTGGTAGTAGTGGTAGGCATCCAGCCCCCCTGGCTCAGGGTGGTAGTAGTGGTAGGCATCCAGCCCCCTGGCTAAGGGTGGTAGTAGTGGTAGGCATCCAGCCCCCCTGGCTCAGGGTGGTAGTAGTGGTAGGCATCCAGCCCCCCTGGCTAAGGGTGGTAGTAGTGGTAGGCATCCAGCCCCCTGGCTCAGGGTGGTAGTAGTGGTA